>CM036755.1:2873510-3422893 GCA_020796225.1 Arion vulgaris
CTCTCTCACTCCCTCTGTCTCTCCCTCTCACTCCCTATGTCTCTCCTCTCACTCCCTCTGTCTCTCTCACTCCCTCTGTCTCTCACTCTCACTCCCTCTGTCTCTCCCTCTCACTCCCTCTGTCTCTCACTCTCACTCCCTCTGTCTCTCTCTCTCACTCCCTCTGTCTCTCACTCTCACTCCCTCTGTCTCTCTCACTCCCTCTGTCTCTCTCACTCCCTCTGTCTCTCCCTCTCACTCCCTCTGCCTCTCACTCTCACTCCCTCTGTCTCTCACTCTCCCCACCTCTGTCTCTCACTCTCACTCCCTCTGTCTCTCACTCTCACTCCTCTGTCTCTCACTCCCTCTGTCTCTCACTCTCACTCCCTCTGTCTCTCACTCTCTATATCTAAAAATAAATCGACTTCTTATGTACATAAATTTCTACCGTATTTACGAGTATATTCTTCCTAGATTTTTAAATACTTCGACTCACCAATATGTATTTTTTTCTGTTATTTTATTCTTGTATTTATCTCCTAGATTTTCTTCCTACATTTTCTTCCTTTATTTTCTTCCTATAATTTCTTCCTATAATTTCTTCCTATAATTTCTTCCTATAATTTCTTCCTAGATTTTCTTCCTATATTTTCTTCCTATATTTTCTTCCTACATTGTGTCCAAGACAAATTCTAATCGACCTAGCCACATACTAACAATAGAATAGAGTGAGCGTTGGGTGTAAAAATTGCTTCCCTTATAGAACGGAACCAGGTAGCGACAGACAACTGTTGTTTTCTTAAACGATTTAATGGATGGCTTGATTTAATGAAAGATAATAGGTTAGACCTGGGAAATCCAATGTCATATGACCTTGGAAATTAAGTGAGGGAGACATCTCGCTATGAACAGGGAGAGTCCCGGGTGGACACCACATAGACACAAAGCATAGACACAAAGCATAGACACAAAGCATAGACACGAAGCACGCGGACAATTTGATTTCACGGAATCGTTTGTTTTTGTTTCTATACAGATTCTCTGTTGGAGCACGGCGTACACTAACATGTAGTAGACGGTAGTCGTCTCAGCTTGTGTCGGGGATCAAGTTTCGTGTTGCTTCAACATTCTTGACACGCCCCTGGGCTTTTAGTTTTCTTCTGTCTTTTAGAGAACGCTGGGAACGAAAATGGGGATTTAGTACAGATTAAGGAGTGATATTTTCAGCAGGGAGGAGAGGGAAGGAGAGGGAGGAGAGAGGAGAGAGAGAGGAGAGGAGGTAGAATATCGACTCGGCGCGATCATTGTCCTCCACGTCGACAACTTCATGAGGGTTTGTTTATTTTCTTAAGCGAACGTCGGCCGACTTCACGCAATAGTTAGTTCTTATCTGCTGCTGCTGGTCCATCACTCGCCCTCTCTCTACACACACCACACACACACACGCACATTCACACACACGCGCATACTCACACACTCAAACATAGACATATACTCACTCACACACATAGAATCACACACTCAAACACACACCTACACTCACTCACACACACACATACGCACACACTCACTCACACACTCACACATTAATATAGCCGTCCATCGCAATCGATGATGATAACAGTCTCAAACGTGTGCTGCTGCACCTCTCTGAGTGTGCGGAGGTGACTGTAGAGTTCAATCCTAGAACATAATCCCCTACCACAGGTGGGGCATACATGATCAAGATTAGACGTGTGAGTGTTGTGTGCTCTGTCTTTTCGCGCAGCTCGTTTTCTCTGTGACTCAACAATACGATGATTCTCAGCTATTCGGGTTCCTCTTTGTTGTTACAGCGCCACATTTGGCGATCTTGCGCAAGGATTCCCAGCACGTATTGTCTATATCGAAGCATTTCAGAGACACTTTAAGAGTGTCTTTAAAGCGTTTTTCTGTCCACCAGCTAAACGTCTGCCCCTTCAAGCTCGCCATACATCAACTGTTTTGGGATGCGTTTATCAGGCATTCGAGCAACGTGACCGACCCATCTCAGTTGGGCCTTCTGCAACAGGGTGTTGACGCTTGGGATCTTTGCTCTTGTGAGGACTTCGCGCTGAGGACACTCACACATACACTGACACACACATACACAGTCACACATACACACTCACATACACAGTCACACACACACACACACTCACTCTCACACACACACACATACACAGTCACACACACAATCACACATACAGTCTCACACACACACACACACACACACAGTTGTGTAGCATGACTTCACTTGCTCACGCATCACCACTACAATTAGAATCTCTCTCACAGAGATATCTCTGATGTTCCAAGTCATTTAGTCAAAGGTTTATCATATCACATTCTTATCACATTTTTATCAAGTGTGTAGCCAGAAAAGAACAGTACAACAGGTATACGAGTAGGCTCATCAATCAAAATCGAACTGGTACGATCAGTCATTGGACGCTGTTAGAGATATTGTGATGGAGACCGGGGCACCTATGGACATGTCCGGAGTGCAATGAAGATATTTCACACTGAAACTGAAACTGAATTCATATCACATTCTTATCACTTTCTTATCACATTCTTTGAGGATGTCAACATAAGTTGTCAAGTTGAGGCTGTTAATATAAGTTGTCAAACTGAAGCTGCTAGCAGGAGCTGTCAACATTAGGCTGTTAACAGACGCTGCCAAATTGAGGCTGTTAACTATTGTCTATTCCCAGGTGGAAGATGCAGTTGGTTGTCCACTCTTGCCGTTAAGCGTAGGGATGGGAGCTTTAATTTCCGTTCTAGGGCTAGATGAGTCGCCCGTGTTGTGTTATATCCGTGTTTATGTAGTGTGGTCTTGATATTGTCTATCCATCTTTTTCTTGGTCTTCCCTTAGCTCTAGTACCTGATCTCTTTTTAATGTATGCTGTTATTGGTGGTTGGTTGTATTTCATTCTCATCATTAAATGTCCAAACCACTGCATTTGTTATCTTTCGATGTATTCGGTGCATGTAGAAGTTGTCAAATTGAGGCTGTTAACAGAAGTTGTCAAATTAAGGCTGTTAACTTAAGATGTCAAATTGAGGCTGTTAACTTAATATGTCATATTGAGGCTGTTAACTTAAGATGTCATATTGAGGCTGTTAACAGAGTCACACTGAGGCTGTGAACTTTTACAAACAAACTTATTCATGATTTAAAGAGGGTCAACTACGTGTCCTCATTATACCTCACCTACACCTGTCTAGGTGGTCCAAACCCTTTGATCATCCTCCAAATATTTACCTGTGCCGCTTCCAACAATACCTGCACAATGATCAAGTGTTAATCTTAGCCAGGTAGCTTGTCAATGTGACAAATACTCCCCGGTCTCGTCCTACAACACTTATGACTCCACTTTAATATTGTTGGAGCACTTACTACAAGAAGATCATCAGACAACCTTACCTAAGTCAAATCTGAGAGTTATTCTTCACACATATCATATTTACCCAAGCAATCTTCAACAAATTTGTATTAGTTACTTCATAAAGTATTCATTCACACACAAGATCACCAACTTTTATCACACACAATTGTTGGATAAAAAATGTGAGATTTTGGAAAACTACTTGTCGACCTGATGGATAATACGAGAGAGAAAATTGAAGAAAATCTTGTCCCGAGCGTTAGCCGGGTTTGTTTACTAAGAAAATATTTGAGAGCAGGAATGAAGAGAGAGTTAGTTGGATGCAGTCTTGTGAGAAAACAAAATGGAAGATCAGAATGAGTTCTAGAATCAAAGTTCAGTATTAAATTTTATCCACGTGATCAAAGTTCGTTTTATTTCAGAAATAATCGAACATTTCGAGAAGAAGAATATCAAAAATTGTGTTTTCATCTTTTGGAAATTTGTAGTTGATGTGTAGTTGATGTGTAGTTGATGTGTCGTTGATGTGTAGTTGATGTGTAGTTGATGTGTAGTTGATGTGTAGTTACATTGTGTTTGGTAGCTGTCATTAAATTCTTTGCAACCTATCTTACACTTACGGAGATGGCACCTAGTTAATCTATTAATGGTGAAGAATAGAGAGATGGTGTTGTGGCTGTCCTGTGGTACTTTATGGCTGTCATGCTGTACGTTGTGGCTGTCATGTGGTACTTTGTGGATATCCTGTGGTACTTTGTGGCTGTCATGTGGTACTTTGTGGCTGTCATGTGGTACTTTGTGGCTGTCATGTGGTACTTTGTGGATATCCTGTGGTACTTTGTGGCTGTCATGTGGTACTTTGTGGCTGTCATGTGGTACTTTGGGGCTGTCATGTGGTACTTTGTGGTTGTCCTGTGGTACTTTGTGGATGTCCTGTGGTATGTTGTGGATGTTCTATGGTACCTTGTGGGTGTAAGATTATGTGACGTGGCTTAGTCAAATGATATTCCAAAAGAGAAATATTTCACACAGTGTTGGTAGTCTTACGGCAAGATGAGCATAATTGACTGCGACAGCAAAGCATTGTTAGCATAAACTTGCACACTCCTGATACACCACACAGTAGTAACTCTGGATATTATACTTACCGCTCTTAAGATAAATCACACCCAGGCACTTAACAACTAATCTGAAAGCTTTAACTGTGGATTTGGTTGACTTAAGCACATGTGACGTCATTCGCACGCTCGTGTGAGCAATATGCGCGGAACACTACAGCAATGCAGTGTGAAATGTTGCACTATGAAAAACTCCGAATCTCACACTTGAGAGAATGAGCTCACAAGACCTTCCAATGGATGTGTCAATATTAAATATTGAAGAAAACGTCATTAATCTCACCTAGGCGCTCAATACTACCAATAGACTTGGTTATGTTGAGTACTTCGCGAGCAGATGAAATGGTGGTTGGATAGCGCATGAGAGAATTATCAATAGTTGGCAACCACAAAAGTGATATTGGATTCTAGGGTGTGTTTTATTTGATATAAACAACGGCTTGTGTATCTATCCATGTGTTAAGTGTAAGTCGTAAGACAAGAACCGTGTGTGGTCGCATACACTTAGTTTCTCAGTAGAATAATATTAGACTGCGGCGTAATCGTTAGCTTATCCCAAGAAGGTTTCACAACTCATAACATTGGAAATCTTCTCAACAAAGAAACCTAATTTCAGTAACTTGATTGGTTGAAATATAACGTGTCTAATTATACAATCAAATCAGAGGAGAAATATGGGCATTCGTGATTGGCTGGTAACAGTAATATAGATAAGTGGGCTGTCGCAATTGGTTGGTATAAGTATATATATATAAGTGGGCGGTCGTTACGATGAGTTGACGTCGCTAATGTCAACGATATAACACTAGGAGAAGACAATTTATTGCTAGTTTGTTCGTCTCTGCTTTCTGAACCTGATGTAGATCTAAAATTTAAATAGTAAAAAAAAAACATTAAGAACTCAGATCACTTACCGTCTCCCCAACAAATGTTGACTGTAATTGTTTTTCAACATTTTCTCTCCCTTGTGATACATATATCAGTTATCAGTTATATGAGGACTATCATCATAGCACTCCGGACATGTCCATAGGTGCTTCGATCTCCGCCTCAGCAAATCCAGCAGCGTCCAGACGACCCAACATGGCAGTTCCATGTTGATTAATCAATCTCTTTGCATATTTAGTATGTCGGGGTTTTTTTTAGCTGTGCCAATATTAACACCCATCTCTCTCAATCTGTTCAGCGAGTGGGATTCACAGCCCTGAAACTCCTCTGTTCGGAGATACTCTCTCAGTGCGTTAAGAATATAATTTCGTTCCATGGCAGCTCCTCTGATATTGTAGCTATGCCAGCCAATCTATCAGCTCGTTCATTACCCCTGATTCCTGCGTGCCCAGGAACAAAACATGCTATCTCTGATCCATGTCTGTACCAGTACCTCCAACAAGTACATCCACCCAGTACATCCACCCAGATCCTCCATCCAGTACCTCCACCTAGTACATCCACCCAGTACCTCCACATAGTACCTCCACCCAGTACTTCCACCCAGTACCTCCACCCAGTACCTCCACCCAGTACCTCCACCCAATGCCTCCACCCAGTACCTCTTATCTATAAATATATCATCTGATATATTGCTATTTGTCCAACTCTTGATGTTTCGTTTCCTACTTACATCCTATCTATTTTTCTTGCTCGTTTTGGAAACCCTTAGTTTCTACTTGATGGCAACCCTTAGTTTCTACTTGATGGAAACCCTTAGTTTCTACTTGATGGCAACCCTTAGTTTCTACTTGATGGAAACCCTTAGTTTCTACTTGATGGCAACCCTTAGTTTCTACTTGATGGCAACCCTTAGTTTCTACTTGATGGCAACCCTTAGTTTCTACTTGATGGCAACCCTTAGT
Source organism: Arion vulgaris (assembly GCA_020796225.1). Classification (NCBI taxonomy): domain Eukaryota; kingdom Metazoa; phylum Mollusca; class Gastropoda; order Stylommatophora; family Arionidae; genus Arion; species Arion vulgaris. Next base: position 2,879,872 of record CM036755.1, read on the forward strand.
TTCTACTTGATGGCAACCCTTAGTTTCTACTTGAAATTGGAATTACTTTCTCCAACTTTCTTGAATTGTCTGAAATTATCTTATCATAAAGATGGAACAAGTGGTCCAGTGATAAGTCACAGGGCTATAAATTAAGAGGACACAAGTTCAAACCCCGGTAACGTTTCTTGACGATTTTACTTGCAATGTTAAGATAAAGATCGGAGTAGACATGATTGTTCACTGACGTCAATTGTTGTTTGTTTTATTAATCAATCTGTCCAATAAATCAATCAACTAATCAATCTGTCAGTATACTCTGTACCAGCACTGACAGATCTGGTAACTATGGTAGAACAATATGGTGGTCTGACAGTGGCGGCACACAGGTTGGTAGAGGCACACATGTTGCAAGGATACACCGATTGATAGGTGCACACAGGTTGACCGGAACCCACCGGTTGGTAGGGGCACACAGGTTGACAGGAGTATACAGGTTGGTAGGGACACACAAGTTGGTAGGGCACACAAGTTGGTAGGGCACACATGTTGGTAGGGCACACATAGCTGGTAGGGCACAAGTTGGTAGGTGCACACAAGTTGGTAGGTGCACACAGGTTTACATGGACACACAGGTAAGTACGAGCACACAGGTAGGCAGGGGCACACAGGTAGGCAGGTGTACACATGTAAGCAGGTGCACACATGTTGACCTGGACACACAGGTAGGTAGGAGCACACAGGTAAGCAGATGCAAACAGCTATGACAAATTTACTACAATTATAATGGTTACTACTGGTCACACCCACCAAGAGAAAGTTGTACAAATGTTTCGTAACTTCCGGATACTTCGTCACAATCTAGGCACCGACCTGTTATCTGCAATGTATCACATCACCTACCACAGCACCACTACATCACCTACCACAGCACCACTACATCACCTACCACAGCACCACTACATCACCTACCACAGCACCACTACATCACCTACCACAGCACCACTACATCACCTACCACAGCACCACCACATCACCTACCACAGCACCACTACATCACCTACCACAGCACCACTACATCACCTACCACAGCACCACTACATCACCTACCACAGCACCACCACATCACCTACCACAGCACCACAATATCACATACCACAACACCACAACATCACATACCGCAACATCACATACCACATCAAAACAACAGCACATACCACAGCCCACCCCATCACCTACCACCGCACCACTACATCATCTACCACCCCACCACTACATCATCTACCACCCCACCACTACATCATCTACCACCCCACCACTACATCATCTACCACTGCACCACTACACCATCTACCACCGCACCACCACATCACCTACCACAGCACCACCACATCACCTAACTGTGAACCATCACATCACCTACCACCACACCACTACATCCTCTACCACCGCACAACCACAACCATCTATTGAAACCACGACCATCTGTGAACGGAGCCAATAACTAAACAAAGCATTACCATCTCCCTACCTCATCACCATCTTCATACCACCAACAGATACCAACCGATCAAATAATGAACTGTATCACAAATGAATGAGACTGGGATTTGATGTTAGAGAAGAGGATAATGTGGTTCTGGTGAGAAAAGTTAGTTGTTGGACAATCCTGCGGGTTCTGTCTCATGCTAGACTGTTTATGGAACCAACAGAGGGCGTTCCTGCAGAGATAACAAGGGTCTTGGATACACGAATCCAAACAAGAAGTCAGCTTTGATTGATCGACTCTGGGTGGGGTTTGATGAGGGTCTGCCTTGATGATGGTCCAAGAGCTTGACGGAAAGTGGGGACAATCACTGAATGTCAATATTTGTAGATGATATATGAAGATTGAGATAGACGAAGATTAGAAGCGAGGACGATAAAGAGACAAAGATTAGAAGCGAGGACGATAAAGAGAAGATTATGTGTCGTGTTGATGTTTTGTTGTTTAGTAATCTTCATTATAAAGTTCATTGTCTGTTTGTGTGTCAGGGTAACAAAAAGCTTGATAGCTTCCGACTCAAAAATCAGAAAATTTAGGCAGTTTACTTCTGCAGAAATTCTAAACATTTGGTCCACCTTCTCATGTTTTTGGTCTAAGCATTTCTCTCTCTCTCTCTCTCTCTCGATCCTTCTTTTTCGGCATTTTGATCATTCGTATTGTGATATATAAACAGCCTTTGCCAAGAACGTTTGTTTTACGTCACATCTTCAGTACCATTTGGAGCTCTGGTGCTTGTCCCTCTGCGATGTGTCCGCTTTCAACCAGCGTTTACTGGTTTCGCTCTCCGTCAGCCGTTGGCTGTCCCCAGCCATCTGCAAGGCAGCAGGTTAATTTCATCTCATTTTTTCTTCTAAGCATTTAGACCACTCTCTCATTCTTTTTCAGCATTTAGTCCACCATCTCATTTCTTATATAAACATTTGGTCTATCCTCTCATTTCTTATCTAAACATTTAGTCCACCATCTCATTTCTTATCTAAACATTTAGTCCACCACCTCATTTCTTATCTAAACATTTGGTCCATCCTCTCATTTCTCATCTACATATTCTGTCCACTTCAAAGTGGACATCGCATCCACCAATCTGTCTGTACCTCTTTAGATCACCGCCTCACACCACATGTACACTTCTAGATCACCGCCTCACACCACATGCCCCATCCATTAGCACTAACTTCTACACTATCATCTACCATTGCCTGCAGCGTCCGCCTTCTTAAAGCTTCAGTCAACGATTCAATGCAGAATGGATACCGCCATCTTGACATCGCTGACCTTTGACCTTCATCACTTACATCCCGGGTATACTTCTCACCAGAGATCGTTGATGTTGAGTTGAAAGGTCATAGACTGTTAGCTGTCATTGTAACAATCGTAACTTGTCAGTAAGTTCAACCTCAAACAGAAGAAATCAAAAATGACAAAAGTAATCAGTGAGATGTTGTGAGAAACATGGATAGAAAAAAATATATAGATGTGTCGGAAGGAAAGAATGAAACGCAAATGTCTTGAGACAAAAAGGAAAGACAAATGTCTCGAGATAGGAAAGAAAGAATGAAACAAAAATGTCTTGAGACAGGAAGGAAAGACAAATGTCTCGAGACAGGAAGGAAAGAATGAAACACAAATGTCTTGAGACAGGAAGGAAAGAATGAAACACAAATGTCTTGAGACAGGAAGGAAAGAATGAAACACAAATGTCTCGAGACAGGAAGGAAAGAATGAAACACAAATGTCTCGAGACAGGAAGGAAAGAATGAAACACAAATGTCTCGAGACAGGAAGGAAAGAATGAAACACAAATGTCTCGAGACAGGAAGGAAAGAATGAAACACAAATGTCTAAAGACAAAATGAACAAATCAGATCAGAAATGGAAATCATATTGAAGAAGCAACAGAAATATATTATTAATTGTTATTACAATAAAAAACCATCTAATTGACTGTAGCAACCATCTAATTGACTCTGTAGCAACCATCTAATTGACTCTGTAGACACATGTATACAAAATTCAAGATTGACAATTCAGCCATTTGTACATGTATACATGCACATCAGACTGCAGAGCACATACTTCAAGACTGCCCTGAATATGATACACTGAGGCAAACTCACTGGCCTAATGAAACAACACTCGACAGAAAACTACATGGACCTCTGTGTGAGCTACACAAGATAGTGAAGTTCACACAAGAGACAACATTGAATATATAGACAATATTTCAAGCTAACGAAAGAAAGGAAGGATACAAGAGACAACATTGAATATATAGACAATATTTCAAGCTAACGAAAGAAAGGAAGGATACAAGAGACAACATTGAATATATAGACAATATTTCAAGCTAACGAAAGAAAGGAAGGATACAAGAGACAACATTGAATATATAGACAATATTTCAAGCGAACGAAAGAAAGGAAGGATACAAGAGACAACATTGAATATATAGACAATATTTCAAGCGAACGAAAGAAAGGAAGGATACAAGAGACAACATTGAATATATAGACAATATTTCAAGAGAACGAAAGGAAGGAAGGATACAAGAGACAACATTGAATATATAGACAATATTTCAAGTGAACGAAAGAAAGGAAGGATACAAGAGACAACATTGAATATATAGACAATATTTCAAGTGAACGAAAGGAAGGAAGGATACAAGAGACAACATTGAATATATAGACAATATTTCAAGCTAACGAAAGAAAGGAAGGATACAAGAGACAACATTGAATATATAGACAATATTTCAAGTGAACGAAAGAAAGGAAGGATACAAGAGACAACATTGAATATATAGACAATATTTCAAGCGAACGAAAGAAAGGAAGGATACAAGAGACAACATTGAATATATAGACAATATTTCAAGTGAACGAAAGAAAGGAAGGATACAAGAGACAACATTGAATATATAGACAATATTTCAAGCGAACGAAAGAAAGGAAGGATACAAGAGACAACATTGAATATATAGACAATATTTCAAGTGAACGAAAGGAAGGAAGGATACAAGAGACAACATTGAATATATAGACAATATTTCAAGTGAACGAAAGAAAGGAAGGATACAAGAGACAACATTGAATATATAGACAATATTTCAAGCTAACGAAAGAAAGGAAGGATACAAGAGACAACATTGAATATATAGACAATATTTCAAGCTAACGAAAGAAAGGAAGGATACAAGAGACAACATTGAATATATAGACAATATTTCAAGAGAACGAAAGGAAGGAAGGATACAAGAGACAACATTGAATATATAGACAATATTTCAAGCGAAAGAAAGAAAGGAAGGATACAAGAGACAACATTGAATATATAGACAATATTTCAAGTGAACGAAAGGAAGGAAGGATACAAGAGACAACATTGAATATATAGACAATATTTCAAGCTAACGAAAGAAAGGAAAGATACAAGAGACAACATTGAATATATAGACAATATTTCAAGTGAACGAAAGGAAGGAAGGATACAAGAGACAACATTGAATATATAGACAATATTTCAAGTGAACGAAAGAAAGGAAAGATACAAGAGACAACATTGAATATATAGACAATATTTCAAGCTAACGAAAGAAAGGAAGGATACAAGAGACAACATTGAATATATAGACAATATTTCAAGTGAACGAAAGAAAGGATACAAGAGACAACATTGAATATATAGACAATATTTCAAGTGAATGAAAGAAAGGAAGGATACAAGAGACAACATTGAATATATAGACAATATTTCAAGTGAACGAAAGCAAGGAAGGATACAAGAGACAACATTGAATATATAGACAATATTTCAAGCGAACGAAAGAAAGGAAGGATACAAGAGACAACATTGAATATATAGACAATATTTCAAGCTAACGAAAGGAAGGAAGGATACAAGAGACAACATTGAATATATAGACAATATTTCAAGCGAAAGAAAGAAAGGAAGGATACAAGAGACAACATTGAATATATAGACAATATTTCAAGCGAAAGAAAGAAAGGAAGGATACAAGAGACAACATTGAATATATAGACAATATTTCAAGCTAACGAAAGAAAGGAAGGATACAAGAGACAACATTGAATATATAGACAATATTTCAAGCGAACGAAAGAAAGGAAGGATACAAGAGACAACATTGAATATATAGACAATATTTCAAGTGAATGAAAGAAAGGATGGATACAAGAGACAACATTGAATATATAGACAATATTTCAAGTGAACGAAAGCAAGGAAGGATACAAGAGACAACATTGAATATATAGACAATATTTCAAGCGAACGAAAGGAAGGAAGGATACAAGAGACAACACGAGACAATATATAGACAATATTTCAAGTGAACGAAAGCAAGGAAGGATACAAGAGACAACATTGAATATATAGACAATATTTCAAGTGAACGAAAGAAAGGAAGGATACAAGAGACAACACGAGACAATATATAGACAATATTTCAAGTGAACGAAAGGAAGGAAGGATACAAGAGACAACATTGAATATATAGACAATATTTCAAGCGAACGAAAGAAAGGAAGGATACAAGAGACAACATTGAATATATAGACAATATTTCAAGCTAACGAAAGCAAGGAAGGATACAAGAGACAACATTGAATATATAGACAATATTTCAAGTGAACGAAAGAAAGGAAGGATACAAGAGACAACATTGAATATATAGACAATATTTCAAGCGAACGAAAGAAAGGAAGGATACAAGAGACAACATTGAATATATAGACAATATTTCAAGTGAACGAAAGCAAGGAAGGATACAAGAGACAACATTGAATATATAGACAATATTTCAAGCGAACGAAAGAAAGGAAGGATACAAGAGACAACATTGAATATATAGACAATATTTCAAGCGAACGAAAGAAAGGAAGGATACAAGAGACAACATTGAATATATAGACAATATTTCAAGCGAACGAAAGAAAGGAAGGATACAAGAGACAACATTGAATATATAGACAATATTTCAAGCCAACGAAAGGAAGGAAGGATACAAGAGACAACACGAGACAATATATAGACAATATTTCAAGCGAACGAAAGAAAGGAAGGATACAAGAGACAACATTGAATATATAGACAATATTTCAAGCCAACGAAAGGAAGAAACAATCATCTTGTACCGTTATACTATACGCAGTGTATGCAAGCCACTTCTCTCTAACCTGGGCAACCTGTTCCATCGATTCTATGAGTACAAGCAGTTGTATCCCCATTAGCTACAAAGGACGTGTATAGACGTTTCCCCGTTCACTGGAAAAGACACATTAACACGTCTGTCATTATCTCTCCTCAAGACAGGAGAGATAGGATCAATCAAAGTATATGAAGGTATGAGAGCTACAGTATATGAAGGAAGGAGAGCTACAGTATATGAAGGTATGAGAGCTACAGTATATGAAGGTATGAGAGCTACAGTATATGAAGGTATGAGAGCTACAGTATATGAAGGAAGGGGAGCTACAGTATATGAAGGTATGAGAGCCACAGTATATGAAGGAAGGGGAGCTACAGTATATGAAGGTATGAGAGCTACAGTATATGAAGGAAGGAGAGCTACAGTATATGAAGGTATGAGAGCTACAGTATATGAAGGAAGGAGAGCTACAGTATATGAAGGTATGAGAGCCACAGTATATGAAGGAAGGGGAGCTACAGTATATGAAGGTATGAGAGCTACAGTATATGAAGGAAGGAGAGCTACAGTATATGAAGGTATGAGAGCTACAGTATATGAAGGAAGGAGAGCTACAGTATATGAAGGAAGGAGAGCTACAGTATATGAAGGTATGAGAGCTACAGTATATGAAGGAAGGAGAGCTACAGTATATGAAGGAAGGGGAGCTACAGTATATGAAGGTATGAGAGCTACAGTATATGAAGGAAGGAGAGCTACAGTATATGAAGGAAGGAGAGCTACAGTATATGAAGGAAGGAGAGCTACACTATATGAAGGTATGGGAGCTACAGTGTATGAAGGTATGAGAGCTACAGTATATGAAGGAAGGGGAGCTACAGTATATGAGGAAAGAAGAGCTACAGTATATGAAGGTATGAGAGCTACAGTATATGAAGGAAGGAGAGCTACAGTATATGAAGGAAGGAGTGATACAGTATATGAAGGTATGAGAGCTACAGTATATGAAGGAAGGAGAGCTACAGGAAATGAAGGTATGAGAGCTACAGTATATGAAGGTATGAGAGCTACAGTATATGAGGAAAGAAGAGCTACAGTATATGAAGGTATGAGAGCTACAGTATATGAAGGAAGGAGAGCTACAGTATATGAAGGAAGAAGAGCTACAGTATATGAAGGAAGGAGAGCTACAGTATATGAAGGTATGAGAGCTACAGTATATGAAGGAAGGAGTGCTACAGTATATGAAGGAAGGAGAGCTACAGTATATGAAGGAAGGAGTGCTACAGTATATGAAGGAAGGAGTGCTACAGTATATGAAGGAAGGAGTGCTACAGTATATGAAGGAAGGAGTGCTACAGTATATGAAGGAAGGAGTGCTACAGTATATGAGGGAAGGAGTGCTACAGTATATGAAGGAAGGAGAGCTACAGTATATGAAGGAAGGAGAGCTACAGTATATGAAGGTATGAGAGCTACAGTATATGAGGGAAGGAGTGCTACAGTATATGAAGGAAGGAGTGCTACAGTATATGAGGGAGAGATAGTCGCAGTTCACATTTTTATATTATTTTCTTCTTGTATCAAAATATATTTTGTCATGTTTGTTTTATCTGTTGTCATTATTTTTGTTGTTGACAAATTGAGATATAGATTTTGTTTTTCGCTTTTATCTTTCACTTCCATTAATAATTTCTTAATCCCTCTTTGTGATGTTGACAGTAACACTGTATCGTTAGGGTATCTTAGTTCATGTATTTCTCTTCATCCGATTATAAAAGGATCGTATTGTTCTTTTTCCGATATCTTCTGTAACATTCCTCATGATGTTTTCTGCATATATGTTACAAAGACAAGGCAACAAATTGCAGCCTTGTCTGACTCCCTGCCTTATGCCAAACCAGTCTGATGTATCATCACATGTTCTTACAGCTGCCATTTGATCACTATAATCCCGTGTGTAGCCGGAGCTCGCAAGGGAAGCAAAGAATAGTAACAATGTCACCTACAAGGCATGTCGAAAAAGACGACTGCTATGGGCCTAAGGTCTACTTGTAGGGGACTAACTAGTACAACATACACTCGCTCTTAGGCTCAGATCACATTCAAATCACACAGAGAGTTTCAACAAGTGGCCGATATAGAGCGTTTGCAGAAGAACATCACTATCAAGTTCTCTTATGATCTGTATCAAATGTAATGGGAATCCCATTTCTCCCATAATCTTCCACAATTCATGATGCTCTACACAATCAAATGCCTTTGAGTGGTCAACTTTTTTTTCCCCGTATCCAGAAGCACTTGAGCTTTTCGGCTCTTCGGCTCGGTGCCATGGACATCGTAACCCTTCGGCTCGGTGCCATGGACATCGTAACCCTTCGGCTCGGTGCCATGGACATCGTAACCCTTCGGCTCGGTGCCATGGACATCGTAACCCTTCGGTTCGGTGCCATGGACATCGTAACCTCGGCTCGTGCCATGGACATCGTAACCCTTCGGCTCGGTGCCATGGACATCGTAACCCTTCGGTTCGGTGCCATGGACATCGTAACCCTTCGGTTCGGTGCCATGGACATCGTAACCCTTCGACTCAGTGCCATGGACATCGTAACCCTTCGGTTCGGTGCCATGGACATCGTAACCCTTCAGTTCGGTGCCATGGACATCGTAACCCTTCGGTTCAGTGCCATGGACATCGTAACCCTTCGGCTCGGTGCCATGGACATCGTAACCCTTCGGCTCGGTGCCATGGACATCGTAACCCTTCGGCTCGGTGCCATGGACATCGTAACCCTTCGGCTCGGTGCCATGGACATCGTAACCCTTCGGTTCGGTGCCATGGACATCGTAACCCTTCAGTTCGGTGCCACGAACACAGTAAATCTGTAGAACATGTAACTTTTCTGCAAACCCAGAGGAATTGAACCGCTCTCACAGGGGGGCTTGTCACCCGTCGTCCAACGCGCTGCGAACACGCTGGGCAGGCGGGTGAGTAGTCAATAAAACATGAGTATAGATCTATATTATACTCTCGAGATTCTAGATTTTTCTGTGATTGCTCTCATGTTAAATATATGGTCACTTGTACCTCTCTCCCGTCTAAACCCAGCTTGTGTTGATATTTTCTTCCATTTTCCTACAGATTCTTCCTATAATTATTTTTAGTAAGATTTTTACATCCATTAAGTGTATCGACAGATATTATTGCCGTGTAAACATAACGATACCCTGGTCTGGATAACTTTCACTACAAACTGTCAGTCATCATAAACTAGTCACATGATGACTCAAGTAAAACAAACACACAGAGACATGAACAAATAACAAATAGAGAACCATGCCCGTAGAAGTCACTAATCAACACTTAACAACACGTTGCACTTATCCTTGGAGATATTTCTCATTTCTAGATCTTGTTTAGCACAGTTGTTGCTTCAATCAACAAAATCCTCTAATATATGATTATAAATCACATTAATAGATCACTGAATTGGATATATTTAAATTCTCTTCTCATTATCTTCTCTGTCTGGCTCAGATGTTATTTTTTTGTCAAATTATTTTGTCACATAAATGTTTCTAATTATTGCTTGTTTCATTATTTGTTTCAACATGTTCTTCTTTCTTGTCCATGAGATGGTTACTTATAACGTCTTGTTCTTCTTTCTTGTCCATTAGATAGTTACTATAGCGTTTGTTTTCTTTCTTGTCCATGAGATATTTACTTATAACGTTTGTTCTTCTTTCTTGTCCATGAGACAGCTACTTATAACGTTTTGTTCTTCTTTCTTGTCTATGAGACAGTTACTTATAACGTCATGTTCTTCTTTCTTGTCCATGAGACAGTTACTTATAACGTCTTGTTCTTCTTTCTTGTCCATGAGACAGTTACTTATAACGTCATGTTCTTCTTTCTTGTCTATGAGACGGTTACTTATAACGTTTTGTTCTTCTTTCTTGTCCATGAGACAGTTACTTATAACGTCATGTTCTTCTTTCTTGTCTATGAGACGGTTACTTATAACGTCAAGTTCTTCTTTCTTGTCCATGAGATGGTTACTTATAACGTTTTGTTCTTCTTTCTTGTCCATGAGATGGTTACTTATAACGTCATGTTCTTCTTTCTTGTCTATGAGACAGTTACTTATAACGTCATGTTCTTCTTTCTTGTCCATGAGACGGTTACTTATAACGTCAAGTTCTTCTTTCTTGTCCATGAGATGGTTACTTATAACGTCAAGTTCTTCTTTCTTGTCCATGAGATGGTTACTTATAACGTTTTGTTCTTCTTTCTTGTCCATGAGATGGTTACTTATAACGTCATGTTTTTCTTTCTTGTCTATGAGACGGTTACTTATAACGTTTTGTTCTTCTTTCTTGTCCATGAGACAGTTACTTATAACGTCATGTTCTTCTTTCTTGTCTATGAGACAGTTACTTATAACGTCATGTTCTTCTTTCTTGTCCATGAGACAGTTATAACGTCATGTTCTTCTTTCTTGTCTATGAGACAGTTACTTATAACGTCATGTTCTTCTTTCTTGTCTATGAGACAGTTACTTATAACGTTTTGTTCTTCTTTCTTGTCTATGAGACAGTTACTTATAGCGTTCTTCTTTCTTGTCCATGAGATGGTTACTTATAACGTCATGTTCTTCTTTCTTTTCCATGAGATGGTTACTTATAACGTCATGTTCTTCTTTCTTGTCTATGAGACAGTTACTTATAACGTCATGTTCTTCTTTCTTGTCCATGAGATGGTTACTTATAACGTCATGTTCTTCTTTCTTTTCCATGAGACAGTTACTTATAACGTCTTGTTCTTCTTTCTTGTCCATGAGACAGTTACTTATAACGTCATGTTCTTCTTTCTTGTCCATGAGACAGTTACTTATAGCGTTCTTCTTTCTTGTCCATGAGATGGTTACTTATAACGTCATGTTCTTCTTTCTTGTCCATGAGACAGTTACTTATAACGTCATGTTCTTCTTTCTTGTCCATGAGACAGTTACTTATAGCGTTCTTCTTTCTTGTCTATGAGACAGTTACTTATAACGTCATGTTCTTCTTTCTTGTCCATGAGACAGTTACTTATAGCGTTCTTCTTTCTTGTCTATGAGACAGTTACTTATAACGTCTTGTTCTTCTTTCTTGTCCATGAGACAGTTACTTATAACGTCTTGTTCTTCTTTCTTGTCCATGAGATGAGTTACTTATAACGTCTTGTTTTCTTTCTTGTCCATGAGATTGTTACTTATAACGTCATGTTCTTCTTTCTTGTCCATGAGACAGCTACTTATAACGTCATGTTCTTCTTTCTTGTCCATGAGATGGTTACTTATAACGTCTTGTTCTTCTTTCTTGTCCATGAGACAGTTACTTATAACGTCATGTTCTTCTTTCTTGTCCATGAGATGGTTACTTATAACGTCTTGTTTTTCTTTCTTGTCCATGAGACGGTTACTTATAACGTCATGTTCTTCTTTCTTGTCCATGAGACAGTTACTTATAACGTCATGTTCTTCTTTCTTGTCCATGAGACAGTTACTTATAGCGTTCTTCTTTCTTGTCCATGAGATGGTTACTTATAACGTCTTGTTCTTCTTTCTTGTCCATGAGACGGTTACTTATAACGTCATGTTCTTCTTTCTTGTCCATGAGACAGTTACTTATAACGTCATGTTCTTCTTTCTTGTCCATGAGATGGTTACTTATAACGTTATGTTCTTCTTTCTTGTCCATGAGACAGTTACTTATAACGTCATGTTCTTCTTTCTTGTCCATGAGATGGTTACTTATAACGTTATGTTCTTCTTTCTTGTCCATGAGACGGTTACTTATAACGTCATGTTCTTCTTTCTTGTCCATGAGACAGTTATTTATAACGTTATGTTCTTCTTTCTTTTCCATGAGACGGTTACTTATAACGTCTTGTTCTTCTTTCTTGTCCATGAGACAGTTACTTATAACGTTATGTTCTTCTTTCTTGTCCATGAGACAGTTACTTATAACGTCATGTTCTTCTTTCTTGTCTATGAGACAGTTACTTATAACGTCATGTTCTTCTTTCTTGTCTATGAGACAGTTACTTATAACGTCATGTTCTTCTTTCTTGTCCATGAGACAGTTATTATAACGCTCATGTTCTTCTTTCTTGTCCATGAGACAGTTATTTATAACGCCATGTTCTTCTTTCTTGTCTATGAGACAGTTACTTGTAGCGCCATGTTCTTCTTTCTTGTCCATGAGACAGTTACTTATAGCGCCATGTTCTTCTTTCTTGTCTATGAGACAGTTACTTATAATGTCTTGTTCTTCTTGCTTGTCTATGAGACAGTTACTTATAACGTCATGTTTTTCTTTCTTGTCCATGAGACAGTTACTTATAACGTCATGTTCTTCTTTCTTGTCAATGAGATAGTTACTTATACAGTCATGTTCTTCTTTCTTGTCCATGAGATGAGTTACTTATAACGTTATGTTCTTCTTTCTTGTCCATGAGACAGTTACTTATAACGTCATGTTCTTCTTTCTTGTCCATGAGACAGCTACTTATAACGTCATGTTCTTCTTTCTTGTCCATGAGACTGTTACTTATAACGTCATGTTCTTCTTTCTTGTCCATGAGACGGTTACTTATAACGTCTTGTTCTTCTTTCTTGTCCATGAGACTGTTACTTATAACGTCATGTTCTTCTTTCTTGTCCATGAGACAGTTACTTATAACGTCATGTTCTTCTTTCTTGTCCATGAGACGGCTACTTATAACGTCATGTTCTTCTTTCTTGTCCATGAGACAGTTACTTATAACGTCTTGTTCTTCTTTCTTGTCCATGAGACAGTTACTTATAACGTCTTGTTCTTCTTTCTTGTCCATGAGACAGCTATTTATAACGTCTTGTTCTTCTTTCTTGTCCATGAGACAGTTACTTATAACGTCTTGTTCTTCTTTCTTGTCTATCAGACAGCTACTTATAACGTTTTGTTTTTCTTTCTTGTCTATGAGACAGTTACTTATAACGTCTTGTTCTTCTTTCTTGTCCATGAGACAGTTACTTATAACGTCATGTTCTTCTTTCTTGTCTATGAGACAGTTACTTATAACGTCTTGTTCTTCTTTCTTGTCCATGAGACTGTTACTTATAACGTCATGTTCTTCTTTCTTGTCTATGAGACAGTTACTTATAACGTCATGTTCTTCTTTCTTGTCCATGAGACAGTTACTTATAACGTCATGTTCTTCTTTCTTGTCCATGAGACAGTTACTTATAACGTCTTGTTCTTCTTTCTTGTCTATGAGACAGTTACTTATAACGTCATGTTCTTCTTTCTTGTCCATGAGACAGTTACTTATAACGTCTTGTTCTTCTTTCTTGTCTATGAGACAGCTACTTATAACGTTTTGTTTTTCTTTCTTGTCCATGAGGTGGTTACTTATAACGTTTTGTTCTTCTTTCTTGTCTATGAGACAGTTACTTATAACGCCATGTTTTTCTTTCTTGTCCATGAGACAGTTACTTATAACGTCATGTTCTTCTTTCTTGTCCATGAGACAGTTACTTATAACGTTATGTTCTTCTTTCTTGTCCATGAGATTGTTACTTATAACGTCATGTTCTTCTTTCTTGTCCATGAGATGGTTACTTATAACGTTATGTTCTTCTTTCTTGTCCATGAGACAGTTACTTATAACGTCTTGTTTTTCTTTCTTGTCCATGACATGGTTACTTATAACGTTTTGTGTTTCTTTCTTGTCCATGACACGAGTTACTTATAACGTCTTGTTTTCTTTCTTGTCCATGACATGAGTTTACTTATAACGTTTTGTTTTTCTTTCTTGTCCATGAGATGGCTACTTATAACGTCATGTTTTTCTTTCTTGTCCATGAGACAGTTACTTATAACGTCATGTTCTTCTTTCTTGTCCATGAGACAGTTACTTATAACGTCATGTTCTTCTTTCTTGTCCATGAGACAGTTACTTATAACGTTTTGTTTTTCTTTCTTGTCCATGAGATGGCTACTTATAACGTCATGTTTTTCTTTCTTGTCCATGAGATGGTTACTTATAACGTCATGTTCTTCTTTTTTGTCCATGAGACAGCTACTTATAACGTCATGTTCTTCTTTCTTGTAATGAGACAGTTACTTATAACGTCATGTTCTTCTTTCTTGTCCATGAGACAGTTACTTATAACGTCATGTTCTTCTTTCTTGTCCATGAGATGGTTACTTATAACGTCATGTTCTTCTTTCTTGTCCATGAGACAGTTACTTATAGACCATGTTCTTCTTTCTTGTCCATGAGATGTTACTTATGCGTCATGTTCTTCTTTCTTTTCCATGAGACAGTTACTTATAACGTCTTGTTCTTCTTTCTTGTCCATGAGATGGTTACTTATAACGTCATGTTCTTCTTTCTTGTCCATGAGACAGTTACTTATAACGTCATGTTCTTCTTTCTTGTCCATGAGACAGTTACTTATAGCGTTCTTCTTTCTTGTCTATGAGACAGTTACTTATAACGTCATGTTCTTCTTTCTTGTCCATGAGACAGTTACTTATAGCGTTCTTCTTTCTTGTCATGAGACGCTACTTATAACGTCATGTTCTTCTTTCTTGTCCATGAGACAGTTACTTATAGCGTTCTTCTTTCTTGTCCATGAGACAGCTACTTATAACGTCATGTTCTTCTTTCTTGTCCATGAGACAGTTACTTATAGCGTTCTTCTTTCTTGTCTATGAGACAGTTACTTATAACGTCTTGTTCTTCTTTCTTGTCCATGAGACAGTTACTTATAACGTCTTGTTCTTCTTTCTTGTCCATGAGATGGTTACTTATAACGTCTTGTTTTTCTTTCTTGTCCATGAGATTGTTACTTATAACGTCATGTTCTTCTTTCTTGTCCATGAGACAGCTACTTATAACGTCATGTTCTTCTTTCTTGTCCATGAGATGGTTACTTATAACGTCTTGTTCTTCTTTCTTGTCCATGAGATGGTTACTTATAACGTCATGTTCTTCTTTCTTGTCCATGAGATGGTTACTTATAACGTCTTGTTCTTCTTTCTTGTCCATGAGACTGTTACTTATAACGTCATGTTCTTCTTTCTTGTCCATGAGACAGTTACTTATAACGTCATGTTCTTCTTTCTTGTCCATGAGACAGTTACTTATAGCGTTCTTCTTTCTTGTCCATGAGATGGTTACTTATAACGTCTTGTTCTTCTTTCTTGTCCATGAGACGGTTACTTATAACGTCATGTTCTTCTTTCTTGTCCATGAGACAGTTACTTATAACGTCATGTTCTTCTTTCTTGTCCATGAGACAGTTATTTATAACGTTATGTTCTTCTTTCTTGTCCATGAGACGGTTACTTATAACGTCATGTTCTTCTTTCTTGTCCATGAGATGGTTACTTATAACGTTATGTTCTTCTTTCTTGTCCATGAGACAGTTACTTATAACGTCATGTTCTTCTTTCTTGTCCATGAGACAGTTATTTATAACGTTATGTTCTTCTTTCTTTTCCATGAGACAGTTACTTATAACGTCTTGTTCTTCTTTCTTGTCTATGAGACAGTTACTTATAACACCATGTTCTTCTTTCTTGTCCATGAGACAGTTTTTATAACGCATGTTCTTCTTTCTTGTCCATGAGACAGTTATTTATAACGCCATGTTCTTCTTTCTTGTCTATGAGACAGTTACTTTACGTCATGTTCTTCTTTCTTGTCCATGAGACAGTTATTTATAACGCCATGTTCTTCTTTCTTGTCTATGAGACAGTTACTTGTAGCGCCATGTTCTTCTTTCTTGTCCATGAGACAGTTACTTATAGCGCCATGTTCTTCTTTCTTGTCTATGAGACAGTTACTTATATGCTTGTTCTTCTTGCTTGTCTATGAGACAGTTACTTATAACGTCATGTTTTTCTTTCTTGTCCATGAGACAGTTACTTATAACGTCATGTTCTTCTTTCTTGTCAATGAGATGAGTTACTTATAACGTCATGTTCTTCTTTCTTGTCCATGAGATGGTTACTTATAACGTTATGTTCTTCTTTCTTGTCCATGAGACAGTTACTTATAACGTCATGTTCTTCTTTCTTGTCCATGAGACAGCTACTTATAACGTCATGTTCTTCTTTCTTGTCCATGAGACGGTTACTTATAACGTCATGTTCTTCTTTCTTGTCCATGAGACGGTTACTTATAACGTCTTGTTCTTCTTTCTTGTCCATGAGACAGTTACTTATAACGTCATGTTCTTCTTTCTTGTCCATGAGACAGTTACTTATAACGTCATGTTCTTCTTTCTTGTCCATGAGACGGCTACTTATAACGTCATGTTCTTCTTTCTTGTCCATGAGACAGTTACTTATAACGTCTTGTTCTTCTTTCTTGTCCATGAGACAGTTACTCATAACGTCTTGTTCTTCTTTCTTGTCCATGAGACAGCTATTTATAACGTCTTGTTCTTCTTTCTTGTCCATGAGACAGTTACTTATAACGTCTTGTTCTTCTTTCTTGTCCATGAGACAGTTACTTATAACGTCTTGTTCTTCTTTCTTGTCCATGAGACAGTTACTTATAACGTCATGTTCTTCTTTCTTGTCCATGAGACAGTTACTTATAACGTCATGTTCTTCTTTCTTGTCCATGAGACAGTTACTTATAACGTCATGTTCTTCTTTCTTGTCCATGAGACAGTTACTTATAACGTCATGTTCTTCTTTCTTGTCCATGAGACAGTTACTTATAACGTCTTGTTCTTCTTTCTTGTCTATGAGACTGTTACTTATAACGTCATGTTCTTCTTTCTTGTCCATGAGACAGTTACTTATAACGTCTTGTTCTTCTTTCTTGTCTATGAGACAGCTACTTATAACGTTTTGTTTTTCTTTCTTGTCCATGAGGTGAGTTACTTATAACGTTTTTTCTTCTTTCTTGTCTATGAGACAGTTACTTATAACGCATGTTTTCTTTCTTGTCCATGAGACAGTTACTTATAACGTCATGTTCTTCTTTCTTGTCCATGAGACAGTTACTTATAACGTTATGTTCTTCTTTCTTGTCCATGAGATGGTTACTTATAACGTCATGTTCTTCTTTCTTGTCCATGAGATGTTACTTATAACGTTATGTTCTTCTTTCTTGTCCATGAGACAGTTACTTATAACGTCTTGTTTTCTTTCTTGTCCATGACATGTTACTTATAACGTTTGTGTTTCTTTCTTGTCCATGAGCACGTTACTTATAACGTCTTGTTTTCTTTCTTGTCCATGACATGTTACTTATAACGTTTGTTTTCTTTCTTGTCCATGAGAAGCTACTTATAACGTCATGTTTTTCTTTCTTGTCCATGAGATGGTTACTTATAACGTCATGTTCTTCTTTCTTGTCCATGAGACAGTTACTTATAACGTCTTGTTCTTCTTTCTTGTCCATGAGACAGTTACTTATAACGTTTTGTTTTTCTTTCTTGTCCATGAGATGGCTACTTATAACGTCATGTTTTTCTTTCTTGTCCATGAGATGGTTACTTATAACGTCATGTTCTTCTTTTTTGTCCATGAGACAGCTACTTATAACGTCATGTTCTTCTTTCTTGTAATGAGACAGTTACTTATAACGTCATGTTCTTCTTTCTTGTCCATGAGACAGTTACTTATAACGTCATGTTTTTCTTTCTTGTCCATGAGATGGTTACTTATAACGTCATGTTCTTCTTTCTTGTCCATGAGACAGTTACTTATAGAGCCATGTTCTTCTTTCTTGTCCATGAGATGGTTACTTATAGCGTCATGTTCTTCTTTCTTATCCATGAGACAGTTACTTATAACGTCGTGTTCTTCTTTCTTGTCCATGAGACAGTTACTTATAACGTCATGTTCTTCTTTCTTGTCCATGAGACAGTTACGTATAACGTCTTGTTCTTCTTTCTTGTCCATGAGATGGTTACTTATAACGTCTTGTTCTTCTTTCTTGTCTATGAGACAGTTACTTATAACGTCTTGTTCTTCTTTCTTGTCCATGAGACAGTTACTTATAACGTCTTGTTCTTCTTTCTTGTCCATGAGACAGTTACTTATAACGTCATGTTCTTCTTTCTTGTCCATGAGACGGTTACTTATAACGTCATGTTCTTCTTTCTTGTCCATGAGACGGTTACTTATAACGTCAAGTTCTTCTTTCTTGTCTATGAGACAGTTACTTATAGTGTCATGTTCTTCTTTCTTGTCCATGAGACAGTTACTTATAACGTCTTGTTCTTCTTTCTTGTCCATGAGACGGTTACTTATAACGTCATGTTCTTCTTTCTTGTCCATGAGACGGTTACTTATAACGTCATGTTCTTCTTTCTTGTCTATGAGACTGTTACTTATAACGTCATGTTCTTCTTTCTTGTCCATGAGACAGTTACTTATAACGTCATGTTCTTCTTTCTTGTCCATGAGACAGTTACTTATAACGCAACAACAAAGATAACAATACTAAGAGCATGTATACTCCAAGTGGTAACGTGTGGATGTGTTGTAACGTTGTGATGTGTGTGGTAACGTGTGGATGTGTGTGTAACGTTGGATGTGTGTGGTAACGTGTGGATTGTGTAGTAGACGTGTGGATGTGGTAACGTGTGGATGTGTGTGGTAACGTGTGGATGTGTGTGGTAACGTGTGGATGTGTGTGGTAACGTGTGGATGTGTGTGGTAACGTGTGGATGTGTGTGGTAACGTGTGGATGTGTGTGGTAACGTGTGGATGTGTGTGGTAACGTGTGGATGTGTGTGGTAACGTGTGGATGTGTGTGGTATCGTGTAGATGTGTATAGATAAGAACCGGACAGGAACCCACGATGACCAAGGTTAAGAGGAGAAGATAACGATGGGTCGGGTATAACCTACGGAAGACACAGTAGAATTATTGTAGACTCAACAGACTGGGTATGGACAGACTTTCCCCACATAACAAAACTACTCAATAGACTGGGTATGGACAGACTTTCCCCACATAACAAAACTACTCAACAGACTGGGTATGGACAGACTTTCCCCACATAACAAAACTACTCAACAGACTGGGTATGGACAGACTTTCCCCACATAACAAAACTACTCAACAGACTGGGTATGGACAGACTTTCCCCACATAACAAAACTACTCAACAGACTGGGTATGGACAGACTTTCCCCACATAACAAAACTATTCAACAGACTGGGTATGGACAGACTTTCCCCACATAACAAAACTACTCAATAGACTGGGTATGGACAGACTTTCCCCACATAACAAAACTACTCAACAGACTGGGTATGGACAGACTTTCCCCACATAACAAAACTACTCAACAGATTGGGCATGGACAGACTTTCCCCACATAACAAAACTACTCAACAGACTGGGTATGGACAGACTTTCCCCACATAACAAAACTACTCAACAGATTGGGCATGGACAGACTTTCCCCACATAACAAAACTACTCAACAGACTGGGTATGGACAGACTTTCCCCACATAACAAAACTACTAATAGACTGGGTATGGACAGACTTTCCCCACATAACAAAACTACTCAACAGACTTAGTATGGACAGACTTTCCCCACATAACAAAACTACTCAACAGACTTAGTATGGACAGACTTTCCCCACATAACAAAACTACTCAACAGACTTAGTATGGACAGACTTTCCCCACATATCAAAACTACTCAACAGACTTAGTATGGACAGACTTTCCCCACATATCAAAACTACTCAACAGACTTAGTATGGACAGACTTTCCCCACATAACAAAACTACTCAACAGACTGGGTATAGACAGACACATAACAAAACTAAAAATACATTTAGGTTTACGAAAACGATCGTCCAGTACTGTTAACATTTCTCTTCTTCAGTTGATTGACTGATTGATTGATTGATTGATTGACTGATTGATTGATTGATTAATTGACTGATTGATTAATTGATTGATTGATTGATTGTTTGATTGATTGTTTGATTGTTTGATTGATTGATTGATTGATTGATTGATTGATTGATTGATTGATTGATTGATTGATTGGACCATCATCATTGCACTTCGGTGAGTTACCATTTGTGCTTCGATCTCTTTCTTACATGGGAGAATCTCAGCATCAGTGCATGAACTCCGTAGCACCGCCGACAGCCCCGACAAGTGTATACATTTAACTTGTGATATTGAACACTAGCAAAGAAAGCAATTTTTAGTCTTGGACTGATGTCAATATCCTTCTTTTTGTAGGCGTTTAGAGGTCATCTTGTATTTCTATAAAGCAGCGTTTCCAAAAGTGGGCAGTACGCCCCCACCCTGTGGGCGTTGAAGTGTTCTAGGGTACGAAAGTGAGTTCAGAAGAATTGGGGGTGTTCAGGCGATTATGGGTCGGTGGCTCCTTAAAGAAGAAATTAATAGTAAATATTTTAAAATAAATTATTTTCGTGATTTTGTCAAGTTTATCACGTACAACTATTTGAGAAGTTCACAATCTAGTTATGGACATTGTCAAGCTGTCGCATTGTGACTGCTTGAAACATATACAGAATTAATGCAGCCTGTCAGTAGTTTTGTAATGCATTAAAATGTTCTCATTATGAAAATCATAAATATGCTTGAAACATGTAGTTAAATTCATTACCTACGCTGCTGACAAACAAATGCTGATGTTACTAGTTTCATTACCTACGCTGCTGACACAAACAAATGCTGATGTTACTAGTCTGTGTACAACACTCATATGTTCAATCCCATTATAAAAATAGGAAATATGCTTGAAGATTCTCTAGAGCTCAAATCAACGTTGTTATTAAGTGTTTCGCCATTGCTATATAGACATACTAATGAGATTGCTATATAGACATACCAATGAGTTGCTATATGACATACTATGAGATTGCTATATAGACATACTAATGAGATTGCTATATAGACATACTAATGAGATTGCTATATAGACATACTAATGAGATTGCTATATAGACATACTAATGAGATTGCTATATAGACATACTAATGAGATTGCTATATAGACATACCAATGAGATTGCTATATAGACATACCAATGAGATTGCTATATAGACATACCAATGAGATTGCTATATAGACATACTAATGAGATTGCTATATAGACATACCAATGAGATTGCTATATAGACATACCAATGAGATTGCTATATAGACATACCAATGAGATTGCTATATAGACATACCAATGAGATTGCTATATAGACATACCAATGAGATTGCTAAAACGAGTACTCCAGGGCTATATTGAACGTACCCACGACCTTCGACTCGCAAGGCAAGGGCTTAACCACTCAGCCACAGAGACCCCCTCAGATACTCATTGCGGATAGACCCCCCTCAGATACACTGCTCTTGCAGTTATCCCTGATCTCCTTGACAAGGAAATTTATTTTACTGGAACTGTCATGTACAATAGAAAAAAAACTTTCGCAAGTTCTCAAAGATGTTAAATTGAAACACAGGGAATCTAAATGGTTTCTTAATGAAGCAAAGAGAGTTATGTGTGTGGCTTGGGCGGACAAAACAGCATTGCGTACTTACATCGTCTCTAGCCTCCGCAGGGGGATGTGAATGTGGAGGTGGATTGTGTAAATTGTTTCACGAGGGCATGATGGCACGTGTACTTGATGAAGGGGAGCTGTTGCGGGCCTTCCATGTCACCAACGGCGTCAAACAGGGCTGTGTACTGGCCCCAACACTCTTCAGCATGATGTTTGCTGCCATGCTCACGGTTGTCTTTTGGGAAGGCGACGAACATGGGGTAAAGATTAGATACAGGACAGACGGTAATCTATTCAATCTTCGGAGGTTAAAATCCTTCACCAAGGTAAAAGAATCAACTATCTCAAACCTGTTGTTTGCTGATGACTGTGCCCTCGCTACCAACTCTGAGGAAGAAATGCAGACTTACATGGACAAGTTCTCAATGACCTGTCATAGGTTTGGCCTCACCATTAACACCAAAAAACAGAGGTCATGTTCCAGCCCGCCCCTAGAGAGCAGTACTACGATCCAGTCATCAACATTAAACACCAGCGTCTCCAGTCAACGGACAACTTTGCTTATCTTGGCAGCCTCCTATCCAGATCGGCAAACATAGATTCTGAGGTCAACAATAGGATATCCAAAGCCAGTGCTGCGTTCGGAAGGTTACGTGTCACTGTGTGGGACGGAAGGGGATAAGCATAGTCACAAAGCTGAAAGTTTACCAGGCCATAGTGCTAACCACGCTGCTTTACGCAAGCGAGACATGGACAGTGTATAGCAGACACGCAAGAAAATTAAACCACTTCCACACAAGCTGTCTACGCAGAATACTAAAAATAAACTGGCAGGACAAAATTCCAGACAGTGAAGTCCTCACAAGAGCATAGATCCCAAGCGTCAACACCATGTTGCAAAAGGTCCAAATGAGATGGGTCGGTCACGTTGCTCGAATGTCTGATTAATTTTTTTTTTTCCCCGATCCAGAAGCACTTGAGCTTTCAGCTCTTCGGCTCGGTACCATGGACATCGTAACCCTTCGGTTCGGTGCCACGAACACCGTGAATCTGGGGAACCTGTGTCTTTTCTGCCAGTCCGCGGAATTGAACCCACACACACAGAGGACTAGTCACCCGCAGTCCAACGCGCTACGAACACGCTGGGTAGACGGGCTCGAATGTCTGATAAACGCATCCCAAAACAGTTGATGTATGGCGAGCTTGAAGGGGCAGACGTTCAGCTGGTGGACAGAAAAAACGCTTTAAAGACACTCTTAAAGTGTCTCTGAAATGCTTGGATATAGACACCACATGCTGGGATCCCTGGCGCATAATCGCCAAAAGTGGCGCTGTAACAACACAAGAGGAAGCCGCATAGCTGAGAATCATCATATTGTTGAGGCACAGAGAAAACGAGCAGCGTGAAAAGACAGAACACACAATGTGCACATGTCTAACCTTGATCATGTATGCCCCACCTGTGGTAGGGGATTCTGTTCTAGGATTGGACTCTACAGTCACCTCCGCACACACCAGAGAGGTGCAGCAGCACAGGTCTGAGAGTGTTGTCATTATCGTTTACGATGGACGGCTATTATGTTCTGTAAATATGTCGTATGCCAGTAGGGACGTTGACTAGGACAGATCTTAGATGGACAGAGGATGGGATAAGAGAGTCAGTATATATATATGGAACTGCAGTAAAACTATTTGATTGGCAAAACACGTAATTACAAGTACTGTAGTTTTACAAATTACAAAAACAATGACAAAATACAGCAACGTTTCGACAACAAGGCCTTTATCAAGCAAACGAACAAACAGGAGTGACAAATTAAAATGAAACACAAATTTTCCTTAGATACGTTTGTATTTGGTCGTCCATTTGTGTTTCATTTTAATTTGTCACTCCTGTTTGTTCGTTTGCTTGATAAAGGCCTTGTTGGTAGAAACGTTGCTGTATTTTGTCATTGTTTTTGTGATTTGTAAAACTACAGTACTTTGTAATTACGTGTTTTGCCGATAAGAGAGTCGGAACGTTCAAATGAAATAAGGAAAAGAAATGTGGAGAGATGATTGAATGATTGTGTTCTGATGTAGTAAACATTTGATTGAAAGATTGTATCCTGATGTAGTAAACATTTGATTGAAAGATTGTATCCTGATATAGTAAACATTTGATTGAAAGATTGTATCCTGATGTAGTAAATATTTGATTGAAAGATTGTATCCTGATGTAGTAAATATTTGATTGAATGATTGTATCCTGATGTAGTAAATATTTGATTGAATGATTGTGTTCTGATGTAGTAAACATTTGATTGAAAGATTGTATCCTGATGTAGTAAACATTTGATTGAAAGATTGTATCCTGATGTAGTAAACATTTGATTGAAAGATTGTATCCTGATGTAGTAACTATTTGATTGAAAGATTGTATCCTGATGTAGTAAATATTTGATTGAATGATTGTATCCTGATGTAGTAAATATTTGATTGAATGATTGTGTTCTGATGTAGTAAATATTTGATTGAATGATTGTGTTCTGATGTAGTAAACATTTGATTGAAAGATTGTATCCTGATGTAGTAAATATTTGATTGAATGATTGTGTTCTGATGTAGTATATTTGATTGAATGATTGTGTTCTGATGTAGTAAATATTTGATTGAATGATTGTGTTCTGATGTAGTAAATATTTGATTGAATGATTGTGTTCTGATGTAGTAAATATTTGATTGAAAGATTGTATCCTGATGTAGTAAATATTTGATTGAATGATTGTGTTCTGATGTAGTAAACATTTGATTGAATGATTGTGTTCTGATGTAGTAAACATTTGATTGAATGATTGTATCCTGATGTAGTAAATATTTGATTGAATGATTGTATCCTGATGTAGTAAATATTTGATTGAAAGATTGTATCCTGATGTAGTAAATATTTGATTGAAAGATTGTATCCTGATGTAGTAAATATTTGATTGAAAGATTGTATCCTGATGTAGTAAATATTTGATTGAAAGATTGTATCCTGATGTAGTAAATATTTGATTGAAAGATTGTATCCTGATGTAGTAAATATTTGATTGAAGGGCGGTAGAACGTCAACAATAGAAATCTCTTGTGTCCAAACTTTATTACGAGACACAGAGAGAATAAAGATATATATATATGTGATGTGATGTGGTCACTTCCTTGACAGCTAACTTGCCAAGTCAGGCCTCAATTTCATCTGGATTTAAAGTTGAAGTCATGTGACTAGAATAGAGCTCATTAGCATATCAAATTAGCTAAAATAATTAATTGTGTTCTCGCTTCTCTGTCTTCTCGCTCTCTCTGCCTCTCTCTCCCTCTCCCTCTCTCTCTCCTCTCTCTTCTCTCTCCCAGCTCTTTCCCTCCCCTCTCTCTCTCTCCGACATATGTAGATTATGACACTTGTCAAATTATACAAAATTAACGTGGGCGGTGTTTCATCACAATATACAACAATTATTACGACGTACCCGTGGAGAAGGTAGGAAGGTGGGTGTTCTTGCAAGTTTCTAATATATAAAAGTCCTTGTTGAAGAACTTGTTAAGTCGACATTGATTGTAGTTTATAGTCTAGTAACTTGTTCAGGATATAGGCATGCATAATGTGAGTAGTAGTCATGTAGTAGTAAGTAGTAGTTGTAGTAGTAGCATAGTAGTAGTGTGTAGTGAGTAGTTAGTAGTATGTAGTAGTAGTAGTAGTAGAGTAGTATTGAGGTAGTAGTAGTAGTAGTAGTAGTAGTAGTAGCAGTGAGTAGTGTACAGTAGTGGTTGTAGTAGTAGTAGTGTAAAGTAGTAGCAGTAGAGTGAGTAGTAAGTAGGTAGTAGTAGTAGTAGAAAGTAGTAGCAGTGATAGTAGTGAGTATGTAGTAGTAGTAGTAGTAGTGGTGAGTATTAGAAGTAGTATTAGTAGTAGAGTAGTAGTAGTAGTAGAGTAGTATTAGAAGTAGTAGTAGTAGTAGTAGTAGTAGTATTAGAAGTAGTATTAGAAGTAGTAGTAGTAGTATGTGTGGTAGTAGTATTAGTAGTAGTAGTATTAGAAGTAGTAGTAGTAGTAGTAGTAGTATTAGAGTAGTAGTAGTAGTAGTAGTAGTAGTAGTGGTAGTAGTATTAGAGTAGTATTAGAGTAGTAGTAGTAGTGGTAGTAGTATTAGAAGTAGTAGTAGTAGTAGTGAGTGATCCTCTGTTCAGTTATCTACTATCTCATCTATATGTTCAGTTATCTACTATCTCATCTATATGATTCAGTTACTACTATCTCATCTATATGTTCAGTTATCTTCTATCTCATCTACATGTTCAGTTATCTTCTATCTCATCTATATGTTCAGTTATCTTCTATCTCATCTATATGTTCAGTTATCTTCTATCTCATCTACATGTTCAGTTATCTACTATCTCATCTATATGTTCAGTTATCTACTATCTCATCTATATGTTCAGTTATCTACTATCTCATCTATATGTTCAGTTATCTACTATCTCATCTATATGTTCAGTTATCTACTATCTCATCTATATGTTCAGTTATCTACTATCTCATCTATATGTTCAGTTATCTACTATCTCATCTACATGTTCAGTTATCTTCTATCTCATCTATATGTTCAGTTATCTTCTATCTCATCTTCATGTTCAGTTATCTTCTATCTCATCTATATGTTCAGTTATCTACTATCTCATCTATATGTTCAGTTATCTTCTATCTCATCTATATGTTCAGTTATCTTCTATCTCATCTATATGTTCAGTTATCTTCTATCTCATCTATATGTTCAGTTATCTACTATCTCATCTATATGTTCAGTTATCTACTATCTCATCTATATGTTCAGTTATCTACTATCTCATCTATATGTTCAGTTATCTACTATCTCATCTATATGTTC
This sequence comes from Arion vulgaris, assembly GCA_020796225.1. NCBI lineage: Eukaryota > Metazoa > Mollusca > Gastropoda > Stylommatophora > Arionidae > Arion > Arion vulgaris. Next base: position 2,907,026 of record CM036755.1, read on the forward strand.
AGTTATCTACTATCTCATCTATATGTTCAGTTATCTACTATCTCATCTATATGTTCAGTTATCTACTATCTCATCTATATGTTCAGTTATCTACTATCTCATCTATATGTTCAGTTATCTACTATCTCATCTATATGTTCAGTTATCTTCTAGTTCATATGAAATATTTACTTGTCTGTATGTTCATTATCTAGATTTAGCAGTAGTACCTACATTGATTTCAGAATCCTTGAGATGTAAGAGTGACAGGACAGACAACTCCATGCTTCTATCAGCTTACGAGATTCTGTCTCGTGTGGGAGGAACTATCAACAGAACCAATATAAGCCCGCCTATCATGTTCCGCCTCGCATCGATCCAAAGAAGTGACTGACGTTTGATATCGTTCGTTTTACAAAAAGGCGTGGCTTAGTCCAGTCACGAATTTGAGAATGACGAATAGAAAGTGAACATGATCTTCCATGACATATAGATTAGCAATAAACACTAGAAGATGGTAAATTTACACATTTTCAACCATGATTTCGGTGAGTTTCATTTGATATTGCTGGATTTCTACCAAGTTTCCAATTGTTTGGATCAGAGACAACAGTTGTCTGCTCATGTACATCCTTATTTATTAAGATATCAGTGTTGTCTGTGCTAACATTAGCAACTTCCTTGTCAAGAACACTCACACGTTCGTTATCGAAGGAGAGATATCACCAACAGCCGCTGGACCGTCCAAACATCTCGGTACAGTACAATCTTACCACCCTGATTGCTGTAATACGCCCCAGTTTGATGTCCAAGTCTAAACTAATACTTGACGATATGTGAGGTTATGTATGTGATAACAATCAAGTAAACCTCGACTCTACGGACACGGGTCGTCATTGATAGATTCAACGGTTCCTGGTAGCGACATGTTTTATGTGGATTAAATTTGGTGTTATTATTACTGCAGGATTATTTTCGTGTGATATTTGAGGAACACGCGACATCCAGAGGCACAGTCAATCACAACTTAATTATAAACCAGGTCGTATGACTGCGATATTATAGCTGTCATGTTGAAGAGAGAAATGTAGAGCAAGTTTGATCACTTTCAGGATCGATATATTCAAATTGAACAACGTGTAGTAGAGCTTGGTTTCATAATTTATCAACAACTTCGACAAATTTCTGAATGATGTGAACATTTTTACATATCAGCGAGTTCAGGCACATATTTAAGTATATATTCTACCTTAGTCAATAATCTCTGAATAATGTATACATCTTCTAAGATAGGGTTGTTTCCTCAAAGACTTTGTTAGTGAGAAACACAAACTGTGTGTTTGTTGTTACACTGTACATCCAGGACAAGTTTTCTTCATTTGAACACATTTTACAAACGTAACGGACTTAAATGTGTTCATTAGTCATTTCAATATGTGATATTTCTCTTGTGTTTTTTTTGTATTTATTGAGAGAATGATCTAGATGAAGTGATGATCAGCTGTGTTTTAGTGAACTAGACAAGGTGATCGGCTGTGTTTTAGTGAACTAGACAAGGTGATCGGCTGTGTTTTAGTGAACTAGACAAGGTGATCGACTGTGTTTTAGTGAACTAGACAAGGTGATCGGCTGTGTTTTAGTGGCAAAGAGAAGGCGGACGACTGTGTTCTAGAGAACTAGACAAAGGTAATCGGCTGTGTTTTAGTGAACTAGACAAGGTGATCGGCTGTGTTTTAGTGAACTAGACAAGGTGATCGGCTGTGTTTTAGTGAACTAGACAAGGTGATCGACTGTGTTTTAGTGAACTAGACAAGGTAATCGGCTGTGTTTTAGAGAACTAGACAAGGTAATCGACTGTGTTTTAGTGAACTAGACAGGTAATCGGCTGTGTTTTAGTGAACTAGACAAGGTAATCGACTGTGTTTTAGAGAACTAGACAAGGTAATCGGCTGTGTTTTAGAGAACTAGAACAAGGTAATCAGCTGTGTTTTAGAGAACTAGACAAGGTAACGAAATGATCAGTCAGATTTTAAAGGTTATATGTGAAATGATTGGATGTATTTCAGATGTAAAAAAAACGAAATGATGACCGAGGGTTTCAATGACAAGTTTCGGTTCAACAACATCATTAAAACATTTATACAGTAGCCAAAATGATGTGGAAGTTTCTCTCTATGTACACAGAGTTCAAGTAGTGCAGTTACCCAATCCTTCCTGACAATTCAGCAATATCACGTTGTTAACCTTCTATACACCTGAAAATGTTGGATATGCATGCAGTGGGATTACAGTCTCCTTACTCTAGCGGGTCTGTAGGAGGTATCGGTTCGATACCTAATATATCTATTGGAAATACTAGCAGTCTTGGTCTTATGTCTGCTGGATTATACGGAGATCAGAACTACTATAGACATGGAGGGTAAGTTCTGTTATGTCAGATATGGAGGGTTAGTTCTGTCAGACATGGAGGGTTAGTTCTGTTATAGAAGTATGTCAGACATGGAAGGTTAGTTCTGTTATAGAATTATGTCAGACATGGAGGGTTAGTTCTGTTATAGAATTATGTCAGACATGGAGGGTTAGTTCTGTTATAGAATTATGTCAGACATGGAGGGTTAGTTCTGTTATAGAATTATGTCAGACATGGAGGGTTAGTTCTGTTATGTCAGACATGGAGAGGGTAAGTTCTCTTATAGAATTATGTCAGACATGGATGGAAGGGGGTATGTTCTGTTATAGAATTATGTCGGAAACAGCTGACATCAACTTCTGTTTTAGTTTTTCTAATGATATTTTGTCTCACAGAGCAAGAATGAGAGGAGAGATTTATACAACCAGATCACGTGCACGGTTCATTCATGGTGCTGTTCCCTGCCTCTGTTATTTATTCATGTGAACCACGTTTGGTGTGATAGATCTGTTGTCGTGAATCTACTGTACCGGAGTAGCATTGCTCTTTGAGACGCACAGTTACCAGTATATCTGGTATTGTTTAACAAGGGTTTACAGCCGAAAGATTGACTTCATTGACCGGGTTTTACCCCATACGGCTCAGGGCCCTCTCCGCAAAATGGCATGCCACTTGCCGAGAGTATTGCACAAAGCACGAACTCCGTAGCTCCAGCAACAATCCTAGGTGTCTCTGGAAAAACTGAACAGAATGGCGCGGTCCGGGCTCGAACCCACGACCTTCGACTCACAAGGCAAAGGGCTTAACCACTTAGCCACATGTGGTCTTTGAGACGTACTGTTACCATTATATCTGGTATTGTTGGATGTGGTCTTTGAGACACACTGTTACTATTATATCTGGTATTGTTGGATGTGGTCTTTGAGACACACTGTTACTATTATATCTGGTATTGTTGGATGTGGTCTTTGAGACACACTGTTACTATTATATCTGGTATTGTTGGATGTGGTCTTTGAGACACACTGTTACTATTATATCTGGTATTGTTGGATGTGGTCTTTGAGACACACTGTTACTATTATATCTGGTATTGTTGGATGTGGTCTTTGAGACACACTGTTACTATTATATCTGGTATTGTTGGATGTGGTCTTTGAGACACACTGTTACTATTATATCTGGTATTGTTGGATGTGGTCTTTGAGACACACTGTTACTATTATATCTGGTATTGTTGGATGTGGTCTTTGAGACACACTGTTACTATTATATCTGGTATTGTTGGATGTGGTCTTTGAGACACACTGTTACTATTATATCTGGTATTGTTGGATGTGGTCTTTGAGACACACTGTTACTATTATATCTGGTATTGTTGGATGTGGTCTTTGAGACACACTGTTACTATTATATCTGGTATTGTTGGATGTGGTCTTTGAGACACACTGTTACTATTATATCTGGTATTGTTGGATGTGGTCTTTGAGACACACTGTTACTATTATATCTGGTATTGTTGGATGTGGTCTTTGAGACACACTGTTACTATTATATCTGGTATTGTTGGATGTGGTCTTTGAGACACACTGTTACTATTATATCTGGTATTGTTGGATGTGGTCTTTGAGACACACTGTTACTATTATATCTGGTATTGTTGGATGTGGTCTTTGAGACACACTGTTACTATTATATCTGGTATTGTTGGATGTGGTCTTTGAGACACACTGTTACTATTATATCTGGTATTGTTGGATGTGGTCTTTGAGACACACTGTTACTATTATATCTGGTATTGTTGGATGTGGTCTTTGAGACACACTGTTACTATTATATCTGGTATTGTGTTACTATTATATCTGGTATTGTTGGATGTGGTGTTCTTTGTTTTTACAGACAGTCATTTGGCAAGTGTGTTTCTGGGGCAACTTTTGACGTTTTTACTCTTGTCTTTCAGTTCATCTATCTATTGTCTATTGTCTATTGTCTATTATCTATTGTCTATTGTCTATAGTCTATTATCTATTGTCTATTGTCTATTGTCTATTGTCTATTCCCAGGTAGAAGATGTAGTTGGATGTCCACTCTTGCCGTTAAGCGTAGGGATGGGAGCTTGAATTTGCGTTCTAGGGCTAGATGAGTCACCCTTGTTGTGTTATATCCGTGTTTATGTAGTGTGGTCTTGATATTGTCTATCCATCTTTTTCTTGGTCTTCCCTTAGCTCTAGTACCCGATCTCTTTTTATTGTATGCTGTTATTGGTGGTTGGTTGTATTTCATTCTCATTAAATGTTCAAGCCCTTGCATTTGTTGTCTTTCGATGTATTCGATGCATGAAGTTATGTCAGCTCATGATTAAGTCCTTTCACAAAATATTCTGCACCTTTGCGTAATGTTGCTTTCTACATAACTCTGCTATCAGTTAGCTTTTCCCATTTGCTGTGACCGATAGAAAAGATCTTCATTGATGCCTTGCAGACATCCTTTATAACTGAACAATGGTCTGTCTGAGAGCCTCTTCCCTTCCGAAAGTTCTAGAAAACCCCAGTTGTGGTATGCGTCTATTATCCATTCTTCTCATGTCCCAACCATCTTAGTCGTCTACTGCTGATCATGCCCATGGTGGAAGGCAGTTTTGCACGTTGCAGTACTTCAGAGTTGGTTATCTTGTTGTACCACCTGATGTTCATAATCTTGCGGAGACATTGAAGGTGAAAGATGTTAAATCTCCTCTCATGCCTTGAGTAGGCTGTCCATGTTTCTCAGCCATATTGTAAAGAACTAATTACACAGTCTCGATATATTTGGATCTTCGTTTGCAATGTCAGTTTTGTGTTGTCCACGCTCGCTTTGATAGTTTGCCGAATGTAGTAGCCGCACTCCCTATACGAGCGTTGATTTCTTCATCAAGAGAAAGGCTGGCAGTGACCAATGGACCCAAGATAGCAGAATTTGTAAACTGGTGTTAGATGGTTACCATTTAAAGTGATATTTGATGTGTTATTTCCCTGACATAGTACAACTGTTTTGGAGACACTTATTGTCAGAGAAAATAGGTCGCATGCCCAGGCCAAATTATTGATTAGGGATTGCTGGGTAGCCTCACTGTGTACTTCTACTAAGACAGCAAAGTCGTGCTGAGCACATCAAAGAATCCCTTGACAGTTCCAACATTGATATGGTCAGGCTGAAAAGCTGTTGCCTGGACAACACTCATAAACAATTTTGTTTTAATTTCCACGAAATATTTTCACCATCTAAATTACAACGGGACCCTCTCCGGTACTACGGAGTTCGTGCACTGCCGGTGAGATCTTCCTGTGCAATAAAAAGATCGGAGCACACATGGTTACTCATCGAAGTGCAATGATTATGGCGGTTTCAATCAAACAATTAATCGTCGTCTTACCTGTATACCTGTATATTGTTATGTTACCTGTATATTATGTTACCTGTATATTGTTATGTTACCTGTATATTGTTATGTTACCTGTATATTGTTATGTTACCTGTAAATTGTTATGTTACCTGTATACCTGATATTGTTTATGTTACCTGTATACCTGATACTGTTTATGTTACCTGTATATTTGATATGTTTGTGCTACCGAGAAATACCTGACTCAGTTCCGTAGAAGAAATTGAAGAGTTGCCCAGGATAGAGCGGTATGGAGAAATGGTTTAAAACATATGTAACGTATACCAGTACTAGAAATATATACTAATAATAGTATTAATTATACAATAAATGCAAGTTTACAATATTGCTGAAAGAACATCAGCACCTATGTGTCTAGTCAGACCATGATTACTGTAACAACATCAGCACCTATGTGTCTAATCAGACCATGATTGCTATAACAATATCAGCACCTATGTGTCTAGTCAGACCATGATTACTATAACAATATCAGCACCTATGTGTCTAATCAGACCATGATTGCTATAACAATATCAGCACCTATGTGTCTAGTCCGACCATGATTGCTATAACAATATCAGCACCTATGTGTCTAGTCAGACCATGATTACTATAACAATATCAGCACCTATGTGTCTAATCAGACCATGATTGCTATAACAATATCAGCACCTATGTGTCTAGTCCGACCATGATTGCTATAACAATATCAGCACCTATGTGTCTAATCAGACCATGATTACTATAACAATATCAGCACCTATGTGTCTAATCAGACCATGATTGCTATAACAATATCAGCACCTATGTGTCTAATCAGACCATGATTGCTATAACAATATCAGCACCTATGTGTCTAATCAGACCATGATTGCTATAACAATATCAGCACCTATGTGTCTAATCAGACCATGATTGCTATAACAATATCAGCACCTATGTGTCTAATCAGACCATGATTGCTATAACAATATCAGCACCTATGTGTCTAGTCCGACCATGATTACTGTAACAACATCAGCACCTATGTGTCTAATCAGACCATGATTGCTATAACAATATCAGCACCTATGTGTCTAATCAGACCATGATTGCTATAACAATATCAGCACCTATGTGTCTAATCAGACCATGATTACTATAACAATATCAGCACCTATGTGTCTAGTCAGACCATGATTGCTATAACAATATCAGCACCTATGTGTCTAGTCCGACACTGTAAAGTCGATTCTAGTAGACATTAAATAATATCGATATCACACAATCAACCAGTTATGTGTGCAAATTGTTCCAGAAATCATCTTATTATAACATCATCATCATCATTATTAAATAACTGGTCCCAAGCGGAACTTTACCACCCATACAGTCCATTTGAATTTCTCTCTCTCTCTCTCTCTCTCTCTCTCTCTCTCTCTCTATCTCTGATATCCCAGATATCCCGCCTCTGCAGCCGTTGTGCTTAAATCATCAGATACATCCTGAATCCATCTTCTCTGTGGTCTTCCTCTTCTTCTCTTTGCCGAGATGCCTACTTCCATATTTTACCCTACTTCTTCCTGTACATTAGAGCCTAGAAATGTGAAGTGAAAGGCACTTTATACCCTGAGGTATGCACCTGTATGGTGCCGGTGCCCTCAATGGAAGCACAGAATAGTACAACTGCTACCTACAAGGCATGTCGAAAGAGGCGATAGATGTAGAACCTAGGAAGCTACCTAGTAAATAAAAACATCGTAGAAATCGGATATGCTGGCCAACTTGTAAGCGTATAGCTGGCACACCGTACAATCGCTCATAGGCTCAGATCACATACAAATCACAAAGAGGAGTTAACAAGGGGTCGATGTGGAGAGCTGGAAGAAGAAGAAGAATACACTACGGTCTGACTAGACTACAGGAAATTGTATTAGCAAGAGATGGCTTTGTTTTACTGAATCCTCCCGATCTCATAGACAGTGAGTTTGGATCTGCAACAAGATGAGCCGGCAAGGCTTGATAATTCTCTCAACGAAAGATGTCTGACCTAACAGAGACAAACTCAGAACAAGGAACTATCTACAGATCAGATCATACAGTTAATGGCTATGTTTAGATATCTTACACGGAATGAGGCTGCCACTCATGGGCGTACACACACGGAATGAGGTGGCCACTCATGGGCGTACACACACGGAATGAGGCTATCACTCATGGGCGTCCACACACGGAATGAGACTGCCACCCATGGGCGTACACACACGGAATGGGACTGCCACCCATGGGCGTACACACACGGAATGAGGCTACCACCCATGGGCGTACACACACGGAATGGGACTGCCACCCATGGGCGTACACACACGGAATGAGGCTACCACTGTACCTCTGAAGTTGGAAAAAGTCCGCCTGTATAGCGAGGAAACCAATAAAACGATAAGCAGGCTTTCATGCAAACATATGTCAGAAGCGCCATACTAGTCGCCACGGCTAGGTCTGAACTCATAGCTAGCGAAAGAAGAAGAAGGATATCACTCATGGGCGTCCACACAAGTTTTTTCCCAAGGAGGGACCCAAGAAAAAAGAAAAAATATTAGTTGGTAGTTGTACTAATAATAATAGCCGTCCATCGCAAGCGATGATGACAACAATCTCAGACGTGTGCTGTTGCACCTCTCTGGTGTGTGCGGAGGTGACTGTAGAGTCAATCCTAGAACAGAATCCCCGACCACAGGTGGGGCATACATGATCAAGGTTAGACATGTGCGTGTTGTGTGCTCTGTCTTTTCGCGCTGCTCGTTTTCTCTGTGACTCAACAATACGATGATTCTCAGATATTCGGGTTCCTCTTTTGTTGTTACAGCGCCACATTTGGTGATCTTGCGCAAGGGATTCCCAGCACGTATTGTCTATATTAAATCATTTCAGAGACACTTTAAGAGTGTCTTTAAAGCTTTTTTCTGTCCACCCGCTGAACGTCTGCCCCTTCAAGCTTGCCATACATCAACTGTTTTGGGATGCGGTTATCAGGCATCCGAGCAACGTGACCTACCCATCTCACTTGGGTCTTCTGTAACAGGGTGTTGACGCTTGGGATCCTTGCTCTTGTGAGGACTTCGCTGTCTGGAATTTTGTCCTGCCAGTTTATTTTTAGTATTCTGCGTAGACAGCTTGTGTGGAAATGGTTTAATTTTCTTGCGTGTCTGCTATACACTGTCCATGTCTCGCGTGCATACAGCAGCGTGGTTAGCACTATGGCCTGGTAAACTTTCAGCTTTGTGACTATGCTTATCCCTTCCGTTCCCACACAGTGACACGTAACCTTCCGAACGCAGCACTGGCTTTGGATATCCTATTGTTGACCTCAGAATCTATATTTGCCGATCTGGATAGGAGGCTGCCAAGATAAGCAAAGTTGTCCGTTGACTGGAGACGCTGGTGTTTAATGTTGATGACTGGATCGTAATACTGTTCTCTAGGGCGGGCTGGAACATGACCTCTGTTTTTGGTGTTAATGGTGAGGCCAAACCTATCACAGGCCATTGAGAACTTGTCCATGTAAGTCTGCATTTCTTCCTCAGAGTTGGTAGCGAGGGCACAGTCATCAGCAAACAACAGGTTTGAGATAGTTGATTCTTTTACCTTGGTGAAGGATTTTAACCTCCGAAGATTGAATAGATTACCGTCTGTCCTGTATCTAATCTTTACCCCATGTTCGTCGCCTTCCCAAAAGACATCCGTGAGCATGGCAGCAAACATCATGCTGAAGAGTGTTGAGGCCAGTACACAGCCCTGTTTGACGCCGTTGGTGACATGGAAGGCTTCCGACAGTTGTACTAGGAGTAAAATGTTAGTTAGTAGTTGTACTAGGTGTTGTACTAGCAGTAAAATGTTAGTTAGTAGTTGTACTAGGAGTAAAATGTTAGTTAGTAGTTGTACTAGCAGTAAAATGTTAGTTAGTAGTTGTACTAGGAGTAAAATGTTAGTAGTTGTACTAGCAGTAAAATGTTAGTTGGTAGTTGTACTAGCAGTAAAATGTTAGTTAGTAGTTGTACTAGCAGTAAAATGTTAGTTAGTAGTTGTACTAGCAGTAAAATGTTAGTTAGTAGTTGTACTAGGAGTAAAATGTTAGTAGTTGTACTAGCAGTAAAATGTTAGTTGATAGTTGTACTAGCAGTAAAATGTTAGTTAGTAGTTGTACTAGCAGTAAAATGTTAGTTGATAGTTGTACTAGCAGTAAAATGTTAGTTAGTAGTTGTACTAGGAGTAAAATGTTAGTTAGTAGTTGTACTAGGAGTAAAATGTTAGTTAGTAGTTGTACTAGGAGTAAAATGTTAGTAGTTGTACTAGCAGTAAAATGTTAGTTGATAGTTGTACTAGCAGTAAAATGTTAGTTAGTAGTTGTACTAGCAGTAAAATGTTAGTTAGTAGTTGTACTAGCAGTAAAATGTTAGTTAGTAGTTGTACTAGGTGTTGTACTAGCAGTAAAATGTTAGTTAGTAGTTGTACTAGGAGTAAAATGTTAGTTAGTAGTTGTACTAGCAGTAAAATGTTAGTAGTTGTACTAGGAGTAAAATGTTAGTTAGTAGTTGTACTAGGAGTAAAATGTTAGTTAGTAGTTGTACTAGGAGTAAAATGTTAGTAGTTGTACTAGGAGTAAAATGTTAGTTAGTAGTTGTACTAGGAGTAAAATGTTAGTTAGTAGTTGTACTAGGAGTAAAATGAAAAAAACAGATTCACAAAAACTGTTTTATCCAAAATCAACTTTCAGGGTGGTACTTACTCACCCCCCCCCCACCTTCTCCCAATCACATTCTCTTAACGTATGTACGCCCATGCTTCCAGTACACATTATTATGACACCTATGAGAGATAATTCATTATTCTGTTTCAATTTCCTGATCACGAGAAACTCATCGCAGAAGAAATAAAAAACCATGTAGTGTCATTTTTTCACATTTAACTCATTTGCTCATCTGAGCTGATCTATCGGCCTGCGGCAGTTTTCAAAATGGTGTAAAGCCAGTAAAACGGCTAACACATTCTCATTTATTATTATATCCCTCTCCTCCCGTTACACGTTACATAATGCTTACAATATGGTAAATAAATAGATCATAAATACCAACGCTTTTCTGCTATTGGTTTTCTCAGGATGCTCTTAATTCTTATTCAGTGTCTATTTACTGATCATATGCATTGGCTTCGTTGCTTCTCCTGGGGTTCTTAAAATCCTTATTCACTCACGTGCAAGCAATTTCTCCATATCGCTTTATCCTAGACAGATTGTTCAATCCCATCTAATGAAATAAGTCCAATATTTCTCTCCTCTCTCATTAAAGTTCGTTTCAGAGTTTCCCTAGGGCTTCCATCACAATATAAGTGCGTCCAGATGGGGAACATATTACAGAGGTCAAAGAGTAAATTCAATTATTAGATCCTGCAATGATATCGTGTTTCCGCAAATATATTCGTATTTCGTTTCCTATGTTATTGTAACTTTTTAATAACGTAGCTATTCGTTTCTTAGCAACCACATAGCAACCGCCGTCTCAAACATCCGGTCGAAACCTAGCCAATCAGAATGTATATCGTTGATTTCAGGATTAAGTGAGTCCAGCAACAAACTAAAATATTCATCAGTTGCGGGTACATTCCACACACACACACACTCCACACACAGAAACATTCCAACACTTCACACACACATATTCTACACACAGAAACATTCCACACACACACACATTCCACACACACACACACATTCCACACACACACATTCTAAACACACACACATTCCACACACACACATTCCACACACACATACATTACACACACACACACATTCCACACACACATACATTACACACATAAAAACATACATAAAAACATACATAAAAACACACATAAAAACATACATAAAAAACATACATAAAAACATACATAAAAAACATACATAAAAACATACATAAAAAACATACATAAAAACATACATAAAAAACATACATAAAAAACATACATAAAAAGAACACACAATAAAAACATACATAAAATAAACACACATAAAAAACACATAAAAACAAATACATAAAAACAACAACATAAAAACATACATAAAAAACATACATAAAAAACATACATAAAAACATACATAAAAAACATACATAAAAACATACATAAAAAACATACATAAAAACACACCTAAAAACATACATAAAAACATACATAAAAACATACATAAAAACACACTAAAAACATACATAAAAACATACATAAAAACATACATAAAAACATACATAAAAACATACATAAAACATACATAAAAAAACATACATAAAAATACATAAAAAACATACATAAAAAGACAACAATAAAAACATACATAAAAAACATACATAAAAAGAACACACAATAAAAACATACATAAAAAACATACATAAAAACATACATAAAACATACATAAAAACATACATAAAAACATACATAAAAACATACATAAAAACATACATAAAAGCACACATAAAAACATACATAAAAACATCATAAAAACATACAAAAAACATACATAAAAAAAACACAATAAAAACTAGAAATAGAAAAGAAGAAAAACAATTTTTTTAAAATCAAGTAAATATATAACTTGAATACATGCAACATATCTTGTATCAATATAAACATTATAATACCTTTGTAATCTATATGTGCATATGTTGCATGCATATAATGGTTGCATGAATCAGATTTCCACATGAAGAGAATTTATGGTGAGGTCTAGTACATCGCTTTGGGCGGTAATCGCGAGAGAGAAAGAGAACGGGCTTTGTTATTCGTTTTATTAATATTGTTTTTCACTGTCTCTATTTTTTCTGATCTCCACCTTGTGCGTTAACGGTCTTTTGATTTGTGCCCACTGTATCGGAGTAACATTGCTCTTTGATGTGCCCACTGTATCGGAGTAACATCTCTCTTTGATGTGCCCACTGTATCGGAGTAACATTGCTCTTTGATGTGCCCACTGTATCGGAGTAACATCTCTCTTTGATGTGCCACTGTATCAGTAACATCTCTCTTTGATGTGCCCACTGTATCAGAGTAACATTGCTCTTTGATGTGCCCACTGTATCGAGTAACATTGCTCTTTGATGTGCCCACTGTATCGAGTAACATCTCTCTTGATGTGCCCACTGTATCAGTAACATCTCTTTGATGTCCCACTGTATCGATAACATTGCTCTTTGATGTGCCCACTGTATCGAGTAACATTGCTCTTTGATGGCCCACTGTATCGAGTAACATCGCTCTTTGATGTCCCACTGTATCGGAGTAACATCGCTCTTTGATGTCCACTGTATCGTGTAACATTGCTCTTTGATGTGCCCACTGTATCGGAGTAACATCTCTCTTTGATGTGCCCACTGTATCGGAGTAACATCTCTCTTTGATGTGCCCACTGTATCGGAGTAACATTGCTCTTTGATGTGCCCACTGTATCGGAGTAACATCGCTCTTTGATGTCCCATGTATCGGAGTAACATCGCTCTTTGATGTGCCCACTGTATCGGAGTAACATCGCTCTTTGATGTGCCCACTGTATCGGAGTAACATCGCTCTTTGATGTGCCCACTGTATCGGAGTAACATCGCTCTTTGATGTGCACACTGTATCGGAGTATCATGCTCTTTGATGTGCCCACTGTATCGGAGTAACATGCTCTTTGATGTGCCCACTGTATCGGAGTAACATCGCTCTTTGATGTGCCCACTGTATCGGAGTAACATCTCTCTTTGATGTGCCCACTGTATCGGAGTAACATTGCTCTTTGTGCCCACTGTATCGGAGTAACATCGCTCTTTGATGTGCCCACTGTATCGGAGTAACATGCTCTTTGATGTGCACTTTCTGTTGGTAATCTGCTTATATGGCCGATCCTTTTAATATGTTGTTTCTTGATAAAGTCTAGTACTAATGTTGTACCCACTTTTTCCTGATGTCTTCATTTCTCAACCGGTCTCTTCGTGATACTCCAATACGGGAAGTCTCTGTGGCGTAGAAGTAAGGTGCTTGTCTCTCGTGCGAAAGGTACCGGGTTCGCTCCCTCGTGAAACCATCTGGATATCTTTCCCCATAGATCAATGATCTCAGTGTAGGTGAGATCTAGGTCCTAGTCCTATCGGAGACGGACGATAAATTGTAGGTCCTGTGTTCAATTTAGGCACGTATCCGAACCCTTAGTAGTTCAAAATCGAGAAGAGCAGGCTGGAAAGCCGCTGCCAGGGCAACATTTATTAGAAAAGATTTAAAATAAAATTCCTACAAAAATATCTTCACCATCTTCAAAATTAAATCGGAGACCCTCGCCGGTGCTGCTGAGTTCGTGCACTGCAACTGAGATCTTCTAGTGCAATAAAGAGATCGGAGCACACATGATTATTCGCTGAAGTGCAATGATGATGGTTCTATCAAATCAATCAATCAATCGATCAATCAATCGATACTCCGTGCATTCTGTGTAGACACAAAGTGAGAAGAAGATTCTGGATCACAGTTAACAATAAATCACATCATCTTCTTCTTCTTCTTCTTTGCGTTCGTTCTTTACGACCAATTTTAATCACTCTTTGTGATATGTTTGATCTTGCCAAGAACGTGTATACGTTGCACATTGGTTTGGGTAGGCCCCTAAACGCATAGAATTCTACACGTTTAGGTCACGCGCATCCGATTTCAGCTAAACCTCCTTAGTCGCCTCTTACGACTTGAGTGACAGGAAACAGTCGTTCTATTCTTTACACCCCAAATTTGGTCCCCGGTAACCACTCGGGCGACTTATATCATCAATGCTACAGACAAAACTAGGTCATCATTTTCCAACTGCTTATGTCACAGCACACAACACAGTGAGACACCATATGTGTTATAGATACACAGATGACACAGCACACACACAAGACAGTGAGACACCATATGTGTTATAGATACACAGATGACACAGCACACACACAAGACAGTGAGACACCATATGTGTTATAGATACACAGATAACACAGCACACACACAAGACAGTGAGACACCATATGTGTTATAGATACACAGATAACACAGCACACACACAAGACAGTGAGACACCATATGTGTTATAGATACACAATGACACACACACACCACAACACAGTGAGACACCATATGTGTTATAGATACACAATGACACAGCACACACACACAACACAGTGAGACACCATATGTGTCAGAGAACGCCAGCTGACACAACAGATGTGTGCAACTAGGTAATACCCCAAAATACACACTATAAAAATTATGGAATTCGAGGCCAGCGGGGATTTTGTTTAACCTGACAGTGTTCAAACGGAACGCGGTCGGACTGCCATCTTCCCCTTTACTTGGGATCTAAATTACAATTCCTTCTGAAGTCAGAGTAGGGCTTGCCTGAATGGCGAGGGCACTGTTGATAAAGAAAGTATGCCTTCTCGCAAATAAATCAGAGGCGTCATATTAGGTGTCATGTCTATGCCTGACTACCTTTTACTAATCTTATGGTCTTTCTCTTTCTCTCTATCTCTCTCTCTCTCTCTCTATATATCTCTCTCTATCTCTATCTCTCTCTATCTGTCTATCTCTCTCTCTCTATCTATCTTTCTCTCTATCTCTATATATCTCTCATCTACTCTTTATCTCTCTCTCTCTCTATCTATCTATCTATCATCTCTCTATCTCTATCTTTCTCTCTATCTATTTCTCTCTCATCTTTCTCTCATCTCTATCTCTCTCTATCTCTCTCTCTCTCTATCTCTCTCTATCTCTATCTCTATCTCTATCTCTCTATCTCTATCTCTCTCTCTTTCTCCTTTACTCTCTAACTTTCCTCTACCGATGTTCTCTCTATCTCATTCCTCGATTGGCTCAACTTTTCCTGATTCTAAACTATTTTCATTTCAACAGCAACTTTTTTACTATCAAAAGTTGTAACTTATCATCAAATAGCTTGTCCTGAGCAGAACTCTGCCACCCCAAAGTCCTCGGAATTTCTCTCTCATAGGCCAGATGTCCTGCCTCTGCAGTCGTCATGTTCAAACTATCAGTTACATCCTGAATCCATCTTCTCCGTGGTCTTCATCTTCTCTTCTGTGCCGGTATGCTTCCTTCCATGATGGTCTTCTCCAGCCCTTCATGTCTTTTTATATGTCCAAAATATCTCAATTTTCTCTTTCTTATTTGTAGCATTAGCCAGTTTTCTTTGAATTTAAGTTCTTTCTGAATAGATCTATTTGTTCTCTTCTCTGTCCAAGATATACGAAGGACTCTTCTTTAACACTTATATTCAAAAGCACATATATGTTTTCCCACTGCTTTATTAAATGTCCATGCTTCACACCCATACTTGCCAATGGGAATATGCATGCTCTTAGTATTCTGATCTTTGTTTTTTATCAGTTCCGTTCCATACTGTTTTTAGTTGTTTAATTTGTTGTAAGCTATGCTTGTTCTTCTTTTAATTTTCTGCATCTTCTTCTTCTTCAAACGTTGCATATCGATCACTTGCTAAACCACTCTTTGTGATTTGTATTAATCTGAGCCTAGGAGCGATTGTACTTTGTGTCAGTTATGAGCCTACAAGTAGGCCAACACATCCGATTTCCGTGATACTTTTTATTTATTATGGTAGCTTCCTTAGGCTCCTATCTCCGTCGCCTCTTACGACATGCCTTGTATGTCGCAGTTTTACTATTCTGTGCTCCCCTTGTGAGCCCAGACAACACACACGTCGATTTCCTGTATCTAATGTATATCTGTTGTTAGTAAGCAGCCCCATGTTACCCATCGATGTTGTAATAGTGATATCTCTTACACACAGTCGATTTCCTGTCATCTAATGTATATCTGTTGTTAGTAAGCAGTCCCATGTTACCCATCGATGTTGTAATAGTGGTATCTCTTACACACACAGTCGATTTCCTGTCATCTAATGTATATCTGTTGTTAGTAAGCAGTCCCATGTTACCCATCGATGTTGTAATAGTGATATCTCTTACACACACAGTCGATTTCCTGTCATCTAATGTATATCTGTTGTTAGTAAGCAGTCCCATGTTACCCATCGATGTTGTAATAGTGGTATCTCTTACACACAGTCGATTTCCTGTCATCTAATGTATATCTGTTGTTTAGCAAGCAGTCCCATGTTACCCATCGATGTTGTAATAGTGATATCTCTTACACACAGTCGATTTCTGTCATCTAATGTATATCTGTTGTTAGCAAGCAGTCCCATGTTACCCATCGATGTTGTAATAGTGGTATCTCTTACACACACGTCGATTTCTGTATCTAATGTATATCTGTTGTTAGTAAGCAGTCCCATGTTACCCGTCGATGTTGTAATAGTGGTATCTCTTACACACACGTCGATTTCCTGTATCTAATGTATATCTGTTGTTAGCAAGCAGTCCCATGTTACCCGTCGATGTTGTAATAGTGGTATCTCTTACACACACGTCGATTTCCTGTATCTAATGTATATCTGTTGTTAGTAAGCAGTCCCATGTTACCCATCGATGTTGTAATAGTGATATCTCTTACACACACGTCGATTTCCTGTATCTAATGTATATCTGTTGTTAGTAAGCAGTCCCATGTTACCCATCGATGTTGTAATAGTGATATCTCTTACACACACGTCGATTTCCTGTATCTAATGTATATCTGTTGTTAGTAAGCAGTCCCATGTTACCCATCGATGTTGTAATAGTGATATCTCTTACACACACGTCGATTTCCTGTATCTAATGTATATCTGTTGTTAGTAAGCAGTCCCATGTTACCCATCGATGTTGTAATAGTGGTATCTCTTACACACACGTCGATTTCCTGTATCTAATGTATATCTCTGTTAGCAAGCAGTCCCATGTTACCCGCCGATGTTGTAATAGTGGTATCTCTTACACACAGTCGATTTCCTGTATCTAATGTATATCTGTTGTTAGCAAGCAGTCCCATGTTACCCATCGATGTTGTAATAGTGATATCTCTTACACACAGTCGATTTCCTGTATCTAATGTATATCTGTTGTTAGCAAGCAGTCCCATGTTACCCGCCGATGTTGTAATAGTGGTATCTCTTACACACACGTCGATTTCCTGTATCTAATGTATATCTGTTGTTAGTAAGCAGTCCCATGTTACCCATCGATGTTGTAATAGTGATATCTCTTACACACACGTCGATTTCTGTCATCTAATGTATATCTGTTGTTAGCAAGCAGTCCCATGTTACCCATCGATGTTGTAATAGTGATATCTCTTACACACACGTCGATTTCCTGTATCTAATGTATATCTGTTGTTAGCAAGCAGTCCCATGTTACCCGCCGATGTTGTAATAGTGGTATCTCTTACACACACGTCGATTTCCTGTATCTAATGTATATCTGTTGTTAGCAAGCAGTCCCATGTTACCCATCGATGTTGTAATAGTGATATCTCTTACACACAGTCGATTTCCTGTATCTAATGTATATCTCTGTTAGCAAGCAGTCCCATGTTACCCGCCGATGTTGTAATAGTGGTATCTCTTACACACAGTCGATTTTCTGTATCTAATGTATATCTGTTGTTAGTAAGCAGTCCCATGTTACCCGCCGATGTTGTAATAGTGGTATCTCTTACACACACGTCGATTTCCTGTATCTAATGTATATCTGTTGTTAGCAAGCAGTCCCATGTTACCCATCGATGTTGTAATAGTGATATCTCTTACACACACGTCGATTTCCTGTATCTAATGTATATCTGTTGTTAGCAAGCAGTCCCATGTTACCCATCGATGTTGTAATAGTGATATCTCTTACACACACGTCGATTTCCTGTATCTAATGTATATCTGTTGTTAGCAAGCAGTCCCATGTTACCTATCGATGTTGTAATAGTGATATCTCTTACACACACGTCGATTTCTGTCATCTAATGTATATATGTTGTTAGCAAGCAGTCCCATGTTACCCATCGATGTTGTAATAGTGATATCTCTTACACACACGTCGATTTCCTGTATCTAATGTATATCTGTTGTTAGTAAGCAGTCCCATGTTACCCATCGATGTTGTAATAGTGGTATCTCTTACACACAGTCGATTTTCTGTATCTAATGTATATCTGTTGTTAGTAAGCAGTCCCATGTTACCCGCCGATGTTGTAATAGTGGTATCTCTTACACACACGTCGATTTCCTGTATCTAATGTATATCTGTTGTTAGTAAGCAGCCCCATATTACCCATCGATGTTGTAATAGTGATATCTCTTACACACACGTCGATTTCCTGTATCTAATGTATATCTGTTGTTAGCAAGCAGTCCCATGTTACCTATCGATGTTGTAATAGTGGTATCTCTTACAAACAGTCGATTTCCTGTATCTAATGTATATCTGTTGTTAGCAAGCAGTCCCATGTTACCCATCGATGTTGTAATAGTGGTATCTCTTACACACACGTCGATTTCCTGTATCTAATGTATATCTCTGTTAGCAAGCAGTCCCATGTTACCCATCGATGTTGTAATAGCGATATCTCTTACACACAGTCGATATCCTGTATCTAATGTATATCTGTTGTTAGTAAGCAGTCCCATATTACCCATCGATGTTGTAATAGCGGTATCTCTTACACACACGTCGATATAGGTATTTATGACACCAGATCGGATGACATCAGGAACACTCAGCCATGACGACATACACATCAACATCATCAGATCATAGAACTTATCATATGATTGACCGAGTTCAACATGAAGTTTGTTTCAGTTTCTGGTTCACATAGAACTTATCATATGATTGACCGAGTTCAACATGAAGTTTGTTTCAGTTTCTGGTTCGATGTGCAGAATATGAGCTTACACTTGACACATCTGTGCTAGGACATGTCAATAACATCCCACCAGCAAGTACCAGGTGAACTACTGTTATTAAGTAATATATGTCACGGTCGATGATTTGTTTAGCAATTTAAATTTAGTAATAACACAAGGAAATCATTTAGGAGTTAGTCATCAAGGCTTAAGTAGATATATGTGTGTGTGTGTACGTGTGCGTGCGCGCGTGTGTCAGAGGAAGACTTGCCATGACATTTATATATAAACTGTAGCATACACACTGTGCAGAACTTCGTTGTCATCACAATCCACCTGAAAGAAAACACAATCTATAACTAGTTCTCCCACCTCTTCCAGCGTAATGTTCGATGTTTCTTTGATGTCCTGCTACCACCTTCGTCTTGGTAGTCCCCTACCTGGTACTCCAGGAATCATGCTTTTCCTTACCGTTCTCTTCAAACCACTGTGATGTTTAACGTAGCCAACATATTTTACCTTCCGGGATATTATGTTATTTATGAGTCAATGTTCCTCGATATGCAGGTCCCACTCGAGTGGTTCCGGGCCCAAATTGGGGTGTAAAGAATAGAACCACTGTTACCTGCCATGCATGTCGTAAGAGGCGCTAAGAGATGAGCGTGGGTAGCTACCCCACACCGTAAAAAACACTAGATAGCTACAGAACAGAAAGTGAACCGAGTAAACGCTGGCTGAAACCGGAACATCGCCGAAGGATAAGCACCAGAGCTCTCAAATGGTGCTGAAGATGTGACGTAAAACACACCAATGCTAAGGCTGCATGAATCAGATTTCCACATGAATAGAATTTATGGGGAGATCTGGTACATCGGTCTGGACGGTGATCGAGAGAGAGATAGATGCGTCTTATATGTAGGATATATATAGATATATATATAAACTGCAGCATGCACATTTTGCAGAATGTCGTTCTGTTCTCAGCACAGTCCACCTGAAAATCTTTCAGTCTCTAGCAAGTTCTGTCGCCCCTTCTAACGTCAATGTTTAATGTTTAAATTACTGAATGTTCTGTTGCCGCCCGTGTGATCCGGGGCCCGCAAGTGAAGCAAAGAATAGTACCACTGCCACCTACAAGGCATGTCGTAAGAGGCGACTGATATAGGACCTAGGAAAGCTACCCCAGTAAATAAAAAACTTCGCATAAATCGGATGTACTGGCCTACTTGAAGGCGCATATCTGGCACAACATACAATAGCTCTTAGGCTCAGATCACATATAAATCACACAGAGTGGTTTAACAAGTGGTCGATATGGAGCGTTGGAAGAAGAAGAAGAATGTTCTGTTGCTACCGTCGTCTTGGTTCTCCCCTGCCTCGTCTTCTATGAACGATGAAGGGACTCAAGTGAAACTTTTTTTTTGTGAGAAATATTTCCGTTTCTAAGACAGGATGTTTTCATGACTCAATACTCCGCGATGTTCAGATCTTGTATGATGTCTACACATTTGTATTCTCTGTCTACAACGTTCTACAACTTCCTATCAAATTATTTGACTCTGCATGCCCTTTATTGACGATGTTATATGGTTCATGACTCACATCCATATGTTGCTACATAACAGAATTCCTGTTAAAAAATTCATGTATTGGTGGCGTCTGTGGCTTAGAGGATAGTGACTTGGTCTATTAACCCCGACGTTCAGAGTTCGAATCACGCTGCGGACAGTTTGGTTGCAAATTGTTTCGCGTGGAATTTTACAAAGGACGATGGCACCACCCGTTCAGAAAGCAATGGCAACTACTGAACGTAATAATGCCTAGAAAATCACAAACAACGTTAAAAAGCTGGGGGTTGATTCGCAAAGTCCTGTGAAGGATATGCAATTAACCTTTGTCCTTTTTTCGATATAGATGCACTTGAGCTGAAAGCTCTTCAGCTCGGTATCATGGACATCGTAACCCTTCGGCTCGGTGCCACGAACACCGTAAATTTGGGGAATCTGTAGCTTTTCTGCCAGTCCGCGGAGTTGAACCCGCACTTACAGAGGACTAGTCACCAACGCGCTACGAACACGCTGGGCATGCGGGCAAGCCTTTTGTGCTAAAAAGTTTTATTTTTACTTCTTGCTATTGTTAATGTTAATGTTAGTATGAAGACGTTCATACTAACCACACTCTGAAACCTCATAGCGAGACTCCGTCTACCACATATGTATATATACTTTAAGTGAAAACCAGTCATGATGAAAAGGAATCAATAACAGTAATATGTTTCATTACTTTTCTGTAAATATTTGTTCAATTTTATACCAATATATCACCCGAGTGGTTACCGGGGCCCACATTTAGGTGTAAAGAATAGAACCACTGTTACCTGCCACACATGTCGTAAGAGGCGATAAGGAGGTTGGGTTGGGGCTAGCTACCCCACCTGTAAAAATCACTAGATATCAGAAACCACAACCAAATATTCAAGTTGCCTGGAAAGACCTAACAATGGAGACCATGCGAAATGAGTAGTGATCTGATGATCGTCTGGATAGCGACTGGAGAGCTTGTTGTGGACCAGTCCCTAGACAGGGCAGAAGAAAGCTGAATATCCTCAGTTATGCCAAATTGGGAGTGTAAGAATAACATGTACCTGTCACGATGTCGTAAGCAATCTAAGAGTTGATGAAATCGGATGCAATGTCTAAACGTGTAAGTATATGTTTGGCCCTAACATATGCCAGCGTATGACGTTCTAAAAAATCAAAATTTCAAAGAGTGATTAAAATCTCGTAAAATGAACACAAGAGAAGAAGAGATTCAATATTGTTATTTTATATCAAGTATCGTCAACAATTGGATATCAATCCAACATCAACGTTGAGTTGTTGTATAACATCCATGATAATGTTGACAGTTGAACAGTTGTTAGCATCCTGATAATGTTTGACAGTTGAACAGTTGATGATCCAGGATATTGTTTGTAATTGTTTTCATCTGGCATTTGTTCCATTCTTAGTTGTGATATATAACAGTTTGTCAAGACGAGTAGCTTGTCCCCGTAACCTACTAATGTAGACAGAGCTGCATCCTAACACTTTCCACCTGAAATGTTTGATCTGTCTAACATCATGATAAGCAAGTATTTTACACACTTGCCAGGAGAGTTATTGTATCAATCCTAACATATGCCAGCGAGAGTTGTTGTATCAATCCTAACATATGCCAGCGAGAGTTGTAGTATCAATCCTAACATATGCCAGCGAGAGTTGTATCAATCCTAACATATGTCAGCGAGAGTTATATCAATCCTAACATATGCCAGCGAGAGTTGTTGTATCAATCTAACATATGCCAGAGATTTTGTATCAATTCTAACATATGGCAGCGAGAGTTGTTGTATCAATCCTAACATATGTCAGCGAGAGTGTTGTATCAATCCTAACATATGCCAGCGAGAGTTGTTGTATCAATCCTAACATATGCCAGAGAGAGTTGTTGTATCAATCCTAACATATGTCAGCGTGAGTTATTGTATCAATCCTAACATATGCCAGCGAGAGTTGTATCAATCCTAACATATGCCAGCGAGAGTTGTTGTATCAATCCTAACATATGCAGCGAGAGTTGTTGTATCAATCCTAACATATGCCAGGGAGAGTTGTATCAATCCTAACATATGCCAGCGAGAGTTGTTGTATCAATCCTAACATATGCCAGCGAGAGTTGTTGTATCAATCCTAACATATGCCAGCGAGAGTTGTTGTATCAATCCTAACATATGCCAGGAGAGTTGTATCAATCCTAACATATGCCAGAGAGTTGTTGTATCAATCCTAACATTAACTCAGCGAGAGTTGTTGTATCAATCCTAACATATGGCAGCGAGAGTTGTTGTATCAATCCTAACATATGCCAGCGAGAGTTGTTGTATCAATCTAACATATACCAGGAGAGTTGTATCAATCCTAACATATGCCAGGAGAGTTGTTGATCAATCCTAACATATGCCAGCAGAGTTGTTCATCAATCCTAACATATGCCAGTGAGAATTGTTGTATCAATCCTAACATATGCCAGTGAGAGTTGTACAATCTAACATATGCAGTGAGTTGTTGATCATTAACAAACAGCGAGATTGAATGTATAATAAATTCCCAGGAGAGTGATAAACTATGAAAGCAGTTGAATGCATTTGAACTAGTTTAAAGGAAGAATTAGAGAAGTATGAAACTGAGGAAGTTTTGGTCAACACTAGTGCTTCTAGGTGAAGGATGAAGAAGAAGAAGATAGATGAAATACAGAGAAATGTCTGGTCAATCACTAGTGACAACTGTTATAAGAAAGAGTAGATGGAGATATGTTGGACACACCTTGAGAAGAAATGTCTGGTCAATCACTAGTGACAACTGTTATAAGAGAAGATGGAGATATGTTGGCACACCTTGAGGAGAAATGATCACGATGTCAAAGCAGCATTGAGTGGATGCAAGGTTTCAAGAAGGAGAGATGAGATATGACTGAACAACTTTGAGGAGTAAAATATCGTCTCAGTTCAATGAAGGGATAACTAGTTAAGATAGAGGGTATGGAGAAATTCCTTGCAGGCCCTATGTAACCTATAACGGTACGAGAAGAATTATTATTATTATTTATTATATTACAAATTACACGCATATTACGACACAGTTTCTATTTTTAGTAACGTGACCGACATGAAAATGACGGGAATTATTAGCATCAAATAGTTTCTACAGAGTAGAAGAGTTAGTCCCACTAGAAACCAGTTTGAATACTGAAATCAAGTTATTGAAATATATTCAGTACAAGAAATGCTGGCAGGATTTCACGCAAACAAAATCAGAAAATAAACAAGTCCCAGACAATTTTCTGATCAAAATAGAATTATTTAAATAGATTTCATTGATTGTTGATTGGTTGATTGATTGATTGATTGATTGATTGATTGATTGATTGATTGATTATTTAACCATCATTATTGCATTACGGTGAATAATCAAATGTGCTCCGGTCTATTTTTACACAGAACGATTTTAGCACCAACTCCGTAATAATTAGTAATAATAGATTAAACAGGTCTGGTGAGTACCATCCTTGTCTGACTCCTAATTGTATCTCCTGATAGATTCCACTCTGATTCTCTAGTCTTATGTCTGCGCTTTGTTGCCAGTATATATTCTTGATCAGTCTCAGATGTTTCCCATCAATATTTTTACTTTCTAACATTTGAATTATTTCTCCATATTTTACTTGATTAAAAATATATATTTGTACAAAGTAGAAAAATACAGATACAGTAATATTTTGACTTGACGACTTTTGTCATCTAGAGAGGTCGAGTGAATGATGTCCTGGGTGTAGAGAGTGAGGTCTGGGGTAGGAGTGTCTCTGGATGAGTAGGCTGATGAGAGTGAGTGTCCTGGGATGTAGAGAGTGAGTGTCTCTGGGGCTGGGATGTAGAGAGGAGTGTCCTGGAGTATGTCTTAGAGAGTGAGGTCCTGATGTGAGGAGTGCCTGGGATGTAGAGTGAGGTCCTGGATGAGAGGGTGTAGAGAGGAGTGTCCTGGGATGTAAGAGTGAGTGTCTCTGGGATGTGAGAGTGAGTGTCGCTGGGAGTGTAGGGATGAGTGAGGTCTCTGGGATGTAGAGGTGGGTCTTGGATGTAGAGTGAGTGTCG
The DNA here is from genome assembly GCA_020796225.1 of Arion vulgaris. Taxonomy (NCBI): domain Eukaryota; kingdom Metazoa; phylum Mollusca; class Gastropoda; order Stylommatophora; family Arionidae; genus Arion; species Arion vulgaris. The sequence goes on from CM036755.1 coordinate 2,932,371, forward strand.
TAGCTGTGAGGTGCTGGGTGTAGAGGTCGGTGTAGGAGTGTCGCTGGGATGTGAGAGAGTGTCCTGGTGTAAGGAGTGTCTATGGGTGTAAGTGAGCCTGAGAAGAGTGAGTGTCTCTGGATAGGGGTCTGGTGTGAGTGAGTGTCTCTAGGGGTGTAAGGGGTGAGTGTCTCTGGTAGAGGAGGTCCTGGGTGGAGTGCCTGGGTGTAGAGGAGTGTCTCGGATGAGAGTGAGTGCTCTGGATGTAGAGGAGGTCCTGGGGTGGGAGTGTCTCTGGTGTAAGGAGGTCTGGGGTGTAGAGTGAGTGTCCTGGGGTGTAGAGGAGGTCCTGGATGTAAAGGTGTCCTGGGTGTAGAGTGAGTGTCTCTGGATGGAGAGTGAGGTCTGGGATGTAGGTGTCTGGGTGTAGAGAGGGTGAGTGAGTGTCTCTGGGTGTAGTACAGTGAGGAGTGTCTCGTAGGGAGGTTCGGATAAGAGTGAGTGTCTCTGGGTGTAGTGAGTGTCTCTTTGGCCTGGGTGTAAGAGTGAGTGTCTCTGGGATGTAGAGATTCTCTTGAAGCCTATGTAAGACGGGGAAGACTGCAGTAAAACTTGGTAAAATAGCGAAACACGTACAAACAAAGTACACAATTTCAATGATACTGGCCATTCAGGAGCTTGCGATGTCCAGGTCACAGCCATCCGATCATGTTTCTCTGATGATCGTAGTCGATTTGCTCTGGAGAACCGTTTTATTTCGTTATATGGTACCTTGCGACCTCTTGGACTCAAAACATTACATTCCTATGCTTCTTAGTACTTTCTCATCTCATGCCTTGTAATCTATATGTGTATTTGCTTCATATATATAATTTATATTTTCACTTGATTGTATATTGTTTCTCTTCTTTCCACTTCTAGTTTTGTGTTGCACTCATTTCGTTATTCGTTTTTATTCCCTGATTTTCATTAGATACGTTTGAATGTTTCTGTAATCGTCCATTTCTAAGTGTTCTTGAAATTCGTCACTCCTGTTGTATTGTTTGCTTGATAAAGAGCTTTTGGTGGAAACGTTGCTGTTTATCGTCACTGTTTCTATATTTGGTAAAACTATAGTACTTTGTTTGTATGTGTTTCGCTATTTCGTGTAGAAGTTAGGTGATCGTCTATCGTACTAAAGGTACCAGATTCGCTCCATCATGGAGCCATCTTGATATTTTTCCAGAGATCCCTGATCTCAGTGTAGATGAGATCGAGTTCCTTGTCCTATCGGAGACGGACGATAAAACGTAAGTCCTGTGTTCAATTTGAGCACGTAAAAGAACCTTTGGCAGTTCAAAATCGAGAAATGCAGGCTGGAAAGCTGCTGCCCGGGTCAAACTCATTAGTAAAGTTTAAAAATAAATTTTCTACAAAAGTATATTCACCGTCTTTAAAATTACACCGGGGACCGTCGCCGGTGCTACTACAGAGTTTATGCACTGCAACTGAGAGCTTCCTGTGTAAGAAAGAGATGGGAGCACACATGGTTACTTACGAAAGTCATATCAATCAATCAATCAATCATATATATGATTCAGATGCCCCCAGTAAACAGAGTATATACAGGGTGTTTGTAAAGTCTCACGACACTTCATATGTAGGTCAGCTTGAAAAATGTAGTAAGTGACGTCATCAAAACATGTGCTGAAACACAGTAGTGAATTTAATCACAATAGTTACTGCTATAGTCTACTGTTGTTCTTGGTAAACTAGAAAGAACAAATGAAATATTCATTATAGCAGATGTTGGAAATATCCACCACAGGCTTCAAGATATGACTGTACACGTTTCTTCATATTGTCAAATATTTTATCTTCAGCTGAAAATATCATTATGGTTTGAGCGAAAAGAATTACCCCAGCAGGCAACAGTCATTCACTGAATATTGCAACAAAATTGACTATGGAACACATTTTTGGAATGACTTTGTTTTTCCCATTTGTTCTACATATGAAATGTTGTGAGACTTGACAAACACTCTGTATGTGCATGATCAAATGACGGCTGCTGGCAGAGAGTGCGATGATACATCAGATTGAGTTCACATAAGGACGGGAGTCAAACAAGGCTTTCTTTCTATCGTCTTATCTGTTTAACATATACACAGAAAACATCATGAGGAATGTTACAGAAGATAGCACGGGATAGAACAATACCATCCTTTGATAATTGTAGGAAAATAAATACACCAACTAAGATATGCTGACAATACAGTCTTACTGTCAACATCTCAAAAAGGGATTGATAAATTAATCATGCAAGTTATAGCGAAAGTCGAAAAATAAAATCTACGTGTATATCTTAATGTGACAAAAATCAAATCTACGTGTATATCTTAATGTAACAAAAATAAAATCTACGTGTATATCTTAATGTGACAAAAATAAAATCTACGTGTATATCTTAATGTGACAAAAATAAAATCTACGTGTATATCTTAATGTGATAAAAATAAAATCTACGTGTATGTCTTAATGTAACAAAAATAAAATCTACGTGTATATCTTAATGTGACAAAAATAAAATCTACGTGTATATCTTAATGTAACAAAAATAAAATCTACGTGTATATCTTAATGTAACAAAAATAAAATCTACGTGTATATCTTAATGTAACAAAAATAAAATCTACGTGTATATCTTAATGTGACAAAAATAAAATCTACGTGTATATCTTAATGTGACAAAAATAAAATCTACGTGTATATCTTAATGTACAAAATAAAATCTACGGTATATCTTAATGTATAAAAATAAAATCTACGAGTATTCTTAATGTGAACAAAAATAAAATCTACGTGTATATCTTAATGTGACAAAAATAAAATCTACGTGTATATCTTAATGTGACAAAAATAAAATCTACTGTAATCTTAATGGACAAAATAAAATTAACAGTTTGAATATTCTTAATGTGAACAAAAATAAAGAATATTTTATCAAGCAAAGAAAGATGAAATGTGAACAGTTTTGAATATCTTTGTTCACTGCTAGCAACAGATGGAAATGTGAACAGTTTTGAATATCTTGGTTCACTGCTAACAACAGATGGAAATGGGATGAAGGGAATTAAAAGAAGAACAAACATGGCTTTACAAAAACTAAATTAACTCAAAATATTTGGGGATAACAATGAAAGGAAAATAAATATCAGAATACGCATAGCAGAATATTCCCAGTGGCAACGTATGGGTGTGAAGCATGGACATTTAATAAAGCAGTGGAAAACATATATGTGCTTTCAAATATAAGTGTTACAGAAGAGTCCTTCGTATATCTTGGACAGAGAAGAGAACAAATAGATCTATCCAGAAAGAACTTAAAGCTAAAGTTACAAATAAAAATGAGAAATTGAAATATTTTGGACATATAAAGAGGAAAGCAGTAAATAAAACAAGAAGAGACCATATAAGAAATGAGGAAATTAGAAGAACAGTCGGAACAACACCTGCTATTAGATTTATTGAAAAACAGAGACTCAAATGGTTTGGCCACTTGGTCAGAATGAACCCGAATACACCAGTTGCAAGAGCGTACAACCTGAAAATGGAATCATCAAGAGGAAGGGCAGACCAAGAAAAAGATGGGTTGATGGTGTTACAGACATCTTAAAACTCCACAATACCACACCATATCAAGCGACCGAGCGTGCACTATCTCGGAAACCGATCATCAGTTAAACCTGCTACGCCTAGCGGCAAAAAAACAGAGAAGGACAAAAGAAAGAAGAAAGAAAGAAAGAAGGCTGGGGAAGACCATCATGGAAGGATGCATCACAGCAAGGAGAAGAAGAGGAAGACCACGGAGAAGACCAATTCGGAATGTGAGTGTCGATTTCAGCATGACGTCTCAATGGTGGTACATCTGATCTATAAGAGGGAAATTCGAAGAACAGTTTAAGCGGCAAAGTTCTGCTCTGGACAAACTAGTTAATGATATGTGCATATCGAATGGAGGATAAGTCGAGACAGAATTAACAAGAATAGAAATGTAATGTGTTGAGTTCAAGAAGTCACATGGTAACTTCTACAGATATGTCAGAGGATGTCAATGAAATAATCTGACCAGAAATATTGTTGTTGTTGGTATCTTTCTTCGTTAGCTTTGTCAAACTCAGCCACATTTGTGGAAATATTTCACCGAGCAGGCGTTGACGTGGTTGAGCAGGCGTTGACGTGGTCTGCATGTCATACCTACTCTCTTGTTGTCATACTCAGTGACTATATGTCGGATCTCTTTGGCTAGTCGTTACCCTTTAGCTGCTAAGGACGTATATATACGTTTTCCCATTCACTTCTAAAGACGCATTAACACGTCTGTTATTATCTCTCCTCTGTGGGCTAAAGACGTGTTAACTCGTTATACATTGCTACTGTCACCGCTATAGGCGTACATTCACGTTTGTGACCTAGAAACAAAAAGTAGCTATTTTTAGCTCAGCCTTAGGAAAGTATGTAGCAGCGAAAGGTTAAGCCGTTGCCTCGAGTTTAGAAGGTCGGATTTGAATCTGAGATCCCTACGATTGTTGACGGAGCTATTGAGTTCATGCTTTGTGTAATACTGTCTGAGGGCTGCTTGACATTTGTGCCTATAGGGACAGGGTCATATGAGGTAAACCCAGATGCAATGAAGTCAATCGTTCGGTTTAAGACTCCATAGACTCTATTTGTATGATTTGTAAAGTCGTAATAGGACTGGTGAGATGATGCTGGTTGGAAGACATACTGGCATAGACTGGGTTCAGAGAAGCCATCTTTGTTGTCATCCCTTGGCACGGAACAGTCATGGGTAATGAACGATCTGGCATAACTACGATGTCACGGGGTACCACTTCTTTTCTTCTGTTGTCACACTGTTACCGAGTTGTTGCCAGTGTCGTCACACAGCTACCGATTGTTGCCAGTGTCGTCACACTGCTACCTGGTTGTTGCCCAGTGTCGTCACACAGCTACCGGGTTGTTGCCCAGTGTCGTCACACAGCTACCGAGTTGTTGCCCAGTGTCGTCACACTGCTCGTTTTGCCAGTGTCGTCACTGCTACCGGTTGTTGCCCAGTGTCGTTGTTTTCTGTTTTTGTCTTTTGCTGTTCTGGTGTCTTGGGTGATTGTTATTTTTTGCTTTTTCACAGGATTCTGCTACCCCATCTAACCATCTTTTCCGTGGTCTTCCTCTTGCCTTCTTTCCCGATGTTCTGTTGTAGAAGACTCGGTATACTGTGGAGTTTAGATGCATTCTTATTAAGTGGCCAAACCACTTCCTTCTTTGTTTCTCTATGTAATTCAAGGAAGGTTCTGTGCCAACTTTCTTTCTTATGCTGATGATGGTGATTCTGTTTTTTTATAGTTATATTTTGTGACTGCGCTTTGCTCAATGTCCATGTTTGGCTGGTCGGTGTTGATTCAAGCTATAATGAACCAAATGACATTTGAACAACTGAGAGAATCGGACAGAGGTTTCGGCTGTAAATCTACTATGATCTTATTGAGAGAGATGGATGTCGATATTGGTCAGCCTGCAAAACGGCATACTAAATATGGGAAAAGATTGATTAATCAACATCGAACTGGCGCGTTCGGCTGACGGACACTGCTGGATTCGTTGAACTGGCGCGTTCGACTGACGGACACTGCTGGATTCGTTGAACTGGCGCGTTCGGCTGACGGACACTGCTGATCTTAACGAATCAGAGCATCAATGGACATGTTGAAGTGCTATGATGGACATGTTCGAAGTGCTATGATGGACATGTTCGAAGTGCTATGATGGACATGTTAGAAGTGCTATGATGGACATGTTCGAAGTGCTATGATGGACATGTTGAAGTGTTATGATGATAGTCCAAAAGTCAGATTCCCAGATTTACGGTGTTCGTGCACCAAACCGAAGGTTACGATGTCCATGGCACCGAGTTGAAGAGCTGAAAAGCTCAAGTGCTTCTGGATCGGGAAAAAAATATATACTTGATAATTTATATTTACATTTAGTGTTTAGTTTTATTACAGTTTTTCCTTGTATCGTCAGAAACGTTATAAATATTATATATATATATATAAGAATTCAGAAAGCATTGACAGTAAACAAAGAGTGAGAAAGAGATAGTTTTGATTGATTGTTTCGCCGTGTGTTGCCAGGGCTAGCAAAGGGAGCACAGAATAGTAAGACTACAACCTACAAGGCATATCGTAAGAGGCGACTAAGGTAGGGGCCTTTGAAAGCAACTCTAGCATATAAAAAGCATCGCAGAAATCGGATGTGATGACCTACTTGTAGACGTATAACTAGCACACAGTACAATCGCTGTTAGACTCGGATCACATACAAATTGCAAAGAGTGGTTGACAAGTGATCGATAGGGAACGATCGAAGAAGAAGAAGATTGATAGGACCATCATCATTGCACTTCGATGAATAATTTTATGTGATAGAAATCTCTTTCTTACACAGGAAAATCTCAGCGACAGTGCACGAACTCCGTAGCACCGTGAGGGTCCCTGGTGTAATTTTAAAGATAGTGGACATTTTGTAGAAATGTGACTTTAATTATTTTGTTTGATGAGAAAGTGATAATATTAGACAACACAGTAAAAGTCTTGAAGTTCATAACTATTGTGTTCTGTTGGTGTTCAGCTTCTAGACAAGAACGTCTTGTGTTCTGTTGGTGTTCAGCTTCTAGACAAGAACGTCTTGTGTTCTGTTGGTGTTGAGCTTCTAGACAAGAACGTCTTGTGTTCTGTTGGTGTTCAGCTTCTAGACAAGAACGTCTTGTGTTCTGTTGGTGTTCAGCTTCTAGACAAGAATGTATTGTGTTCTGTTGGTGTTCAGCTTCTAGACAAGAACGTCTTGTGTTCTGTTGGTGTTGAGCTTCTAGACAAGAACGTCTTGTGTTCTGTTGGTGTTAGCTTCTGACAGAACGTCTTTGTTCTGTTGGTGTTGAGCTTCTAGACAAGAACGTCTTGTGTTCTGTTGGTGTTGAGCTTCTAGACAAGAACGTCTTGTGTTCTGTTGGTGTTGAGCTTCTAGACAAGAACGTCTTGTGTTCTGTTGGTGTTCAGCTTCTAGACAAGAACGTCTTGTGTTATGTTGGTGTTGAGCTTCTAGACAAGAACGTCTTGTGTTTGTTGGTGTTAGCTTCTAGACAAGAACGTCTTGTGTAATGTTGGTGTTGAGCTTCTAGACAAGAACGTCTTGTGTGTGTGTATGCTATATATCTTCCTTTTGTTTAACATATATGTCAGCGTCTGTAGCTCAACCGGTAGTCAGCTCGATCACAAACCCAACGTACCTGGTTCAAACCCCACGGTGGAAAATTTGAAGCAAATTCGTTTCCGTGGGATTTGTACAAAGGTAAAGTAGACCTCACCGTTCAGAAAGCAATGGCAAACTACTGAACGTATCGCCCGAGTGGTTACTGGGGCCCAAATTTGGGATGTAAAGAATAGAACCACTGTTACCTACCACGCATGTCGTAAGAGGCGACTAAGGAGGTTTGGCTGAAATCGGATGCACATGTCCTAAACTTGTAGAAGTCTTATGCGTTTAGGGACCTACCAAACCAATGTGCAATGTATACACGTTCTTGGCAAAGATCAAACATATCACAAAGAGTGATTAAAATTGGCGTAAAGAACGAAGCACAGAAGAAAGAAGAAAGAGACTGAACGTATAAGTGGTGCCTAGAAAATCAACGACATGTTTACTGTGGACTAGTGATATGCCACGATTTTCACACTTTTAATATATCTAGTTTTTGACAATGTCACCAGCTCGTCCAGATGTTTACAATAGAGCAGGTCATACACTAGGATTGTTAAATTAGGAATTTTCAATTCAAATATTGTATCCATCCTAACATATGCCAGCGAGAGTTGTTGTATCAATCCTAACATATGCCAGCGAGAGTTGTTGTATCAATCCTAACATATGCAGCGAGAGTTGTTGTATCAATCTAACATATGCCAGCGAGTATTGTTGTATCAATTCTAACATATGCCAGCGAGAGTTGTTGTATCTAACATATGCCAGCGAGAGTTGTTGTATCAATCCTAACATATGCCAGCGAGAATTGCTGTATCAATGCTAACATACGCCAGCGATAATTGTTTGTATCAATCCTAACATAGCCAGCGAGAGTTGGAAAATGACTAAAGATATAAAGCAGTTGAATGCATTTGAAAATAGATGCTAAAAATAATGAAAATAAAATTGAATGAATTCAGGAAAAGTGATGGAAACAGAGAAATGTCTGGTCAACTTCAAGTGACAACTGTTATAAGAAAGAGAAGATGAGATATGTTGGGCACACCTTGAGGAGAAAGATCAAAGTATCAAAGCAGGCATTGAAGTGGGATGCAAAGGGTTCAAGAAATTTGGAATATAAAGGAGACCCTGAAACGAACTTTGCTGAGAGAGGCAGAGATATGGTCTCAGTTCCATGGAGATTGAACGAGTTGCCCGATAGTATGGAATTTACATTTAACGAGAAAATTTTATTATTCACTGATGATGGCAGATGATGTACTAGGTGCACACTATTCAGTCGGAGATGGCATATGGAGAATTATTGCAGGCCATGAAGTATAAGACAGGATTAATGGATTGATGGGTGCAGTGTACACGGATGTTGCAACTAGAGAGAGGTTTGAAACCAGGCACTAGTAGAGGATCGTATTGTGCAGTGTACACGGATGTTGCAACTAGAGAGAGGTTTGAAACCAGGCACTAGTAGAGGATCGTATTGTGCAGTGTACACGGATGTTGCAACTAGAGAGAGGTTTGAAACCAGGTACTAGTAGAGGATCGTATGTCCCGAACACATATAGAAATATTCTTGTAGTCATCAAGTGTATGACGTTAACATATTATTTTTCTCTATCAAATCATTACATTTTACCTTCCAAATCCTCATTTTTTTCTTTCAAATCTCCATTCAAATCTTCATTTCTTTTTCAAATCTCATTCAAATCTCCATTCAAATCTCCATTCATATCTCCATTCAAATCTCCATTCAAATCTCCATTCAAATCTCCATTCAAATCTCCATTCATATCTCCATTCAAATCTCCATTCAAATCTCCATTCAAATCTCCATTCAAATCTCCATTCAAATCTCATTCAAATCTCATTCAAATCTCCATTCAAATCTCATCATTCATCAAATCTCCATTCAAATTCTTCATTTCTTCATCTCATTCAAATCTCATTCAAACTCTTCATTCAAATCTTCAAATTCTTCTTCTTTCAAATCTTCATACTTTCAATTTTTTTTCAAACTTAACTGTTTATTTCAAACTTCAACTGTTTATTTCAAACTTCAACTGTTTATTTCAAACTTCAACTGTTTCTTTCAAATCTCTATTCCATTTTTAAATAACCAATGTTTCTATGGATTACTAAACTTTGACTAAAATGATATCTCATCTGTTCCAGGTATGGCATGACAATGGGTGGTATGGGCATGTATCCTGACCAGTACGGAGCCATGGCTCGAGCATCTCCATATGGACCATACGGTGGTCACCACCCCCACCACCCAATCAAGGAGATGGTGAAACCACCCTATTCATATATAGCACTCATCGCCATGGCCGTCCAGTCGGCTCCAGATCGAAAAGTGACACTTAATGGGATCTATCAGTTTATCATGGAGAAGTTTCCGTTTTACAGAGAAAACAAGTAGGTTATACTGGGCATGTTATTGCTGTCTTGTCTTATTGCTGTCTTGTCTTATTGCTGTCTTGTCTGTGATGTCTGATGTTATTTCTGCCTTGTCTGTGCCGTTGTTGTCTTGTCTTGTGTTATTGCTGTCTTGTCTCTCTTGTCTCTGCAGTTGCTGTCTTACCTTGTGTTATTGCGGATCCGAAGGTGGGACTTATGTCATCTAAGAGAGAGAGAGAGAGAGAGAGAGAGAGAGAGAGAGAAATTTCAAAGGATTGTTAAAGTGGCCAAGTTCTGCTCCTGACAAGCTACTTGATGATGATGGTTATTTGACTAGAGAAAAGTCATGAGAAAAAATACTACAAAACCAACGTACCGATCAACATGCCTTCATCAGGGATACAAAATATATACAAAGAATCAACTTAAAACTTGTTTTGGGAATATAAAAAAAAAATTAATAGCATGTTATATTTGGACACACTAATCAAACATGGACACACTAATCAAACATGGACACACTAATCAAACATGGACACACTAATCAAACATGGACACACTAATCAAACATGGACACACTAATCAAACATGGACACGCTAATCAAACATGGACACGTTAATCAAACATGGACACACTAATCAAACATGGACACACTAATCAAACATGGACACACTAATCAAACATGGACACATTAATCAAACATGGACACACTAATCAAACATGGACACACTAATCAAACATGGACACACTAATCAAACATGGACACACTAATCAAACATGGACACGCTAATCAAACATGGACACGCTAATCAAACATGGACACGCTAATCAAACATGGACACACTAATCAAACATGGACACACTAATCAAACATGGACACACTAATCAAACATGGACACACTAATCAAACATGGACACACTAATCAAACATGGATACACTAATCAAACATGGACACACTAATCAAACATGGACACACTAATCAAACATGGACACACTAATCAAACATGGACACACTAATCAAACATGGACACACTAATCAAACATGGACACACTAATCAAACATGGACACATTAATCAAACATGGCCACACTAATCAAACATGGACATACTAATCAAACATGGACACACTAATCAAACATGGACACACTAATCAAACATGGACACACTATGGCGACGTTGAATAATGATACGCTAGGTGTAGCACGTAGCACAGTCTATGTTTGACGTCCAGATGCTAGGTGTAGCACAGTCTGATGTTTGACGTCCAGATGCTAGACGACCAGACACTATTGTGTCATGGAGCAAATGAGAAGAGAAACCAAAGGTGGGGAAGGGAAGACAGACTATCAGGAGCCGTGTAGGTCATGCATGAGTGAATGTTAAATTGTTGCAATCACAAACATGCGACAATTTCACTAAATGTTTCAGGATAAAGTTTATCTTTGGGAAAGAAAACTTAAGGTTGAAAGCAGCGTGCCTTGGCCATGCACCAATATAAACAATACATTAATACACCAACTAAACAACGTGAAGCAGAGTGCCCTGGCCATATAGTGACTTAATACACTAACTAAACAACGTGTGAAAGCAGAGTGCCCCGGCCATATAGTGACTTAATACACCAACTAAACAACGTGTGAAAGCAGCGTGCCTTGGCCATATAGTGACTTAATACACTAACTAAACAACGTGTGAAAGCAGAGTGCCCCGGCCATATAGTGACTTAATACACCAACTAAACAACGTGTGAAAGCAGAGTGCCCCGGCCATATAGTGACTTAATACACTAACTAAACAACGTGTGAAAGCAGAGTGCCCCGGCCATATAGTGACTTAATACACTAACTAAACAACGTGTGAAAGCAGAGTGCCCGGCCATGTAGTGACTTAATACACTAACTAAACAACGTGTGAAAGCAGAGTGCCCCGGCCATATAGTGACTTAATACACCAACTAAACAACGTGTGAAAGCAGCGTGCCTTGGCCATATAGTGACTTAATACACTAACTAAACAACGTGTGAAAGCAGAGTGCCTTGGCCATATAGTGACTTAATACACCAACTAAACAACGTGTGAAAGCAGAGTGCCTTGGCCATATAGTGACTTAATACACCAACTAAACAACGTGTGAAAGCAGCGTGCCTTGGCCATATAGTGACTTAATACACTAACTAAACAACGTGTGAAAGCAGAGTGCCCCGGCCATATAGTGACTTAATACACCAACTAAACAACGTGTGAAAGCAGAGTGCCCCGGCCATATAGTGACTTAATACACCAACTAAACAACGTGTGAAAGCAGAGTGCCCCGGCCATATAGTGACTTAATATACTAACTAAACAACGTGTGAAAGCAGAGTGTCCGGCCATGTAGTGACTTAATACACTAACTAAACAACGTGTGAAAGCAGAGTGCCTTGGCCATATAGTGACTTAATACACTAACTAAACAACGTGTGAAAGCAGAGTGCCCCGGCCATATAGTGACTTAATACACCAACTAAACAACGTGTGAAAGCAGAGTGCCCCGGCCATATAGTGACTTAATACACCAACTAAAGAAAGTGAAATGTTTTTTAATGCATTTGAAAGGATAAAATGAACACAGATAAAATGAACATAGATATAATGAACATAGATATAATGAACATAGATATAATGAACATAGATATAATGAACATAGATATAATGAACATAGATAAAATGAACACAGATAAAATGAACATAGATATAATGAACACAGATATAATGAACATAGATATAATGAACATAGATATAATGAACACATATATAATGAACATAGATAAAATGAACACAGATATAATGAACATAGATATAATGAACATAGATATAATGAACATAGATAAAATGAACACAGATATAATGAACATAGATATAATGAACATAGATAAAATGAACACATATATAATGAACATAGATATAATGAACATAGATAAAATGAACACAGATATAATGAACACAGATATAATGAACACAGATATAATGAACATAGATATAATGAACATAGATATAATGAACATAGATATAATGAACATAGATATAATGAACATAGATATAATGAACATAGATATAATGAACATAGATATAATGAACATAGATATAATGAACATAGATATAATGAACACAGATATAATGAACACAGATTTCATTAACAAAAGTTGAGCGGTTCGCTCTCCGTTCTGTAGCCATCTATAGTATGTCCATTAATTCGTGAGCACGTTTGAAATTGATTTTCTCGAAAACTACCTGTTGGATCTCAGTGATTTTTGCAAGCAGCCTTAGAATATCCATGACGCTAGAGAAATAATTTTTTTCCAAGAAAATTTGATGTAGTTTGAAATATTTCTTCTTCAGGTTATATTAAAATCAACCTCACCGGATTGTACACAATAGTAACAGATCTACGGTACACAGACGCGTTGTTCTAAAATACATTATGGTAACATAGAAATATCGTGAGTATACAACAATTTCCCGAAATCCGTGCACCTAACCCAGTCGACTTTGAAAGCGGAAAGCATATGACGTTATAATTGGGATACCATTGTATAGTTATAGGTGTATCTCGCTATTTGTATGAAGCTATTGTATCATATTTGTTGGCTTATCAAAACTGACATTGATATCACATTCATAATGAGTCTGAAGTGACATTTATAACAATGCAGAAGGTTACAGTTTTACTATACCAACACTTCCTGAGGGAATCTAAGAGAGGTCATCTATATTGCGATATTCATAACCCTGAGAAACGAGCGCAACTGGCGCTTGGTCTGAATAGAGAATCCTTTTCCCGATGGATTAAACAGGACACAAAGTGCACTAATGTCAAGCAAGGACGGAAAAGAACAATTGACGACTTTGACATAGATGTCATAAGACGGAGCTCTTGAAAATGTTTGCGACAAATCAACTAGTTACTCTCAGGAAACTGAAATTAAAACTGCAATCAGATTGCAGCCTAGACATTTCTAAAAGTACTCTATGAAAAATTGTAAGAGCCACCGGCTTCACCTTCAGAAAAACTATAAGCGGCAGGAATATTATTTGTGAAAAGCCACATTTAATTGCTGCCGAAGTAAATACCTGAGGCAGATCCGTGAGCGGCGGAGGCAAGGCTATGATATTGTATATTTGGACGAATCCTTGGTCAATGCTCACCACACCAATGCTAAAGAATGGCAATCAGTAGACGGTGAACAGAAAAGAAAATACCAAGCAGCAAAGACCAGCGTATTATACTAACACATGCAGGAAGCAGTGAAGAAGGTCTTGTCCATGACGCTGGACTTATTTTCCAATCAAAAGTACCGACGGTAGGAACTACCACACAAAAATGAATGGACATATTTTCAGGCACTGGATGGAGAAAGATCTACTTCCAATTCTAAACAGACCATCATGCTTGGTAATGGATAATGCATCCTATCACAACGCAGTATCAGCGGAAGACAAAGTACCAACTGCATCAAATACAAAAGATCAAATTAGGACTTTGCTTGCTAAGGAAAATGTCAGCTTCGATGATACATATTTGAAACCCGAGTTGTTGCACCTGGTGAGGATGACAAATAAGACAAAGGTGTTTCATATTGACAAAATCATTGCGGAATACGACCACACGTCTTTGCGACTACCTCCATATCATGCTCAATCCGATAGAGCTTGTCTGGGCTAAAGTAAAGGGCAAGTTGCCGAACAGAACAGGACGTTTAAAATGTGTGATGTTGAAGTTCTGACACGTGAGTCGTTCTCAATGATAGACATGCAGTTCTGGAAGAAGTGTGTTGAACATGTGCTCGAGAGGAAGACGAGTACTGGCACCGAGATGGATTACAATTTGTCCAGCCATTAACAATTATCAACCTCATGGAATCGTCAGATTCGGGATGATACAAATCATATTTTGATTACAGATTGAGAAATAGCAACGTATACATTTCCATATCCAAATGCGTCTACCATCATACAATTTGTGATGAAGTTAAGACACCCTGGGGTCTAATGGTGACCGAAGGGAGGACTAACTGTTGCATATTGTATCCAAGTTCACGATTGCACATAAAGGGCAACACACTTAATTACTTGACCTATCAAGTTAATATGGAGATACACCTATGAATAGAATTGACATGGACAAATTCTAGGGATACTGTAAAATCTAAAATTTGAGCCCCGTATTTGCAATTGTCATAAAAGATCAAAGGAATTCGCCGATGTGCAAAATCCGTAGCATCTATGGACTACTGGTTAGCTTTATTTTAGCGCCATGGATATTCTAAGGCTGCATGCAAAAAATCACTGAGATCCAACAGTTAGTTTTCTAGAAAATCAATTTGAAACGTGCTCACGAATTAATGGACAGACTATAGTATTTTTTTACGGTGTGGGTAGGCTAGCCGCGTTCAACCTCCTTATTTGCCTCTTACGACATACGTGACAGGTAACAGTGGTTCTATTCTTTACACCCAAATTTGGGCCACAGTAACCACTCGAGCGGTTCCTGGTTCAAATTCCGAGGCGGACAGATTGCAAGCAAATTTGTTTGTCTGGATTTTGACGAACGATAAAAATAGACCACAAAGGTCAGAAGGCAATGACGAACTACTAAAAGTATAAGTGGTGCCTAGAAAATGACGACTCGTTTACTGTTGTTGACTGCGACAGCCTGTCAATAATATGCTACGATTTTCCTAATTTACACAGATATAATTTACACAGATATAATTTACACAGATATAATTTACTCAGATATAATTTACACAGATATAATTTACACAGCTATAATTTACACAGATATAATTTACACAGATATAATTTACACAGATATAATTTACACAGATATAATTTACACAGATATAATTTACACAGATATAATTTACACAGCTATAATTTACACAGATATAATTTACACAACAAATATAATGAAGACACCTATGGCAAGTAATGCAGATATCACACTGGAATCTAAAATGATAAAAATAACAGAGCAGTTCACCTATTTAGGTAGCAATTTTGATTGCACAAGAAATGTTAAAAAGAAATTATGATACGAATTGGCAAAGCAACATCAGCTTTAAAAGTCTAAATAAAATATGGAACTGCAAGTTATATAGTATTAAAACTAAATTACGAATTTTCAATTCAAATGTTGTATCAATCCTAACATATGCCAGCGAGAGTTGGAAAATGACTAAAGATATAGAAAGCAAGTTGAATGCATTTGAAAATAGATGTCTGCGAAAAATAATGAATATAGAATGGAACGAATTCAGGAGAAGTGATGAAATCAGAGACATGTCTGGTCAACCACTAGTGACAACTGTTATAAGAAAGAGAAGATGGAGATATGTTGGGCACACCTTGAGGAGAAATGATCAACAAATATCAAAGCAGGCATTGAAGTGGATGCAAAGGGTTCAAGAAAGAGAGGTCGACCTAAGGAGACCCTGAAACGAACTTTGCTTAGAGTGGCAAGAAATATCGGTCTCAGTTCCATGGAGGAGATTGAGCGAGTTGACCAGGATAGAGCGGTATGGAGAAATTGCTTGCAGGCCCTATGTAACGTATAACGGTACGAGGGAAATATTATTTTAAAATTATTATTATTTACACAGATATAATTTACATAGATATAATTTACATAGATATAATTTACACAGATATAATTTACACAGATATACTTTACACAGATATAATTTACACAGATATAATTTACACAGCTATAATTTACACAGATATAATTTACAACGATATAATTTACAACTATATAATTTACAACTTTATAATTTACAACTATATAATTTACTACGATATAATTAAATATAAAAGTGCAAGTGAAAAACAAAAAAGCAAAATTGATATCTTAAAATGGGGCACACACACAAAAAGAACAACGGATAAAACAAACATGGCTTAGGGAGGGGAAATAACTTCACTGAATAGACAAACAAATAGTAAATACTAAAATACAACCTAACCCAAAATCACGATTTTTCCGAAACATTTGTGTCTGGCCTACAAACAAAATGATCAAGAGACGCCACTGATTAGAATGTTGTGTTGACGTACATACAACAATTGATGTATTTTATTTTGTTATATTTCAGACAAGGATGGCAGAATTCTATACGTCATAACTTGAGCTTGAACGAGTGCTTCGTGAAGATAGCACGTGACGACAAGAAACCAGGCAAGGGCAGCTACTGGACTCTACATCCGGATAGCTACAATATGTTTGATAACGGGAGCTATCTGAGGCGACGAAGACGCTTCAAGAGAAGCCCTGCAGATAAGGAAAAGGAAGATAGGATGAAGGTTATCGATGATGATAAAGAAGAAATAAAAGATAGGTTGGAGGAAAGAGACATTCATCAGAATAATTCTCTGGGAGAGTCCGACTGCATGTCTAGTGGGAAAACTGGCCGTAACGTAGTAACGGATACGTCGTTAGTGCCTGTGAAATTGAAGAAGGAGTTGATACATCCTCGGATCTCTGTGTCTCCAGGTGAGCTGGCAAGAAGCGCCAAGCGAGAACCCACAGATTCGGCCAGTTCTAAGTGTATAAGTGGGTGTGGTCTTGGAGACCATAGCGTATCTGTTGACAGAATGGGTGGAGCTAGATTAGGGCATCATTCCTCACATAGTGCTCACTCTCAACTTCAAGAGCATGAGTTGAGCATGCAGGGACACGGGTTGTGTTTAGTATCTGGCAGTTCTCTTCCTCTTTCCCCGGATGGCATGTCTCCGGTGGAGTCTTCTGTGACCAATTTTACTGTTGAAAACTTTCTGTCACCTTCACACGCTGCTGCTGCTGCTGGAGGTGGTGGTGGTGGTGGAGGAGGAGGTGGAGATATGATGGCAGTTACTCATAGTGGACCACTAACACCCAGACCTCCCTCATTGGTCTCCCCTCATGTCTTCTCGTACTCTCGTATACCAGAAATGTACAGACAAGGCCCCGCTTGTAGTCAAACAACATCTCCATCTATCAACTCTTATAATTACAACTGCAGTGGAAGTTCCAACTCTGGCTATCATACACCCAGCACACTTCACATTTCAACTGGTCACGGACAGCAGGCTGCAAGTGACCAGACTGGTCATCATTCCCATGGAGTCATTAACATGTCTGCCAACAACTCTAGCAGCATGGTGCCTGCTAGTAGCGGCATAGATAGCCGTGGATGTACGGATGAAAGTACAGCAAGTCCACACTCCACATCGCACCATCTTGTAGAGCATAATAATCATCTCTCCGCTCACCACTCCTCGCTCCACCATCCTGATGGCATCAGCCACAGCATATTCTCCTCCATGACACAGCCTAAAGATTTTGCTTACCACCCCCGCACAAATGCCTGGTATATGAACAACACTACAGGCGTAGATTTGAACCCTGGACCTTCAGATTTCAGCTCGTTCCAAAGTATGAGTATGAGAGACATGTTTCAGAGTACAGCCAGTTGTCAGTTGGCTGCGTTCCGTGCTCCGCCCTACAAGGCGTCAGCTACCTCTTACTATGATTGTACCAAATACTGACCACAGCATGTCTGCCTGACCACAGCTTGTCTGCCTGACCACAGCTTGTCTGCCTGGCCACAGCTTGTCTACCTGGCCACAGCTTGTCTGCTTGACCACAGATTGTCTGCCTGGCCAGTCTGCCTGACCACAGATAGTCTGCCTGACCACAGCTTGTCTGCCTGGCCACAGCTTGTCTGCCTGGCCACAGCTTGTCTGCCTGGCCACAGCTTGTCTGCCTGACCACAGTTTGTCTGCCTGACCACAGCTTGTCTGCCTGGCCACAGCTTGTCTGTTTGACCACAGATTGTCTGCCTGGCCAGTCTGCCTGACCACAGATAGTCTGCCTGACCACAGTTTGTCTGCCTGGCCGGATTATTTCTGTTGGAACCGAGTGAGTGCCAGTATCTCTTGTGAACATCTTCACATAGATCCCATTTCTCAAATGTTGGCTATGTGCTATACAAACTTTCACAAATTGTGCTATAATGAAACTGACATAGATTGTGCTATAATAAAACTGACATAGATTGTGCTATAATAAAACTGACATAGATTGTGTTATAATAAAACGTACATAGATTGTGCTATAATAAAACTGTTATAGATTGTGCTATAATAAAACTATTATAGATTGTGCTATAATAAAACTGACATAGATTGTGCTATAATAAAACTATTATAGATTGTGCTATAATGAAACTATCATAGATTGTGCTATAATAAAACTGTCATAGATTGTGCTATAATGAAACTGTCATAGATTGTGCTATAATGAAACTGACATAGATTGTGCTATAATAAAACTGACATAGATTGTGCTATAATAAAACTGTTATAGATTGTGCTATAATGAAACTGACATAGACTGTGCTATAATAAAACTGACATAGATTGTGCTATAATAAAACTATTATAGATTGTGCTATAATAAACTGACATAGATTGTGCTATAATAAAACTATTATAGATTGTGCTATAATAAAACTGACAAATAGTGTAGTATGTAACATTTCTTCTTGTGCTCTGATAATGTCATAAAATGAACTAGGAATAAATCTTATATTATGATACTGTTTTGTCTTGAACATTTAAAACTGTCTTAATTTGCATTGTAAATCTGTCTTGTATTGTCATGTATTATATTGTAAATCTATCTTGTGTTGTAAATCTGTCTTGTCTTGTATTGTAAATCTGTCTTGTCTTGTATTGTATTGTAAATCTGTCTTGTCTTGTATTGTATTGTATTGTAAATCTGTCTTGTATTGTCTTGTATTGTATTGTAAATCTGTCCGGTATTGTATTGTAAATCTGTCTTGTCTTGTATTGTATTGTAAATCTGTCTTGTCTTGTAAATATGTCTTGTCTTGTATTGTAACTCTGTCTTGTATTGTATTGTATTGTAAATATGTCTTGTATTGTAAATCTGTCTTATTTTGTAAATCTGTTTTGTATTGTATTGTATTGTAAATCTGTCTTGTGTTGTAAATCTGTCTTGTCTTGTATTGTATTGAAAATCTATCTTGTATTGTAAATCTGTCTTGTCTTGTAAATCTGGTTTGATTTGTAAATATGTCTTGTATTGTATTGTAAATCTGTCTTGTCTTGTATTGTATTGTAAATCTGTCTTGTCTTGTATTGTATTGTAAATCTGTCTTGTCTTGTATAGTATTGTAAATCTGTCTTCTATTGTAAATCTGTCTTGTATTGTAAATCTGTCTTGTATTGTAAATATGTCTTGTCTTGTATTGTAAATCTGTCTTGTCTTGTATTGTATTGTATTGTATTGTAAATCTGTCTTCTATTGTAAATATGTCTTGTCTTGTATTGTATTGTATATCTGTCTTGTCTTGTATTGTAAATCTGTCTTGTCTTGTATTGTAAATGTGTCTTGTATTGTATTGTAAATCCGTCTTGTATTGTAAATCTGTCTTGTCCTGTATTGTAAATGTGTTTTGTATTGTATTGTAAATCTGTCTTGTATTGTAAATCTGTCTTGCATTGTAAATCTGTCTTGTCTTGTATTGTAAATCTGTCTTGCAGTGTAAATCTGTCTTGTATTGTAAATCTGTCTTGTATTGTAAATCTGTCGTGTATTGTAAGTCTGTCTTGTATTGTAAATCTGTCTTGTATTGTAAATCTGTCTTGTATTGTAAATCTGTCTGGTATTGTAAATCTGTCTTGTATTGTATTGTAAATCTGTCCTGTATTGTAATGTATTGTAAATATGTCTTGTATTGTAAATCTGTCTGGTATTGTAAATCTGTCTTGTCTTGTATTGTATTGGAAATCTGTCTTGTCTTGTCTTGTATTGTATTGTAATTCTGTCTTGTCTTGTATTGTATTGTACATCTGTCTTGTATTGTATTGTAAATCTGTCTTGTATTGTAAATCTGTCTTGTATTGTAAATATGTCTTGTACTATGTAACAGCTTTTTATTTTGTACAAAATGTATTCAAATTTCCTCCATTTCAAATCGACTTAAAAATGCTTATTTGACAACACATTTACCACTATATACATCACTTTCTTCTTCTTCTTCTTCTTCTTCTTCTTTGCGTTCGTTCTTTACAACCAATTTTAATCACTCTTTGTGATATGTTTGATCTTTGTCAAGAACGTGTATACGTTGCACATTGGTTTGGTAGGCCCCTAAACACATAGACTTCTACATGTTTAGGACATGTGCGTCCGATTTCAGCCAAACCTCCTTAGTCGCCTCTTACGACATGCGTGGCAGGTAACAGTGGTTCTATTCTTTACACCCCAAATTTGGGCCCGGGTAACCACTCTGGGTGGAATACATTGCTAAATTACTGACTGATTGATTGATTGATTGATCGATTGATTGATTGCTAAAATCATTATCATTGCACTTTGACGAATAACCATCTGTGCTCCGATCTCTTTCTTACACAAGAAAATCCCAGAGGCAGTGCACTAGCTCCGTAGCAGAGGCAAGGGTCTCCGTTGTAATTCTTAAGATTGTGACAAGTTATGTATGAATTTTTTTTTATCTCTTTAATACATTTTGCCCAGACTGCGGCTTTGCAACCTACTCGTATCGGTTTTACTCTGGCCCTTGAACATCGATAAAAGCAGGCTGCAAAGTCACTGCCTGTGCAAATTTAATTACATTGATTACAATATATTTCTTACTAAATATTATCAGTCTTTAAAATTATATCAGGGAACCTCGCCGATGTTACGGAATTCTTGCAATGTCAATGTTATCTTCATGTACAAGAACAAGAACGGTGTACACATGGTTACTGTACTACAATGATATCTTCATGTACAAGAACAAGAACGGTGCACACATGGTTACTGACTACAATGATATCTTCATGTACAAGAACAAGAACGGTGCACACATGGTTACTGTACTACAATGATATCTTCATGTACAAGAACAAGAACGGTGCACACATGGTTACTGTACTACAATGCTATCTTCATGTACAAGAACAAGAACGATGCACACATGGTTACTGACTACAATGTTATCTTCATGTACAAGAACAAGAACGGTGCACACATGGTTACTGACTACAATGTTATCTTCATGTACAAGAACAAGAACGATGCACACATGGTTACTGACTACAATGTTATCTTCATGTACAAGAACAAGAACGGTGCACACATGGTTACTGACTACAATGTTATCTTCATGTACAAGAACAAGAACGGTGTACACATGGTTACTGACTACAATGATATCTTCATGTACAAGAACAAGAACGGTGCACACATGGTTACTGACTACAATGTTATCTTCATGTACAAGAACAAGAACGGTGCACACATGGTTACTGTACTACAATGCTATCTTCATGTACAAGAACAAGAACGATGCACACATGGTTACTGACTACAATGTTATCTTCATGTACAAGAACAAGAACGGTGCACACATGGTTACTGTACTACAATGCTATCTTCATGTACAAGAACAAGAACGATGCACACATGGTTACTGACTACAATGTTATCTTCATGTACAAGAACAAGAACGGTGCACACATGGTTACTGACTACAATGTTATCTTCATGTACAAGAACAAGAACGATGCACACATGGTTACTGACTACAATGTTATCTTCATGTACAAGAACAAGAACGGTGCACACATGGTTACTGACTACAATGTTATCTTCATGTACAAGAACAAGAACGATGCACACATGGTTACTGTACTACAATGTTATCTTCATGTACAAGAACAAGAACGATGCACACATGGTTACTGTACTACAATGATATCTTCATGTACAAGAACAAGAACGGTGCACACATGGTTACTGACTACAATGCTATCTTCATGTACAAGAACAAGAACGGTGCACACATGGTTACTGACTACAATGTTATCTTCATGTACAAGAACAAGAACGATGCACACATGGTTACTGTACTACAATGATATCTTCATGTACAAGAACAAGAACGGTGCACACATGGTTACTGACTACAATGCTATCTTCATGTACAAGAACAAGAACGGTGCACACATGGTTACTGACTACAATGTAATAATGATGTTCCTATCAATCAGAATTTTATCAGCAAACGGAAGAATAACTAATGAAATTCAACATAGATGCAACAAAGCAAATCAAATGATAAGGCAAATGGCGCCAATTTTAAAATGCAAACATGTCACCATGGTGAGAGCCACTGTAGCGTAGTTGTTAGTGAACTCGCTTCGCAAGGCTGGTGGTCTGGGTTCAGCTCCCGCAATGCGCGTGGAATTTTTCCCGACCGCGACGGCTCTCAGGTCGACTCAGCCTCAACTGGGTACCAGACATGCTTTGGGAAAATAAAGGCGGCCGGCGTGATGCTGACCACATCACCCATCATGTGCCGACGGTCAATGAAAAATACAGGCCTAACACTGCATTGACCTATATACCACGAGGTATGAAAGGGTTCCTTTTTTTTTTTACTTTTTATGTCACCATGAACACAAAAAGAGCAATGTACAACACAATCTTTCTCTCCAAGCAATGTACAACACAATCTTTCTCTCCAAGCAATGTACAACACAATCTTTCTCTCCAAGCAATGTACAACACAATCTTTCTCTCCAAGCAATGTACAACACAATCTTTCTCTCCAAGCAATGTACAACACAATCTTTCTCTCCAAGCAATGTACAACACAATCTTTCTCTCCAAGCAATGTACAACACAATCTTTCTCCCCAAGCAATGTGCAACACAATCTTTCTCCCCAAGCAATGTGCAACACAATCTTTCTCTCCAAGCAATGTACAACACAATCTTTCTCTCCAAGCAATGTGCAACACAATCTTTCTCCCCAAGCAATGTGCAACACAATCTTTCTCTCCAAGCAATGTACAACACAATCTTTCTCTCCAAGCAATGTACAACACAATCTTTCTCCCCAAGCAATGTACAACACAATCTTTCTCCCCAAGCAATGTACAACACAATCTTTCTCCCCAAGCAATGTACAACACAATCTTTCTCCCCAAGCAATGTACAACACAATCTTTCTCTCCAAGCAATGTACAACACAATCTTTCTCCCCAAGCAATGTACAACACAATCTTTCTCTCCAAGCAATGTACAACACAATCTTTCTCCCCAAGCAATGTACAACACAATCTTTCTCCCCAAGCAATGTACAACACAATCTTTCTCCCCAAGCAATGTACAACACAATCTTTCTCCCCACATTATACTGTCAGTGCCAAACCTGGACACTGACAACAAATGATAGAAGAAAACTAGTCACAACAGAGATGAAGTGTCTACGCAGAATATTGAGAGTAACAAGAAGAGACCGGTTGAGAAATGAAGACATGCGCCTACAAGTGGGTCAGCACATCCGATTTCTGGGCTGTTTTTTTATTTACTAGGTTAGTTTCCCTGGTGCCCTACCTCAGTCCCCTCTTACGACATTGTAGGTCGCACTGTTACTATTATTTGCTCCCCTTGCACGTCCTGGCAACACATGGGCGTTTCTTGTGCATCAAATCTCTATCAAATTGACTGCATGGGAAATGTTTGAAATTAAATTTTACAAATGAAATTGTCTTGACTGAATCCGCACTAATACGATTTCTCTCATTATATAATAATAATAATAATAATAATAATAATAAAGCCCATAACCCGTTAGGGTGGTAGATGTATCACTGTGGAGACATCAGCACAAAAAGCACTCCATGAATCACTGTCTTCAACTCTTCGAGCGAGTGTGGAGATACTCTGCCCCGACCAGCTCTTGATGTTGTCAAACCAGGACTTTCTCTGCCCTTCTTTCTTTCTTAAAATAGATGAGAATGCAGTAAAACTATTTGATTGGCAAAACACGTAATCACAAAATACCGTAGTTTTACAAATTACAAAAACAATGACAAAATACAGCAACGTTTCGACCAACAAGGCCTTTATCAAGCAAACAAACAACAGGAGTGACAAATTTAACAAAAAATATATGGACGACTAAATGCAAACGTTTCTCAATGTAGTCGTTTGCTGTATTTTGTTATTGTTTTTGTAATTTGTAAAACTACAGTACTTTGTGATTACGTGTTTTGTCTTTCTTTCTTCCATCCTCAACTGTTTCCTGTAGGATATCTCATTGTACATGTATTCAAGAAAATATTCGTTCTACCGAAGCCATGTATTCAAGAAAATATTCTTTCTACCGAAGCCATGTATTCAAGAAAATATTCTTTCTACCGAAGCCATGTATTCAAGAAAATATTCTTTCTACCGAAGCCATGTATTCAAGAAAATATTCGTTCTACCGAAGCCATGTATTCAAGAAAATATTCGTTCTACCGAAGCCATGTATTCAAGAAAATATATCTTTCTACCGAAGCCATGTATTCAAGAAAATATTCTTTCTACCGAAGCCATGTATTCAAGAAAATATTCTTTCTACCGAAGCCATGTATTCAAGAAAATATTCGTTCTACCGAAGCCATGTATTCAAGAAAATATTCGTTCTACCGAAGCCATGTATTCAAGAAAATATTCGTTCTACCGAAGCCATGTATTCAAGAAAATATTCTTTCTACCGAAGCCATGTATTCAAGAAAATATTCTTTCTACCGAAGCCATGTATTCAAGAAAATATTCGTTCTACCGAAGCCATGTATTCAAGAAAATATTCGTTCTACCGAAGCCATGTATTCAAGAAAATATTCTTTCTACGAAGCCATGTATTCAAGAAAATATTCGTTCTACTGAAGCCATGTATTCAAGAAAATATCTTTCTACCGAAGCCATGTATTCAAGAAAATATTCTTTCTACCGAAGCCATGTATTCAAGAAAATGCTTTCTACCGAAGCCATGTATTCAAGAAAATATTCGTTCTACCGAAGCCATGTATTCAAGAAAATATTCTTTCTACCGAAGCCATGTATTCAAGAAAATATTCTTTCTACCGAAGCCATGTATTCAAGAAAATATTCTTTCTACCGAAGCATTGTGTGCTAGAACAGTAAAGATGAACTGTGCTACCTTCATGATCTCAGAGTACATTTCACTACTCCTATAGTTTTCAATAGTGACCAACTGTTATAAGAAAGAGAAGATGGAGATATGTTGGACACACCTTGAGGAGAAATGTCTGGTCAACCACTAGTGACAACTGTTATAAGAAAGAGAAGATTGAGATATGTTGGGCACACCTTGAGGAGAAATGATCAAAGAATATCAAAGCAGGCATTGAAGTGGGATGCAAAGGGTTCAAGAAAGAGAGGTCGACCTAAGGAGACCCTGAAGCGAACTTTGCTGAGAGAGACAGGAAATATCGGTCTCAGTTCCATGGATGAGATTAAGCGAGTTGCCCAGGATAGAGCGGTATGGAGAAATTACTTGCAGGCCCTATGTAACGTATAACGGTACGAGAGGAATTATTATTAAGTATTATTATTATAGTTTTCAATATAGTCATCAGTGGCGGCTCGTGATTAGTTTTGTTGGTGGGGCCAGACAGAAATTTTCGGAAAAATTATGGTTTCAGTTAGGATATATTTTAATGTATAAAATAATAAATACACGTTATACCTTATTTTTGCCCCACTGGCCCTTAATGACGAGCCGCAACTGATTGTCACATTACGTTTTTGCGATGGCACTTGATTTTTTTCATTAAATTTGGATTCGTGTAAACCAACTTATATACAAGAGAAACGCGCAGGATTGTACATTCATGTTTTGTTTGCTCTTATTAATCTGACTAGTTTGTCCAACGATTATAGATTCTCTTTCTAGTGCCAAGCTAGGACACCAAATGTTACGCAGTTTCCACGTGGTTACCACATGATGTCACTGACAGTGTTAATTTTGTCGTTGCGTGTCAAATTGCGGACAAATCTACAAATTTCCAAAATTGTTTGCGGACGCTCAGATTTACTCGTGAAATGAGAATTTATGGCAACACTTGTCAAGTAGTAGCATGTACCTTAAAACACGTCGCTTTTATCATAGTCCGCCTGAACAAGTATCTGTCTCTAGCAAGTTCTCACGCGTCTTCCTTTGTCGTGTTAATGGTTTCTTTAATGTCCTGCTGCCATCTTCGTCTTGGTCGTCTCCTGCCTTATACTCCAGGAATCATGCCTTCGATTACCGTTCTTCCCAAACCAATGTGACGTTTAACGGAGCCAAAATATTTCGTCTCTGTCCGGGACATGATGTTATTTGAGCCAATGCTCCTCGATATGCAGGTCTTGTAGGATGTCTTTGTTTTTTCTTTCTCTGTCCAGGATGTTCTAAGAACTTTTCTGTAACATCTTGTTTCAAAAGCTGCTATTTTGTTCTTTAAACTAAACTTTGCTTGTTTATGTGATATCCTAAACTTTGCTTGTTTATGTGATAGCCTAAACTTTGCTTGTTTATGTGATATCCTAAACTTTGCTTGTTTATGTGATAGCCTAAACTTTGCTTGTTTATGTGATATCCTAAACTTTGCTTGCTTATGTGATACCCTAAACTTTGCTTGCTTATGTGATACCCTAAACTTTGTTTGCTTATGTGATACCTAAACGTTCTGTGTACCTAAACGTAATTTTATGATAGCCTAAACTTTTTTAGTTAGTATCACCTAGCCTTGTCCAGATCTGATCAGGTTCGCTCTGACCACCTCAGATTGGTAGGCTCGCTCTGACCACCTCAGATTGGTAGGTCTCCATACATCGTCTATTCTCATCAACAAATTTTATGAACAACTTCATGTCAATGATCTGACGCTACTCTTTAATGGCTATGTTTGCCCGCTTGCCCAGCGTGTTCGTAGCGCGTTGGACGACGGTGTGACAAGCCCTCTGTGGGTGTGGGTTCAATTCCACGTCTGGCAGAAAAAGCCCCAAGTTCTCCAGATTTACGGTGTTCGTGGCACCGAACCGAAAGGTTACGACGTCTATGGCACCGAGCCGAAGAGCTGAAAGTGATTCTGGATCGGGGGAACGATGTTATAGTTCATGTCTCACATAATGGTATATGTTGCTACATAACAGAATTCCTGTTCTTAGAGGTTTTAATTTTACTTGTGTGCTAGTGTTATAGCAAGATCGTCTTCATAATAACCACATTCTGAAACTTCATGGTCAGTCTCAATTTTGTTATCAGTTATCCCTAACTGCTCCGATCTCCGCCGCAGCAAATCCAGCAACGTCCAGCGGCCCAAAACGCCAGTTCGATGTTGATTAATCAATCTCTTTGCATATTTAGTATGTCGTTCTTTTCGGCTGCACCAATATTGACACCCATCTTTCTCAATCTGGTCAGCGAGTGGGATTCACAGCCCTGAAACTCTTCTGTTTGAAAAAGACTCTCAGTGCGTTAAGAATGTCATTTCGTTCCATGGCAGCTCCCTCTGATATTGTAGCCAAGCCATCCAATCTATCAGTTCGTTCATTACCACTAACTCCTGTGTGCCCAGGGACAAAAATGAAGGTGATTTCTCTGATCATTGTCTGTACCTGTACCTCCACCAGTTTCGTCTCACCATACCTGATTCGACTTTACGAATCATACTGATGGAGTCACTGAGTATAACTACAGACGTCATGAGATGTCAACCACGTCACCGCCTCTGTAACCTCTCTGACCTCCATCGTCAAGTCTATTTTGTTATTTAATGTTTGTGTTATGGTCTACGATTCACATCGATATGTTGTCACAGGGAAGATGCATGTTCCCAGAAGTGGAAACTCTAGTCTAGGGTGATGTTATTATTTGACATAAGTTTCTCCGGGAGCTTAGTATACCTGTATCATATTCGTTTACTGAACTTACCTGTCTTCATGCTGTCTGACTAAGTTGATCCTTCGTGTGTTTAACTTACCTGTCTTCATGCTGTCTGACTAAGTTTCTCCACGAGCTTAGTATACCTGTATGATATTCGTGTGTTTAACTTACCTGTCTTCATACTGTCTGACTAAGTCAATCCTACTTTATTTATCGAGACTGACATAACACCTAGATCATCTCCCTACAGTGACAGAATCATTGGACCCCTACAACAACTACAACTGTCCCACACTACTGCAACAATACTCTGCTAATCACTCCTATATACAACACTTGTTGCACGTACTGTATGATTGATGTAGGAATGCATATACTCACTGACATGTGTCAACTGCCTGGAGGCTTAATCTTGTTTCTACGCGTGAGTTACCATCGACGTCAGCTCTGAAATCATTCGCTCAGAACATATTTATAATATTGTTATGATTTGATCTAACTGCTGAGGGTACCTATTACTGTTATCTCACATAATAACACGGCCAACATATATCTCAGTATATCATTTTTTTTACATTTATTTATGTACGCACTTATTTATACATATATCCATTTTTGTATCCATATATCCACTCGTGTATACATAATAATAATAATAATTCCTCTCGTACCGTTGAATGTTACATAGGGCATGCAAACAATTTATCCATACCGCTCTATCCTGGGCGACTCCTTCAATCTCCTCCATGGAACTGAGACCGATATTTCTTGCCTCTCTCAGCAAAGCTCGTTTCAGGGTCTCTTTAGGTCGACCTCTCTTTCTTGAACCCTTTGCATCCCACTTCAATGCCTGCTTTGATATTCGTTGATCATTTCTCCTCAAGGTGTGTCAACATATCTCCATCTTCTCTTTCTTATAACAGTTGTCACTAGTGGTTGACCAGACATGTCTCTGATTTCATCACTTCTCCTGAATTCATTCCATTTTATATTCATTATTTTTCGCAGACATCTATTTTCAAATGCATTCAACTTGCTTTCTATATCTTTAGTCATTTTCCAACTCTCGCTGGCATATGTTAGGATTGATACAACATTTGAATTGAAAATTCATAATTTAGTTTTAATACTATATAACTTGCAGTTCCATATTTTATTTAGTCTTTTAAAAGCTGATGTTGCTTTGCCAATTCGTATCATAATTTCTGTTTTAACATTTTCTGTGCAATCCAAATTTCGTATTACGTATGTTCATTTTTGTATAGATATTGTGATGAGGAGGGGAGGTTTAGAACACATTGTGACAACCGGTAGAATTGAGGGTAGACGAGACAGAGGAAAACAGAGAGAGAACATTTTGGATAGCCTGATTTCATGGCACGGTAGAGCGTCAACATCTGAGTTGATAGCAAACACTAGCGATAGAGATTTGTGGAGATCCATGATCGCCTACGCCAGCCGGCACGGCAGCCGATGATAATGATATACACAAAGGAAGCAATGAATAGTAACACTGTGACCTACAAGGCATGTCGTAAGAGGCGACTGAGGTAGGGGTCTAGGAAGCTACCTAGTAAATAAAAAGCATCGCAGAAATCGGATGTGCTGGATATATTATTTATATATATATATATATATATATATATATATTTCTATCTTTCTTTCCATCTACCTACATCTGTCTGTCTATCTACAATCTATCTATCTATCTGTCTATCGTTAAACCATCACATTAGCCTCCATAGGTCATCCTCAGAATGTTATTTCTTGCAAAAAAAAACACAAGACAGATATCTTCTATGATGAGAGAGAGACAGAGAGTACTAGAATATAACAACAAGACAGATATCTTTATGAAGAGAGAGAGAGAAGTACTAGAATCTAAAGACAGATATCTTTATGGAGAGAGAGAGACAGAGAGAGTACTAGAATATAACAACAAGACAGATATCTTTTATGAAGAGAGAGGGTACTGAATCTAACAACAAGACAGATATCTTCATGAAGAGAGAGAAAGTACTAGAATCTAACAACAAGACAGATATCTTCTATGAAGAGAGAGAGAGAGAGAATACTAGAATATAACAACAGACAGATATCTTCTATGAAGAGAGAGAGATACTAGAATCTAACAACAAGACAGATATCTTCTATAAAGAGAGAGAGACAGAGAGAGTACTAGAATATAACAACAAGACAGATATCTTCTGAAGAGAGAGAGAGAGAGTACTAGAATATAACAACAAGACAGATATCTTCTATGAAGAGAGAGAGAGAGAGAGAGAGTACTAGAATATAACAACAAGACAGATATCTTCTATGAGAGAGAGAGAGAGAGTACTAGAATCAAACCAAGACAGATATCTTCTATGAAGAGAGAGAGAGAGAGAGAGAGAGTACTAGAATATAACAACAAGACAGATATCTTCTATGAAGAGAGAGAGAGAGAGAGTACTAGAATCTAACAAGACAGATATCTTCTATGAGAGAAGAGAGAGACAGAGAGTACTAGAATATAACAACAAGACAGATATCTTTATGAAGAGAGAGAGAGGTACTAGAATCTAACAAGACAGATATCTTCATGAAGAGAGAGAGAGAGAGATAGAATATAACAACAAGACAGATATCTTCTATGAAGAAGAGAGAGAAGTACTAGAATCTAACAGACAGATATCTTCTAGAAGAGAGAGAGACAGAGAAGTACTAGAATATAAAACAAGACAGATATCTTCTATGAGAAAAGAAGAGAGAGTACTAGAATCTAACAAGACAGATATCTTCTATGAGAGAGAGAGAGAGACAGAGAGAGTATAGAATATAACAACAAGACAGATATCTTTTATGAGAGAAGAGAGAGAGAGTACTAGAATCTAACAACAGACAGATATCTTCTTGAAGAGAGAGAGATACTAGAATCTAACAACAAGACAGATATCTTCTGAAGAGAGAGAGAGAGTACTAGAATCTAACAACACGTCGGTCTATACAAACCAAAACAAGAAATCTGAATTTTATTTTATTTCTATTTATCATCAGCGCAAAGTTCACCTCCTCCCTCCCACTTCCTCCCATCACATAAAGACATTACAACAATTCCTCCTCTCCCTCCTCCCATCTCATAAGACATTACAACAATCTCTCCTCTCCACTCCTCCCATCACATAAAGACATTACAACAATCTCCTCCCTCCCTCCTCCCATCACATAAAGACATTACAACAATCTCCTCCCTCCACTTCTCCATCACATAAAGACATTACAACAATCTCCTCCCTCCCACTTCCTCCCATCACATAAAGACATTACAACAATCTCCTCCCTCCCACTTCCTCCCATCACATAAAGACATTACAACAATCTCCTCCCTCCCACTTCCTCCCATCACATAAAGACGTTATAACAATCTCCTCCCTCTCACTTCCTCCCATCACATAAAGACATTACAACAATCTCCTCTCTCTCACTTCCTCCCATCACATAAAGACATTACAACAATCTCCTCCCTCTCACTTCCTCCCATCACATAAAGACATTACAACAATCTCCTCTCTCCCCACTTCTCCCATCACATAAAGACATTACAACAATCTCCTCCCTCTCACTTCCTCCCATCACATAAAGACATTACAACAATCTCCTCCCTCTCACTTCCTCCCATCACATAAAGACATTACAACAATCTCCTCCCTCTCCACTTCCTCCCATCACATAAAGACGTTACAACAATCTCCTCCCTCTCCACTCCTCCCATCACATAAAGACATTACAAAAATCTCCTCCCTCTCCACTTCCTCCATCACATAAAGACATTACAAATCTCTCACCCTCTCCACTCCTCCCATCACATAAATTATGCAAATCTCTACTGAACACATAAGAAACTGTATTTCCTAAATGAAATCACACTCTGTTTGAGATGAAGAAACGTATCTCTACCGCCCATTGAGCATCCTTGCCTTCAATTTGTCACATGATAGTCTTTACATTTGGCAAAGTTCAACAACAATTTCTCGCTTGATATCATGTAACACACTCTAACACACTTGAGTTGCTTCACACTTGTGTGATTTCATCTAACTTTTTCCACAACCCATTTACAAATTACAACACCGGTATTCATACCTTCTTCAGGAACATACAGATCGTCATCAGCGTACTCGACAACGTGTCTATTGTGTAGAGCCAACCCTCAGCTATAGTTAGCCGATCTACCTTATAATAGCAAATCTTAGCCAGTTTTTCTAATGTGTTATCTCCAAGGCAACCTGATGTAAATGGTTGTTCTATGCCCGTAGTAACCACAAGTTACATGTTACGTTAACTTGTCAAGTGGATTCACTGGGAGAATCGGTTGTTTCCCCTTGAAGTTGTATACATTTTCATCTTTCCTATTTTTTTTATTATTACTTGATTATTTTCATTATCTATCAGTTTCCTTTTTTTTTCCTTCAGAATTCTCGTATTTCTAAACTTTCATATATAGAATTCTCGTATTTCTAAACTTTCATATTCAAATTTTACTATTTTCAAGTCACTTATTCCGAATTAAACAAATAATTTTTTCAATGTTTTTATTCCAAGTTGTTAGGAGAAACAAAGCAGACAACAGAGAACTGAAGAAGAGTGCGAAAGAAACAAAGAAGAAGAGAGTGGGAAAGTAAACAGAAGAAGAAGAAGAGAGTGGGAAAGTAAACAGAAGAAGAAAAGAGTGTGGGAAAGTAAACAGAACAGAAGAAGAGAGGGGAAAGTAAACAGAAGAAGAAGAAGAGAGTGGGAAAGTAAACAGAAGAAGAAAAGAGTGTGGGAAAGTAAACAGAAGCAGAAGAGAGTGGGAAAGTAAACAGAAGAAGAAGAAGAGAGTGAAAGTAAACAAAGAAGAAAGTGAAAGTAAACAGAAGAAGAAGAAGAGAGTGGGAAAGTAAACAGAAGAAGAAGAAGAAAAGAGTGAGAAAGTAAACAGAAGCAGAAGAAGAAAAGAGTGGAAAAGTAAACAGAAGCAGAAGAAGAAAAGAGTGGAAAAGTAAACAGAAGAAGAAGAAGAGAGGAAAAGAACAGAAGAAGAAGAAAAGAGTGGAAAAGTAAACAGAAGAAGAAGAAAGGGAAAAGTAAACGAAACAGAAGAAGAAAAAGTGGAAGTAAACAGAAGCAGAAGAAGAAGAGGGAAAGTAAACAGACAGAGAAGAAAAGAAAATAAACAGAAACAGAAGCAGAAAAGAGTGGGAAAGTAAACAGAAGAAGAAGAAAAGAGTGGGAAAGTAAACAGAAGAAGAAGAAAAGAGGGAAAGTAAACAGAAGAAGAAGAGTGGGAAAGTAAACAGAAGAAGAAGAAGAAAGAGTGGAAAGTAAACAGAAGAAAAGAAGAGAGTAACGAAGAAGAAGAAAAGGGGAAAGTAAACAGAAGAAGAAGAAAAAGAGGGAAAGTAAACAGAAGAAGAAGAAGAAAAGAGTGGGAAAGTAAACAGAAGAAGAAGAAGAAAAGAGTGGGAAAGTAAACAGAAGAAGAAGAAAAAGTGGGAAAGTAAACAGAAGAAGAAAGAAAAGAGGGAAAGTAAACAGAAGAAGAAGAAGAAAAGTGGGAAAGTAAACAGAAGAAGAAGAAGAAGAGTGGGAAAGTAAACAGAAGAAGAAGAAGAAAGGGGAAAGTAAAACAGAAGAAGACATAAAAGAATTGGAAAGTCAAACAGAAGAAGAAAAAACTAAGTGGGAAAGAACTTAAACAGAAGAAAAGATGAAACAAACAAAGAAGAGAGATGGGAAAAGTCAACAAAGAAGAATAAAAAATTCCATAGAAAGTAAACATTAAGAAGAAGAGAGATGAAGTAAACAGAAGAAGAAACATCAAATAAAGAGTGAAAGTAAACAAAGAATAAAAGAAAAGAGTGGAAATCACAACAGAAGAAAAGAAGAAAAAGAGTCGAAAGTAAACAGAATGAGAGAAGAAACGAAGCATTGAGAAAGTAAGCAATGAAGCACATTGGAAAGTTCAAAAAGTTGGATACAGTAAACATAAATGAAGTTGCTACATGTGTGATAGTCACAACATTTAAAGATAAAGAGAGTGGAAAAGTAAACAGAAGAAGAAGAAAGTGGGAAAGTAAGCAACAGATAGTACGACACTGAAAGTAAACAGCCAGTTTAAGAAGAAAAGAATGGTGTAAAGATGAAACAGAAGAAGAGAATGAGTGGTAAGTAGAACAGGAAGATAGATACTAATAAGAGATTGATAAAGTAAATCAGCAGAAGAAGAAGAAAGAGTAGGAAGTAAACAAGACAGAAGAAATAGAGTGGGAAAGTAAACAGAAGAAGAAGAAGAAAAGGGAAAGAAACAGAAGAAGAAGAAGAGAGGGGAAAGTAAACAGAAGAAGAAGAAGAAGAGGGGAAAGTAAACAGAAGAAGAAGAAGAAAGAGGGAAAGTAAACAGAAGAAGAAAAGAGTGGAAAGTAAACAGAAGAAGAAGAAAGAGTGGGAAAGTAAACAGAAGAAGAAGAGAAGAAGAGGTGGGAAAGTAAACAGAAGAAGAAGAAGAGAAGAAGGAAAGTAACAGAAGAAGAAGAAGAAGAGAGTGGGAAAGTAAACAGAAGAAGAAGAAGAGGTGGGAAAGAAAACAGAAGAAGAAGAAGAAGAAGAGAGTGGGAAAGTAAACAGAAGAAGAAGAAGAGAGTGGAAAGTAAACAGAAGAAGAAGAAGAGATGGGAAAGTAAACAGAAGAAAGAAGAAAGAGTGGGAAAGTAAACAGAAGAAGAAGAAGAAGAGAGTGGGAAAGTAAACAGAAGAAGAAGAAGAGTGGGAAAGTAAACAGAAGAAGAAGAAGAAAGTGGGAAAGTAAACAGAAGAGAAGAAGAGAGTGGGAAAGTAAACAGAAGAAGAAGAAGAGAGTGAGAAAGTAAACAGAAGAAGAAGAAGAGAGTGGGAAAGTAAACAGAAGAAGAAGAAGAGAGTGGAAAGTAAACAGAAGAGAAGAGAAAGAAAAAAGGAGAAGAGAGGAAAGTAAACAGAAGAAGAAGAAGAAGAGAGTGGGAAAGTAAACAGAAGAAGAAGAAGAGATTGGGAAAGTAAACAGAAGAAGAAGAAGAAAAGAGTGGGAAAGTAAACAGAAGAAGAGAGTGGGAAAGTAAACAGAAGAAGAAGAAGAGAGTGGGAAAGTAAACAGAAGAAGAAGAAGAAGAAGAAGAAGAAGAGAGTGGGAAAGTAAACAGAAGAAGAAGAAAAGAGTGGGAAAGTAAACAGAAGAAGAAGAAGAAGAGAGTGGGAAAGTAAACAGAAGAAGAAGAAGAAAAGAGTGGGAAAGTAAACAGAAGAAGAAGAAAAGAGTGGGAAAGTAAACAGAAGAAGAAGAAGAAGAGAGTGGGAAAGTAAACAGAAGAAGAAGAAGAGAGTGGGAAAGTAAACAGAAGAAAAGAGAGTAGGAAAGTAAACAGAAGAAGAAGAAGTGGAAAGTAAACAGAAGAAGAAGAAGAAAAGAGGGGAAAGTAAACAGAAGAAGAAGAAGAAGATAGTGGGAAAGTAAACAGAAGAAGAAGAAGAGAGTGGGAAAGTAAACAGAAGAAGAAGAAGAGAGTGGGAAAGTAAACAGAAGAAGAAGAAAAGAGTGGGAAAGTAAACAGAAGAAGAAGAAGAGAGTGGGAAAGTAAACAGAAGAAGAAGAAAAGAGTGGGAAAGTAAACAGAAGAAGAAAAGAGTGGGAAAGTAAACAGAAGAAGAAGAAGAGAGTGGGAAAGTAAACAGAAGAAGAAGAAGAGAGTGGGAAAGTAAACAGAAGAAGAAGAAGAGAGTGGGAAAGTAAACAGAAGAAGAAGAAGAAGAAGTGGAAAGTAAACAGAAGAGAAGAAGAAAAGGGGAAAGTAAACAGAAGAAGAAGAAGAGAGTGGGAAAGTAAACAGAAGAAGAAGAAGAGAGTGGGAAAAGTTAAACAGAAGAAGTCAATGAAAGAGAAACAGAAAAAGAAAGGAAAGAATTCGTCTTGTGATATGAATAGCTTGTGCTACTTCTTCTGAAGAGTGTATTTATCAATTAGTCTTGGGTTACATCCCGTGAGCTTGTGTGTCGTGTGTGTATGTAGTACAGAGATAGTGCTCTAATACAGTCGGGGATTGGCTGCTGCCATTCCAAGGGCGTGTTCTATCTTCTATCCCTGCAACCACTATCATCATGTGCATCTGTATGAGAGGATATCATATTCTGACATATGTTTACCCAAGTTTCTCTACAACACTATAAGCTATTGATAATTCGAATGCCTTGATTTATGAACTATGAACTATGAACTATGCCTTGATTTAATTCTATCGTTTTTTTCTCTCGTCACAATCTTACCGGGTTGTTGACCAGTGTCGTCGTTTTCTGGTTTTGTCTTGGCTGTTCTGGTGGCTTGGTGATTGTTATTTTACTCTTTGACAGGATTCTGTTATACAGTGGCGCTCGTCATTAAGGACCAGTGGGGCCGGGCCCCACCAAAAATAAGGTGTAACGTGTATTTATTATTTATACATTAAAATATATCCTAACTGAAACCATGATTTTTCCGAAAATTTCTATCTGGCCCAACCAACAAAATAGATCACGAGCCGCCACTGCTGCTATACAATGTAACCATCTTTTTCGTGGTTTCTCTCTTGCCATCTTTCCTGATTAAAATCTATGTTTTCTTTAAATTATCTTTTTAAATGTTCTGCGTTGAGTTAGTTGTTTGAACGCTGGCTAATTAATGGAACATTCCAGGGCCAAGGGTCTCTGAGAAATTGTATGTTACGCCAGTTCGATGTTGATTAATCAATCTCTTTGCTTATTTGGTATGTCGTTCTTTCAGGCTGCACCAATATCGACATCGATCTAAGACAACTTACCAACGAGAACTATCATGAGAGCAACTTACCAACACGAGAACCTATCATGAGAACAACTTACCAACACGAGAACCTATCATGAGAACAACTTACCAACACGAGAACCTATCATGAGAGCAACTTACCAGACACGAGAACCTATCTTTTTGTGAGCAACTTAAAATGCAAGCAGAACCTGATCATAGAGAGCAAACTTAGCTGAAGACCTGATCATGAGACAACTTAAAGAACTATCATGAGAGCAACTTACCAACACGAGAACCTATCATGAGAGCAACTTACCAACACGAGAACCTATCATGAGACAACTTACCAACACGAGAACCTATCATGGAGCAACTTACCACGAGAACCTATCATGAGAACAACTTACCAACACGAGAACCTATCATGAGAACAACTTACCAACACGAGAACCTATCATGAGAACAACTTACCAACACGAGAACCTATCATGAGAACAACTTACCAACACGAGAACCTATCATAGAGCAACTTACCAACACGAGAACCTATCATGAGAACAACTTACCAACACGAGAACCTATCATGAGAACAACTTACCAACACGAGAACTGATCATGAGAGCAACTTACCAACACGAGAACCTATCATGAGAACAACTTACCAACACGAGAACCTATCATGAGAACAACTACCAACACGAGAACCTATCATGAGAACAACTTACCAACACGAGAACCTATCATGAGAACAACTTACCAACACGAGAACCTATCGAGAACAACACCAACACGAGAACCTATCATGAGAACAACTTACCAACACGAGAACCTATCATGAGAACAACTTACCAACACGAGAACCTATCATGAGAACAACTTACCAACACGAGAACCTATCATGAGAACAACTTACCAACACGAGAACCTATCATGAGAACAACTTACCAACACGAGAACCTATCATGAGAACAACTTACCAACACGAGAACCTATCATGAGAACAACTTACCAACACGAGAACCTATCATGAGAGCAACTTACCAACACGAGAACCTATCATGAGAACAACTTACCAACACGAGAACCTATCATGAGAGCAACTTACCAACACGAGAACCTATCTGAGAGCAACTTACCAACACGAGAACCTATCTATGAGAACAACTTACCAACACGAGAACCTATCATGAGAACAACTTACCAACACGAGAACCTATCATGAGAGCAACTTACCAACACGAGAACCTATCATGAGAACAACTTACCAACACGAGAAACTATCATGAGAGCAACTTACCAACACGAGAACCTATCATGAGAGCAACTTACCAACACGAGAACCTATCATGAGAACAACTACCAACACGAGAACCTATCATGAGAACAACTTACCAACACGAGAACCTATCATGAGAACAACTTACCAACACGAGAACCTATCAGAGAACAACTTACCAACACGAGAACCTATCCATGAGAACAACTTACCAACACGAGAACCTATCATGAGAGCAACTTACCAACACGAGACCTATCATGAGAACAACTTACCAACAGAGACCTATCATGAGGCAACTTACCAACACGAGAACCTATCATGAGAGCAACTTACCAACACGAGAACCTATCATGAGAACAACTTACCAACACGAGAACCTATCATGAGAACAACTTACCAACACGAGAACCTATCATGAGAGCAACTTACCAACACGAGAACCTATCATGAGAACAACTTACCAACAGAGAACCTATCATGAGGCAACTTACCAAACGAGAACCTATCATGAGAGCAACTTACCAACACGAGAACCTATCATGAGAACAACTTACCAACACGAGAACCTATCATGAGAACAACTTACCAACACGAGAACCTATCATGAGAACAACTTACCAACACGAGAACCTATCATGAGAACAACTTACCAAAACGAGAACCTATCATGAGAGCAACTTACCAACACGAGAACCTATCATAGAGAACAACTTACCACACGAGAACCTATCATGAGAGCAACTTACCAACACGAGAACTGATCATGAGAACAACTTACCAACACGAGAACTGATCATGAGAACAACTTACCAACACGAGAACCTATCATGAGAACAACTTACCAACACGAGAACCTATCATGAGAACAACTTACCAACACGAGAACCTATCATGAGAACAACTTACCAACACGAGAACTGATCATGAGAGCAACTTACCAACACGAGAACCTATCATGAGAACAACTTACCAACACGAGAACCTATCATGAGAGCAACTTACCAACACGAGAACCTATCATGAGAGCAACTTACCAACACGAGAACCTATCAGAGAACAACTTACCAACACGAGAACCTATCATGAGAACAACTTACCAACACGAGAACCTATCATGAGAGCAACTTACCAACACGAGAACCTATCATGAGAACAACTTACCAACACGAGAACCTATCATGAGAGCAACTTACCAACACGAGAACCTATCATGAGAGCAACTTACCAACACGAGAACCTATCATGAGAACAACTTACCAACACGAGAACCTATCATGAGAACAACTTACCAACACGAGAACCTATCATGAGAACAACTTACCAACACGAGAACCTATCATGAAACAACTTACCAACGAGAACCTATCATGAGAACAACTTACCAACACGAGAACCTATCATGAGAACAACTTACCACACGAGAACCTCATCTGAGAACAACTTACCAGCACAGAACCTATCATGAGAGCAACTTACCAACACGAGAACCTATCATGAGAGCAACTTACCAACACGAGAACTGATCATGAGAACAACACCAACACGAGAACCTATCATGAGGAGCAACTTACCACGAGAACCTATCCATGAGAGCAACACCAACACGAGAACCTATCATGAGAACAACTTACCAACACGAGAACATATCATGAGAGCAACTTACCAACACGAGAACCTATCATGAGAGCAACTTACCAACACGAGAACCTATCATGAGAGCAACTTACCAACACGAGAACCTATCATGAGAGCAACTTACCAACACGAGAACTGATCATGAGAACAACTTACCAACACGAGAACCTATCATGAGAGCAACTTACCAACACGAGAACCTATCATGAGACAACTACCAACACGAGAACCTATCATGAGAACAACTACCAACACGAGAACCTATCATGAGAGCAACTTACCAACACGAGAACCTATCTGAGAACACTTACCAACACGAGACTGATCATGAGAGCACACCAACACGAGAACCTATCATGAGAGCAACTTACCAACACGAGAACCTATCATGAGAGCAACTTACAACACGAGAACCTATCGCGAGAGCAACTTACCAACACGAGAACTGATCATGAACAGAATATATATAAAAAATATGTTGCAATTGCAATTTTATAAATGAAAGCAGATTTGTCGTTCTGATCTAATATTCTTTATGTCTAGACGCAAACTTAGCTGGAGATATCCTTTACTGAAAACCATAGGGAAATAGAAGAGGGGGATGAACAACTATAGAGTTGAAGTGCTGTGCCGAGTCTACAGCTCGCAAAAATCTTGACAGCGAGAAGGGGGTGTGACGATCACAAAATGTAAAGTTGGAAAACTTGTCAATAACAACATGTCACTAAGTGTTTATTTAATGAAAGAAACATTAGTCAATATTCATGCTCTCGTTTGCTTGTTTCTTGAAACTCTTGTTAAGTAACTTGTCAGGCATGTCAAGTAAACTTGACAGTTGCGCAGTCTAGGATTACATAGGAGCACGAGGGCAGAAAAACATCATCTAACTTTAACTGTATTTGAATATTTCTAGAAAACAAAAAATTAAAACCAGATGTGAACTTAGTGTTCTTGAAGCTAGGAAAACCTTGTTCCTGCAACGACTGTCTACCTACTTAAGTGAAGATTTCAATATATTGATATCTTCAGATATTTGTCAGTAAAAAAATGTTCATAAACCTATAATCTTCTCCACTACCCTTCATACTTCTCTCTCACTCTCTCTTCACCAAGTTTGTAACCAAAATTTCGTTCACCAAGTTTAACAATCCAGAGAATAGTTTGTCTTACCGTCACAATTAATTTTTCCATGTCTAATCCTTCAACATTCTTTAAATGTATAATTGATAAAACAATTTATCTCAATTTAAAATTATATCAATTATAAAAATTTCAATTTATATCAAAAAGAAATTGAATTTTATAAATAATTATAAACATTATTTGAAATATAAAAATAAATTATAAATCATATTATTATAAACAATCAAAATAAAATCAAATTAAATAAATAAATAAATCAAATCAATCAAAGATTTCAATAAATAAAATATTAATAAAAGTTTTAATTAATATAAATATATAATAAACACATTTAATAAAAACAACATTGGATTTCTAGAAATACTAAGTACACAGCTTGAGTGTATAATAAGCACACAGCTGAATGTGTATAATAAGTACACAGCTGAATGTGTATAATAAGCACAAGCGTGATGTGTATAATAAGCACACAGCGTGGATGTTATAATAAGCACAGTTGGATGGTATAATAATCACACAGCTTGATGTGTTAATAAAGTCCAGCTTGATGTATAATAAGAAATTACCAAAACTATGTTTGAACAGTCCACAGTTAAGGTTGACATTTAATCCAGGCGACTAGTATCCAATTCAAGTGAAACCATAACCACATATTGGCAAGTTCACCATGGGAAATTTAATGATTCAAAATGTTAAACATGGAAATTTAATGATTGAAATGTAAATGGGATAATGATTGAAATGTAAACTTCGGAATTAATGAGAAATGCTAAACACATGGAATTATGATTGAAATAAACATGGGAAATTAAGATGGAAATGTAAACATGGAAGAAATGAAATTGAAGAAATTAAAACATGGAAATTTAATGATTGAATGTAAAACTGGAAATAATGATTGGAAGTAAACATGGAAATTAATGATTGAAATGTAAAACATGGGAAATTTAATGATTGAAATGTAAAACATGGGAAATTTAATGATTGAAATGTAAAACATGGGAAATTTAATGATTGAATGTAAAACAAGGGAAATTATTTGAAAGTAAACTGGAAAATAATGATTGAAATGTAAAACATGGAAATTATTTGGATAAACATAGGAAATTTAATGATGAATTAAAAGATGAAATTTAATGATTGAAATGTAAACCATGGAAATTTAATCATTGAATTAAAATATGGGAAATTTAATATTGAAAAACCATGAAATTTAATGATTGAAATGTAAAACATGGGAAATTAATGATTGATGTAAAAATGGAAATTTAATATAAATAACAGTGAA
Source organism: Arion vulgaris (assembly GCA_020796225.1). Classification (NCBI taxonomy): domain Eukaryota; kingdom Metazoa; phylum Mollusca; class Gastropoda; order Stylommatophora; family Arionidae; genus Arion; species Arion vulgaris. Next base: position 2,974,983 of record CM036755.1, read on the forward strand.
AAATTTCGATTGAATGTAAACATGAAATTTAATGATTGAAATGTAAACCATGGGAAATTTAATGATTGAAATGTAAACCATGGAAATTTAATGTTGGAATAAACAGAGGAAATTTATTGATTGAAAGTAAACCATAGGAAATTTAATGATTGGGATTCAAAACATGAAATTTAATGTTGAATGTAAAACACTAGGAAATTTAATGATTATTATCTCTTGAGAATTTAATATTAAGAAAACACAGGAAATTTAATGTGGAATGTAAAAATGGAAATTTAATGATTGAATGTAAAACATGGGAAATTAATGATGAATGGAAACAGGAATTATTTGGTTGAATTCATGGCATTTAATGATTGAACTGAAAATGGGAAATTTAATGATTGGAATGTAAAACATGGAAATGTTGAATGTAAACATGGAAATTAATGATTGAATGAACATGGGAAATTTAATGATTGGAATGTAAACATGGAAATTTAATGATTGGAAGTAAACAAATTATGATTGGAATGTAAACAGGAAATTTAATGATTGAATGTAAAAATGGAATTAATGATGGAATGAAAACAGGAAATTTATGATTAGAGTTAAATTGGAAATTCCATGATGGAATGAAAGGTTTTATGATAAGTTGTTGAAACATGGAGAAAGAGGAGGATGTATAAACATGGAAATTAATATTGAATGTAAAACATGGAAATAATGATTGAATTTAAGAACATGGGAAATTTAATGATTGAATGTAACACATGGAAATTAATGATTGATGTAAAACATGAAAGTTAATGATTGAATGTAAACATGGGAAATTTAATGTTGGAATGTAAAACATGGAAATTTAATGATTGAATGTAAAACATGAAATTGTAAGATTGAATGTAAACATTTGAAATTTAATGAGAATGTAAAACATGAAATTTAATGATTGAAGAAAACATGGAAATTTAATGATTGAGTATGTAAACATGGAATTATCATGGAATGTAAAACATGGAAATTTAATGATTGAAATGTAAAACATGGAAATTTAATGATTGGAATGAAAACATGAAATTTAATGATTGAAGTTAAACATGGAAATTTAATGATTGGAAGAAGAAGGAAATTTAATGCTTGGAGTAAAATATGGGAAATTTAATGATTGGAGATTAACATGGAAATTTAATGATTGAATTAAATTGAAATTTATGATGGAAGTAAAAATAGGAAATTTATTTGGATGTGTAAAACATGGGAAAGTAATGATTGAATGTAAAACATGGAATTTAATGATTGAATGTAAACATCCATGGGAATAGAGATTAGGATGTAAAACATGGAAAGTTTAATTTGAATGTAAACATGGAAATTTAATGATTAAAGTAAACATGGAAATTATGATTGAAAGTAAAACATGGAAGTAGATGATGTTTGAAATGGGAAATTAATGATTGGATTGTACACCATGGAAATTTAGATGGATGTTAAAGCATGGATATTTAATGTTGATAAAACATGGAAATTTAAGATTGGAGAAGACGGAAATTTAACGATTGAAATGTATAACATGGAAGTAATGAGTGAAATGAAAACATGGGACATTAATGATTGAATGTACACATGGAAATTTAGATGAGATGTTAAAACATGGAAAGTTATGTTGATGTACAACATGGGAAATAGAGTGTTGATGTCAGAATTAATGATTGAATGAAACATGGAAATGAATGATTGGAATGTAAAACATGAATTAATGATTGAATGTAAAACATGGGAATTAATGATTGAATGAAAACATGGGAAATTTAATGATTGAAATGAAAAATGGGAAATTTAATGATTGGAGACAATGGAGATTTAATGATTAGAATGTAAAATGGAATAATTGCATTGGAAGAAAACAGGAAATTTTGATTGTAGATGTAATGGAAATTTAATGATTGGAATGAACAGGATTTAATGATTGGAATGTAAAACATGGAAATTTTTAAAGATTGCATGTAAAACATGGAAATTACTTTGGGAGAAGATGGGAAAATTAGTATGATTCAGCTTGTGAGACCTAATATCAGTTGTGATGTCAACTGAGATGCCTCTTACATGCATGCGCTTAGGACGGCTTGATGGTCAACTAGAATGTCCTTAACATCCTTGACAAAAGTCTTGTATGCAAGAATGGTTGATCCTCAGTAATTTTCTGGATTAAAGATTATTGAGAAAACATCCCAATAAAGTGTTTCCATTAAAGTAGTTAAACAAATATCGTTTAGGAAAAGATACATATTTCTTAAAAACACGGTTAAAAAACGTTTCCAGTAGGATATATCAAGATTCAAACTGGGTTTGCCCGCACCCTATCTTAACATCCGTACAGTGTCCTGCTTCATTAAAAAAGTTACGTAGAAGACGACAAGAGGAGGTTACCGAGAGAGGAGAAAGTGTTAACTACCGAAGTGGATTCACGTTACACGTAAAAAAATTTGCTACAAAGAGAAGGACCCAGCCTTTGCTTTTTAACCTTTATCTCTTCATGTCTATCTGAAAAGATCAACACTAGGACTTCTTTATATTTTTGATTAAAGCTTTTTTGAAAGTTTGTTTTTAATAACCTTTGATTGGGAAACTAGTTTTGAATTCAGTTTGCCATTTTTGTTTCTAAAATCTGAGATCGTGAAAATAGGATACAATGACGCAGAAGAGCGAGTGTTTGTAAATGTGTCAACGAGGATTTTTGTTATCACATGGACGAGCAGAGGAGCGAGTGGTTCAGTCAACAGTATATGTGTACACATGGATACAGAGAGCAGAGTTGCATGTGTCACATTGATGTTGTGTACCATCATGATGAGCGAAGAGGAGTGTTTAGTGTCAACAACGTGTAATTGTACTATCCATGGCACCAAAGCGAGCTTTGTATTGTCAACAGTTATGTTTGTACCATCCATGGATGGCTGAGGGCGAATCTGTATTGTCATAGATTTGTGTCACCATCCATGACACATGGATTTCGGAGTGCCTACGTGTCAAATTATTTCTGTATCTATCCACGACGAGAACATTGTTTCCGTATTAGCATCATACAAGTTGATTTGTGTACCATCCCATGGAAGCAAGGAGCGAGTGTTTCTGTAGTCCAACTAGATATGTGTGTACATCCATGGACGTAGCAGAAGGCGAGTTATGTGTCAACGTGAAAGTTATGCTACTAGATGGTACAACGCAGAGTGTTTGTATGTGTCACATATGATTGTACCATCCATGGAGATCGGGAGCAAGTGTTTGTAGTTCACGAGTTATGTTGTACTATCCATGGACGAGCAGAGAGCATGTTTTATGTGTCAACGAAGATATGTAGTACACTTCTGTTAAGTTGTTCTGATTAAAACGATGTTATTGTAGTTGTGTGACAGGCTGCAGTTCAAGCTGCCTGCGCAGTCTAACTGCTTCCTCTTCCTAACGTCAGATATCTTTCCTTTCACAATGACAGAGAAAGAACAAAAGATCTTCTCCGAGAACTCAAAATCCAAAGAATTGCAATTACCTGTGAATGATTGTCCTTTTCGGACTTAAAGGTGAGGTCCGCACATCTGGTGTTTGCTCCCGTCGGTGATGCTGTTCCTGCTGGAAGTGGTTCCCGTAACTAATGATTTGGCATGACGACAGCAGATATGGACTGCTTTGTCACTTTCTTTAACTGTGTAATTCCCTTGTCAAGTCTATATGTAGTTTCTATGCATTGCTCTTATGCTTATCCTGCTTGTGTAAGCCTTCCTGTTTGAAAGTTGTTTGTATTTCCTATTTTTGTATTTGATAAAACTACACGTACTTGTTGTGTTTCCATCCCTTTTAGTTGACTGTTGTCTTCCTTCTGGATTATGATATCAATTACCTTAGAACTCCAATTATTCCCTACAAACTGTTCAGGATTTCCTTCCCCTGCTCGGTTTGCCCTTCCCTGTTCCTTGTCCCTTCCCGTTGCATTTAGTTTCCTGTAGTCAATACATAGTCCTGTAACATTTTTGGTTTCTGTAACTACCATCTGTAAATTGATTTGTAGCTTAGCCACATACCATGGAAGGATTATTTCCTGTAGTCTTCACTCCGTGTGAAAACCGTTGAGTTCCTGTAATTGATCACCATACCACACATTCGATTCTGTATCAGCCAAACCTGTACATTGGTTTCAATGGTTCAGCCACAACGTGTTACATTGATTTCCTGTAGTTCAGTCACATACCGTGTACACATTGGATTTCCCGTAGTCCTTCACCCATACCATGTACACATTGGTTTCCTAGTTCAGCCACATACCGTGTACACATTGAAAAGTTCTGCACTAAGATGTACTCAAACCCCAGAATTGCCACGTAATGCTGTCACTATCGCAGTCTGATATCATCTTCAAGATCGGGTGATCCCCTCATTTAATACTAAAACTGGCAGTTACAGTCTTCCGTAAATATAGCACTTAAAACAGACAATGAACATGCTACGTCATTATAGCACCAAGCAAACAGACCGACATGTCTGCCATGACTTACTGACTCGTCGCTCGTTGCTCTTCGTGGGACATAGGGCCTCATCAGTTGTTTGTTCCTTCCCCCTGTCTCTGGCTGTTTGTTCCTTTCCCATGTCTCTAGCTGTTTGTCCCTTTCCCTGTCTCTGGCTGTTTGTCCCTTCCCTGTCTCTGGTTGTTTGTCCCTTCCCCCATCTCTGGCTGTTTGTCCTTCCCCTGCCTCTGGCTGTTTGTCCCTTCCCGCTGTCTCTGGCTGTTTGTCCCTTCCCCTGTCTCTGGTTGTTTGTCCTTCCCCTATCTCTGGCTGTTTGTCCCTTCCCCTGCCTCTGGCTGTTTGTCCCTTCCGCTGTCTCTGGTTGTTTGTCCTTCCCCCTGTCTCTGGCTGTTTGTCCTTCCCCTGTCTCTGACTGTTTGTCCCTTCCTGTCTCTAGTTGTGTCCCTTCCCCTGTCTCTGGCTGTTTGTCCCTTCCCCCTGTCTCTGGCTGCTCTGTCCCTTCCCCTGTCTCTGGCTGTTTGTCCCTTCCCCCTGTCTCTGGTTGTTTGTCCCTTCCCCTGTCTCTGGTTGTTTGTCCCTTCCCCTGTCTCTGGCTGTTTGTCCCTTCCCCTGTCTCTGGCTGTTTGTCCCTTCCCCCTGTCTCTGGCTGTTTTAGTTCGTCCGAGTCTCGAATTGTTAGTTCGGAACAATTTGTTTTTGGTTTCTGTAACTACTTTCTTTGTTAAATGAATGAGTAGTTAGCTGACCACACAATCCCTGGAGGCCCAAAGGAGATCACATTTAGTCACATCTCTATTCTTTGACCTGTCCGGTGTGGAAAACTCTGCCAGCTTAGCTCTCCAGAACATTGACGTACGCATACCCCCCTTCCCCACCACTACTAAGTAATGGCCTCATGGTTCAATGGGGTGGGGGAGGAGGTAGAATTTCTTATTCTTCCCCTCAGGGACACATAGGTTCGCAATCAAGGCCTTCCAAGCCCCCTATCTAAGGCCATCTTCACCCTCAGGGAGACATAGGTTTTGCAATCAAGGCCTTCCAAGCCCACCTATCCAAGGCCATCTTTTCCAGATCTCTCCGCTCTCTCCCCCCATTTTCTTGCATTCTGTCTCCCTCCAAGTGATGCCCTTCTTATTCCTCGGGTAGCGCGAGCTATGAACTTTCTTGCTTGTGGTTTCTGTAGCTATCTAGTGTTTTTTTTTTTATGGTGTGGAGTAGCTAGCTCTACGCCCAACCTCCTTAGTCGCCTCTTATGACATGCGTGACAGATAACAGTGGTACTATTCTTTACACCTTCTTCTTCTTTGCGTTCGTTCTTTACGACCAATTTTAATCACTCTTTGTGATATGTTTGATCTTTGCCAAGAACGTGTATACGTTGCAGATTGGTTTGGTAGGCCCCTAAACGCATAGACTTTTACACGTTTAGGACGTGTGCATTCGATTTCAGCCAAACCTCATTAATCGCCTCTTACGACATACGTGGCAGGTAACAGTGGTTCTATTCTTTACACCCCTAAAATGGTCCCTGGTAACACTCGGGTGGGGTAAATTCTGCCATGGTGGTGATAAATTAATTTGAAGAAGAAAGTATTCCTCCTACAAGAAACCATCTTCCTTTCTGATGTTTCAGTAAAATCCCATCATTCATTTAAAAAACCACTCTCAGAATAAAATATTCACAAAACAATTTTCTCTAAGACTTAATAGCTCTAGATGTTGATGGACTAGGGGGCCTTAATTTCTCGCTAGAGCGGATACGAGCATGTCTGTATTATTACGTTCCCTAATTTATACGTGTATCAATAACTGAACAAGTAATTGGCTGGATCTTAATCGGGGCAAGGAAAGTCATCAGACGCCAATGTTGATATTATCAATAATGCAGGCAAAAAAATTGGTGGCCAAAATTATGAAGGAATCAATGGAGGCTGTGTTAGCTCCCTTGCTTGGATAGAAGCGAGACTAGCCAATGGACAAGTGCATTCTTGTTTGTGTTCATAGAAACGAGCCTATCAACGAGGGCATTTTTCTTGCTTGTCTTGAGTGCCACTTCTCTTGTCTGTGGGCTAAAATATGCTGTCATGTGAGAATGTGAGTCTGTTAGATTTGAAAACATTCTCAGATCGGGTGTTAATTAACAACAATACATTCTCTAGTGATATCTAAACAAGAAATAGCGTTCTTCAAATCGGAACAATCTCCAGGGGCGTGACACTCGATGTGCACACATTCGACAAGAAATCATAACATCATCAATGATTGCACATTTTTTGTGCATATTTTATTTTAGAAATGAAAAAAAATATAATTTCGTTAAGAATTATGAAAAAGTTCATGTTAAATAAAAAATAGTTGAACATCATCAAGTAGCTTGTCCTGAGCAGAACTTTGCCACCCCAACAGTCCTTCGGAATTTCTCTCTCTCTCATAGGCCAGATTTCCCGCCTCTACACCCGTCATGTTCAAACCATCAGTTACATCCTGAATCCATCTTCTCCGTGGTCTTCCTCTTCTTCTCTTTGCCGGTATGCCTCCTTTCCATGATGGTCTTCTCCAGCCCTTCGTGTCTTTTATATGTCCAAAATATCTCAATTTTCTCTTTCTTATTTGTAGCATCAGCCAGTTTTCTTTACTTTTGAGTTCTTTCTGGATAGATCTATATGTTCTCTTCTCTGTCCAAGATATACGTAGGTCTCTTCTGTAACACTTATATTCAAAAGCACTTATATGTTTTCCACTGCTTTATTAAATGTCCATGCTTCCCACCCAAACGTTGTCACTGGGAATATGCATGCTCTTAGTATTCTGATCTTTGTTTTTCTATCAGTTCTGTTACATACTGTTTTGAGTTGTTTAATTAGTTGTTTAATTAGTTGTTTAATTAGTTGTTTAATTAGTTGCTTAATTTGTTGCTTAATTAGTTGTTTAATTTGTTGTTTAATTAGTTGTTTAATTAGTTGTTTAATTAGTTGTTTAATTAGTTGTTTAATTAGTTGTTTAATTAGTTGTTTAATTAGTTGTTAAATTTGTTGTTTAATTTGTTGTTTAATTAGTTGTTTAATTAGTTGTTTTAATTGTTGTTTAATTAGTTGTTTAATTAGTTGTTTAATTAGTTGTTTAATGAGTTGTCTTAATTAGTTGTTTAATTATTGTTTAATTAGTTGTTTAATTAGTTGTTTAATTGTTGTTAATTGTTGTTTAATTAGTTGTTAATTAGTTGTTAATTAGTTGTTTAATTAGTTGTTTAATTAGTTGTTTAAATTATTGTTTAATTAGTTGTTTAATTAGTTGTTTAATTAGTTGTTTAATTTGTTGTTTAATTAGTTGTTTAATTAGTTGTTTAATTAGTTGTTTAATTAGTTGTTTAATTTGTTGTTTAATTAGTTGTAAGATCGCGGTGCTTCTTCTTTGAATTTCCTATGTATATAGTTGCACATCTCAATACAGTATCAATATCTCCATCGATAATCATCTACTAAATCAAGCAAAAGATTTCACATACCTGGGAGCATTTTTTCAGCAAATGGAAGAATAACTAATGAAATTCACACAGATGCAACAAAGCAAATCAAATGATAGGCAAATGGCGCCAATTTTAAGATGCAAACACGTCACCATGAACACAAAAGAGCAATGTTCAACACAATCTTTCTCCCCACATTATGTTACAGTGCCAAACCTGGACGCTGACAACAAACGATAGAAGAAAACTAGTCACAACAGAGATGAAGTGTCTACGCAGAATGCTGGGTGTAACAAGAGAGACCGGTTGAGAAATGAAGACATCAGGAAAAAGTGGGTACAACATCAGTACTAGACTTCATCAAGAAACAACAAATTAAAAGGTTCGGCCACGTAAGCAGATTACCACCAGACAGTGCACCCAAAGAGCAATGCTGCTCCGATACAATGGGTACAAAGCAAAAAGGCCGGCCACGCAAAAGATGGACCACAGAGATAACAGAGGCGACGAAAGAGACTATCAACGAAGCGCATACTAGGGCCCGTTTTAGAAATCTCTTCCTGACCTGACGCTGTGAGGCATACAGGATTCGAGAAAGAAAAAGAAGATAGTTGCACATAATATGTGATATGTATGTTTATAGTTGCACATAATATGTGATATGTATGTTTATAGTTGCACATAATATGTGATATGTAAATGCAATTTAGAAGATAGAAAAAATATTTTGTGAGAATTATTTATTATTTATTTTTCTATTTAATGTTGTCCAAGGTCGGTCACGTGTTCAATTTGAGCACGTAAAAGAACCCTTGACAGTTCAAATCGAGAAAAGAGGCTGGAAAGCTGCTGCCCAGGCAAAATTCTTTAGAAAAGATTCAAAATAAAATTTCTGTATAAATATCTTCACCATCTTCAAAATTACATCAAAGACCCTCGCCGATGCTACGGAGTTTGTGCACTGCAGCTAAGATCTTCCTGTGATGATGGTCCCATCAATCAATCAATCAATCAATCACTTGGATCAGTAGTGGTGTGTGTGTGTGTGTTTTACTGCCATATCACGTGATCAACAAACGTGAAGTAAGAGAAGAAACGGATGCTAGATCTACTCTGAGACTGAACATACCACGTGATCTAGCCAATATTTTTCACATTTCTCTTCGGGAAGAGCTGTACAAGTGATGAGACAAGACAGCGCATGCGTGACCTCAGTACCGGATGTGTTCTTGGATGAAGTGCTTGGCAAACTGAAACGTGTAGAAATGTGAACTTAGGGAAACAGAGGAAGTGATTGAGGAACTTCCTGAGACCAACCAATAATAGGACTTCCTCAGTTCAGACATAACCGTCAAGTTTTCCCAGGCTTTCCCAGGCTTTCCCCAGGCTTCGGTGACAACATTCGTGATAATAACTTCAGATTGTTGTCGTCAATTTCATATTTCAGGCACATCCATTTATTTGAAACTGTTCGTGATTGAATAGGCGATTGATGAGGAATTGAGCACTGATTGATGTTAGTGAATATGAGTGATTGTTGAGTGATTGATAATGATTGATTGTGATTGATTAGTGATTGATGGGATGTTAGTGATTGATTAGTGATTGATTAGTGATTGATGAGTGATTGATGAGTGAGGACATTAAACTTAATTTTGGTACCAGGACATGCAGGAGTACTAGGCAATGAGCAAGCAGATCACCTGGCTGACACAGCAGTGATCGAGGAAGGACAGTAAATCGATAGTGCAAATAGCATCAATGCCATAGGAGGAGTAGGTCGTAAAAGATGACTGTAAAACGTTGATAAATTTGCATGCATGTCTAAAGTCATCGGCAACTGAGATCAGAATGACAGTTATACAGTGCTACACACAAAAAATACTGACATACAGATGCCAGTCATGGACAATAAACAAACAGATAGAAAAATCTCTGAGTGCCACAAAATGTGGTTTTACAGAAGAATGATGAGAATCCCATGGACTTCTAAAAGGACTAATGTTGAGGTACTGAATGAGATCAAGACACATAGAAAGCTTATCATCAATATAGGAAAGAGCAGTCATCATTTTTCAGGCATGTGATGAGGAGGGGAGGTTTAGAACACATTATGACAGCCGGTAAAATCGAGAGGACACGAGACAGGTTAAGACAGAGAGAGAAAATTGTGGAGAGTCTGACTTCATGGCACGATAGAGCGTCAACATCTGAGTTGATAGCAAACACCAGAGACAGAGAAATTGTCAAACATGAACACATTGTTAGAAACACGAGACATTTGATTCATCAACACAGAACGGATGTGATACGCTGGTAGTGGCGTAGAGATTAGGAGCTTGCCTACAGTTCCAAACGTATTTGGTTCGTTCCCTCGTGGAACTATCGGTATACTTTGCCAGAGATCCTTGATCTCAGTGTTGATGCGATCGAGTTACAATATCGTGGGACACTGGTGATGATGAAAGCAAGCCTTCATGCAAAACTCAGTCCGAGACACCATAATATGAGCCATAATTATTCCTGAATAGTGTGGGACACTAGTGATGATGAAAGCAAGCCTTCATGCAAAACTCAACCCGAGACACCATAATATGAGCCATAATTATTCCTGAATAGTGTGGGACACTAGTGATGATGAAAGCAAGCCTTCATGCAAAACTCAGTCCGAGACACTAAATTAAGCGCCGTGTTCATGTCTACATTTGTAGCGGACCGACAAAATAAAAGATAAAAAAAAAAGAAAAGTCACTGTCAGATTTGTCTATATATTAATTATTATCTTCACTTGACTTTCCCTCATGGGGCGGATACACTACAGTACAGGGTGTCGGTCTAAGATAGCAGACGGTGTTAGATACAGTCAACTGGAAGATTTGAGTTCTGCAGATTCTTCGTCTCCTTCTTCATTCGCCTGCTAGGAATTCAGGCGTAGTCAGGACCCATGGTATGATGTTTATGATTTTTGCGTGGAGGCCCGCTTTCCTTATTATTACTGTCCACCACTACACAGCTTTAGCAACAACTGTTATAAGAAGGAAAGATGGAATATGTTGGACACACCTCGAGAAAAATGTCTGGTCAACCACTAGTAACAACTGTTATAAGAAAGAAAGATGGAATATGTGACATACTCTGAGAAGAAATGTCTGGTCAACTACTAGTAACATCTGATATAAGAAGAGAAGATGGAGATATGTTGGGCATACCTTGAAGAAATGTCTTGTCAACACTGTAACAACTGTTATAAGAAGAAGATGGAGATATTTGGCATCCTTGAGAAGAAATGTCTGGTCAACCACTAGTAACAACTGTTATAAGGAAGAGAAGATGAGATATGTTGGGCATACCTTGAGAAGAAATGTCTGGTCAACCACTAGTAACAACTGTTATAAGAAGAGAAGATGAGATATGTGAGACATACTCTGAGAAGAAATGTCTGGTCAACTACTAGTAACAATTGTTATAAGAGAGAGAAGATGGAGATATGTTGGGCATACCTTGAGAAGAAATGTCTGGTCAACCACTAGTAACAACTGTTATAAGAAAGAGAAGATTGAGATATGTTGGGCACACCTTGAGAAGAAATGTCTGGTCAACCACTAGTAACAACTGTTATAAGAAAGAGAAGATTGAGATATGTTGGGCACACCTTGAGAAGAAATGTCTGGTCAACCACTAGTAACAACTGTTATAAGAAAGAGAAGATTGAGATATGTTGGACGTACCTTGAGAAGAAATGACTGGTCAACCACTAGTAACAACTGTTATAAGAAGAGAAGATTGAGATATGTTGGACATACATTAAGAAAATGTCTGGTCAACCACTAGTAACATCTGTTATAAGAAGAAGATTGAGATATTGGGCATACCTTGAGAAGAAATGTCTGGTCAACCACTAGTAACAACTGTTATAAGAAGAAAAAGATGGAGATATGTTGGGCACACCTTGAGAAGAAATGTCTGGTCAACCACTAGTAACAACTGTTATAAGAAGGAGAAGATTGAGATATGTTGGACGTACCTTGAGAAGAAATGACTGGTCAACCACTAGTAACATCTGTTATAAGAGAGAAGATGGAGTATGTTGGGCACATTGAGAACAAATGTCTGGTCAATCACTATAACATCTGTTATAGAAGGAAGATTGAGATATTTGGCACACCTTGAAGAACTGATCAAAGAATATCAAAGCAGGCATTGAAATGGGATACACAAGGTTCAAGAAGAAGAAGAAAGAAAAGAACGATATAAGGAGACCCTGAAACAAACTTTGTTGAGGCAAGAAATATTGGTCTCTATTCCATGGAGGAGATTGAGCGAGTTGCCCAGGATAGAACGGTATGGAGAAATTGCTTGCAGGACTTATGTAACGTATAACGGTACGGGGGTAAATTGTATTATTACCGCCATACAGTAGGCGTGTCGTTCTTGACTACAGGTGTAGATTTTGCAGATACTATTGGATTGTTAACCCCTTCGTCTCTCCGAGCTGATATATCGGCTCACAACAAATGTTTAAGATGAAGTACAACCAGTTTAACGGCTAATTCAGCCTACATTACAATATAAATGCGTCCAGTTGTAACAAAATATTTACGGATGGGAAGAGTTAAGTACAGAAAGAGAGGTCAAAGTGCAACAACGCCTTTCTCAGCTGTAATCCAAAACCAAGACTTAAATATCAAATTCTTCCCCCAAAAATTCAGAAACCCCATCAGTTGTGACACTTAACACGTCATACTTTCCTTCACCATCTGGTCACGAGAAGATCTTAGCCTACTTGCACGTGAAGAGCACGTGCAGCTAACAAGCAGTTTTCACAGATACCAGGTCGGGTTACCTATTTGGATGTAGCGGTTAATTTGGGAAATTCTATCCAGAAGTTTCTAAGCTTCTCCATCAATCCATTTGCACTGGATGTCCTGTGTTTGGTTTCCTTATTCTGTTTAAGTAATGTAGTCAATTTGTAAATTGTTGTGGGAGATGGTGAGACTATTTGTGTGTTTGTGCATGTGTTTGTTACTTCTTCTTCTTTCAACGCTCCATATCGACCATTTATTAACCACTCTTTGTGATTTGTATGTGATCTGAGCCTAAGAGCGATTGTGCGTTATGCCAGTTATGCGCTTACAAATAGACCAGCACATCCTATTTCTGCGATGCTTTTTATTTATTAGGGTTGCTTTCCTAGGCTCCTACCTCACTCGCCTCTTACGACATGCCTTTGTTGGTCGCAGTGGTACTATTATTTGCTCACGTTGTGGGCTCCGGCACCACGCAGGCGGTGTTTGTAACAACATTTGAGTCTCTTGATTTGTACCAGTAAATGTCATTGGACAGTTAATGTGGGAGGGATGGAGGGAGGGATGGAGGGATGGAGGAGGAGCGGAGGAGGGACAAGAGAGGGAGAATGGGAGGGAGAAAGGGAAGATATGGGTTTGTTTGTCAATGTTCTCATGTCTAGTCTATGAAATGTTTAATGTAGACCAAATGTTTGCTTTAGTCTTTTCATTGTGATCTCATACAGAGATGTCAGTCTATAAAAGATGCTCTGTGATTGGTTCAGGCTGGTCACATGTAACCAAATAGGAAATGCTGTTCTGTGATTGGTTCTGGCTGGTCACATGTAACCATAAAGGTGAAGAAATCGTGCGCTGTGATTGGTTCTGTTTTCTCTTATGTAATTATACTATTATACATTTCTCTAGTACCATTAAACGTTACATAAAGCCTGTAAACAATTTCTTCATACCACTCTATCCTGGGCAACTCATTCAATCTTCTCTATAGAATAGAGTCCAATGTTTCTTGCCTCTCTCAGTAGAGTTCTGTGTCTCACTCTAGTAGAAACACTTTATAAACCACACGTACGTACGTTGAGTTGCTGACTGACAGCAATGTTGAGTTACTGAGTAACAGGACAGCAATGTTGAGTTGCTGACTTACAGCAATGTTGAGTTACTGAGTGACAGGACAGCAATGTTGAGTTTCTGAGTGACAGGACAGCAATGTTGAGTTACTGAGTGACAGGACAGCAATGTTGAGTTGCTGACTTACAGCAATGTTGCGATATTTCCACCTGTGGGCCCAGCACTTTAAGCGGTATCATTCTGACCAATCAGTAGCATTGTCTTTGGGATTCTCTGAGGCGTAGAGGCTATGTGCTTTGGGATTCTCTGTGGCGTAGAGGCTATGTGCTTTGGGATTCTCTGAGGCGTAGAGGCTATGTGCTTTGGGATTCTCTGTGGCGTAGAGGCTATGTGCTTTGGGATTCTCTGAGGCGTAGAGGCTATGTGCTTTGGGATTCTCTGAGGCGTAGAGGCTATGTGCTTTGGGATTCTCTGTGGCGTAGAGGCTATGTGCTTTGGGATTCTCTGAGGCGTAGAGGCTATGTGCTTTGGGATTCTCTGTGGTAGGAGGCTATGTGCTTTGGGATTCTCTGTGGTAGAGGCTATGTGCTTTGGGATTCTCTGTGGGGTAGAGGCTATGTGCTTTGGGATTCTCTGTGGCGTAGAGGCTATGTGCTTTGGGATTCTCTGAGGCGTAGAGGCTATGTGCTTTGGGATTCTCTGAGGCGTAGAGGCTATGTGCTTTGGGATTCTCTGTGGCGTAGAGGCTATGTGCTTTGGAATTCTCTGTGGCGTAGAGGCTATGTGCTTTGGGATTCTCTGAGGCGTAGAGGCTATGTGCTTTGGGATTCTCTGAGGCGTAGAGGCTATGTGCTTTGGGATTCTCTGTGGCGTAGAGGCTATGTGCTTTGGGATTCTCTGTGGCGTAGAGGTTATGTGCTTTGGGATTCTCTGTGGCGTAGAGGCTATGTGCTTGGGATTCTCTGTAGTAGAGGCTATGTGCTTTGGGATTCTCTGTGGCGTAGAGGCTATGTGCTTTGGGATTCTCTGTGGCGTAGAGGTTATGTGCTTTGGGATTCTCTGTGGCGTAGAGGCTATGTGCTTGTCTCTCGTGCCGAAGGTGCCAGGTTCGCTCCCTCGTGAATCATCGGAATATTGTTTCAGAGATATCTGATCTTAGTGTAGGTGAGATCGAGTTCCTAGTCATAGCGGAGACGGACGAAAAAACGTAGGCCCCGTGTTCAATTCGAGCACGTAAAAGAACCCTTGCAGTTCAACATCGAGAAGAGCAGGCTGGAAAGCTACTGCCTGGGCAAAACTTCATGAGAAAAATATTAACAATAAAATTCCTACAAAAATATCTTCACCATCTTCAAAATGACATCGGGGATCCTCGCCGGTGCTTAGAAGTTTGTGCTCTGCAGCTGAGATCTTCCTGTGTAAGAAAGAGATCGGAGCACTCGTGGTTACTCACCAAAGTGCAATGATTATGCTCCAATCAATCAATCAATCATTTGTTAGTGCACTGAAATCAATAAACTGAGATACCATTTGCTGAAGTACCAAACTGCCTATGAAGCTTTCCACAACAGAATATCAGGAAGGAAGGCTAGAGGAAGACAGAGAAGAAGATGGATAGATAACATAGTTGAATTCTGCCAGGGAACTAAGAAACACATCATACAAGTCACCAGAGAATAAGCGCAAGACAAATACATTTTTTTCGATCCAGAAGCACTTGAGCTTTTCAGCTCTTCGGCTCAGTGCTATGGACATCGTAACCCTTCGGTTCGGTACCACGAACACCGTAAATCTGGAGAACATGTGGCTTTTTCTGCCAGCAGACAGAATTGAACCCGTACTCACAGAGGGCTTGTCACCCGCAGTCCAACGCGCTACGAACACGCTGGGCAGGCGGGATAGACAAATACATAAAACCACGACACTGGGTTAACAACCCGGTAACAGTGTGCTGACACTGTTAACAACCTGGTAACAACCAGGTAACAACCAGGTAACAGTGTACTGACAAAAGAAGAAGAAGAAGAAGAAGATATATCAAAGACTCATGAAACGAATACTGTCAGCAGGTAGGTGGGGCTGACTGCTGTCAATCACTTTTATTAAAAAAACAAGCCAGGTTGTAGGTGTCAATAGTCTACCGATGAAGAATTGACTTCATTACACTGGGCTGTACCTTAAATGATTCAGTCCCTCTCCTCAGAAATTTCACGCCACCCGTCGAGAGACAGTGTATACGTGGAAGCTTTATGATTTGAGAAAATATTCTCCAAGTTATTGTTGTACAACAGCGACTGAATGCAACTGAAATCTCTGTCTAGTTTCTCCTTTTCCCCGGTCTGTAAACAAGAAGTTAATGCTGGACTCTGAATAGGTTCACCTCTATTTTGTGAATGTCTAACCTACTGTAAATAGCTACGCCATCATTTTGGTATGTGTCTAACCCCTGGGAATATGAGACGAACCGATACTTCACTCTTGATAGGGTCTATACAACATCACAGCCTGTGGTTATACGATACAGCGCCATTTTGTAAAAGCTGGATTTACTTTGTAATCTCCCCTGGTGTGAATGTGTTACTGGAGTGATTGCCCTTGAGTGATTATCCGCGTCTATTTAAGAGATGTATATTAGTTATAGCTTAGATAATTACCAGCAGAGATGAGCATCTTGATGATGATGATGATGATGATGATGGTGAATGTTGGCGGATAAATTAATGGTAAGGAAATCCACAATCTGACCGTAGATCACCGCTGTACAACTGGGTCATACATTCATGGCGCCCTATTTTAGTCCGCTGGCCCTCAGGTTAATAAGATTTCGAGAATCTTCTCCTTCTTCTTCTCTTCCACCATTTACTTCTTTATAGAAATGTTGGGGGGTGGAGTGTAGTAATCTTGTGTGTGCTTGTTCTAATGCACTTTTTAAGCTGTTATTCATTTTCTTAAGGCTGTTCTTGATGCAGTCGCTCCATCTTTTGCGTGGTCTTCCTCTTCTGTAATCGTTATACTTTTTATGTTTGGCTCTCTGGGGTAAATGATTCTAAGGAATTCTGGTCAGATGTCCAAACCATTTAATCTGTTGTTCTCTTATGAATAGCATGACTGGTTTCACATCCAGTCTTCTTCTGATTTCTTCATTTCTAATTTTGTCTCTTATTGTCCCACCTGCAGCTGTTCACTTATTGTCCCACCTGCAGCTGTTCTCTTATTGTCACACCTGCAGCTGTTCACTTATTGTCCCACCTGCAGCTGTTCACTTATTGTCCCACCTGCAGCTGTTCACTTATTGTCCCACCTGCAGCTGTTCTCTTATTGTCACACCTGCAGCTGTTCACTTATTGTCCCACCTGCAGCTGTTCACTTATTGTCACACCTGCAGCTGTTGTATTTCACGAATACAAACTGCTTTTCTGTTTTTTTCTAGCACTGTCCTGAACACGATCTTTCCACTTTTGCAATCTTGTTTTATTTTGTAACCTTTCAATTGTCCGGTAACTATTCTAGTGTCCGGTAACTATTCTAGTGTCCGGTAACTATTCTACTGTCCGGTAACTATTCTAGTGTCCGGTAACTATTCTACTGTCCGGTAACTATTCTAGTGTCCGGTAACTATTCTACTGTCCGGTAACTATTCTACTTTCCGGTAACTATACTACTGTCCAGTAACTGGTAACTATTCTACTGTCCAGTAACTGGTAATTATTTTACTGTCCAGTAACTGGTAACTATACTACTGTTCAGTAACTGGTAACTATTCTACTGTCCAGTAACTATTCTACTTTCCGGTAACTATTCTACTGTCCAGTAACTGGTAACTATTCTACTGTCCAGTAACTGGTAACTATTCTACTGTCCAGTAACTGGTAACTATTCTACTGTCCAGTAACTGGTAACTATTCTACTGTCCAGTAACTGGTAACTATTCTACTCTCCGTAACCCAATCCTTTCCTTTTCCTGACAAAGCGTTTCATCTTAACTCTGTGGCTGTAGAGGTTATGTGCTCGTCTCTGTGGCTGTAGAGGTTATGTGCTCGTCTCTGTGGCTGTAGAGGTAACGTGCTCGTCTCTCGTGCTAAAAGTACCAGGTTTGCTACCTCGTAGAGCCATCTGTATATTTTCCAGAGATCGCTAATCTCAGCGTAGGTGAGGTCGAGTTCCTAGTCCTATTGAAGACAGACGATAAAACGTAGGTCCCATGTTCAATTTAAACATGTAAAAGAACCCTTGGCAGGTCAAACTCGAGCAGAACAGACTGGAAAGCCGCTGCCCATGCAAAATTCAAGATGAAAAAAATATTAAAATAAAATTCCTACAAAAATATCTTAAACATTACATCGGGGACCCTCGCCGGTACTAAGCAGTTCGTGTACTGCAGCTGAGATATTCCTGTGTAAGAATGAGATCGGAGCACACATGGTTACTCACCGAAGCACAGAATAGTACCACTAGAACCTACAAGGCATGTCGCAAGAGCCGACTGAGTAAGGTAGGTACCAAGGTAAGCTACCCTAGTAAATAAAAAATGTCGCAGAAATTCGATGTGCTGGCCTACTTATAGGTGCAGAACTGGCACAACGTAGAATCGCGCTTAGGCTCAGATCAAATACAAATACACATAGTGGTTAACAAGTAGCCGACATGAAACGTAGAAGAAGAAGAAGAAGAAGAAGAAAAGCTGAGATCAAATTTAAATACTCCCCCCTCTTTTCCGAAATTATGTTAATTGTTTTATTGTTAAAAAAAAGGGCCTCTAGATTTCTGAGATCGTGTGGCATAAACTGTATTTCTCATTTCAAAGCCCAAATGTGCAGGGGGTAGGAAGGTCAATTCCTTACCTCGCTTGTGAAACATCCAGTGTGGGGTTTAAACCACAACCTTCTTGTTTCTGATTCGATACGCGATCACAAAGCTAAAAGTTAAACGCTTAACTTCTTGAAAATCTTGTTTAAATGTCTGACACAGCATTTCCTGTCGCAACTAGAATTTGACAATCAGACGAGCCCAAACAAGTTCTGATCTCCTGGATTAACGGCAACAAATTAATATAATCATTGATAGATTGCCAGGATCAACAAACAATAAGATAGGAAACCCTTCAATCTCAGGGAAAGTGACATTTATTGTCAATAATTATAATTACATTTCAAGTTTGTGTCTATAACTGATAATTAGGAAGTCACCTATGTGGTGACAGGGGCCCAAGTGAAGCAAAGAAGGGGATGAAGTCTTGCAATAAAATCTAGATTATCTGCGCCCCTAACTGCCTATCCTTCTTGTTTAGTAAACAATGTTTAGTTTGTTTACCAAACAGTTTCAACGTCTATTATAGGAATCATCCGATCTCGGCAGTGACGTGACAGAATTAATCTTCTCTCAGAAACATGACTGCCAGATCAGACATTGTTGCAGAAATTGTGGTACTGGCAGCAATAGACTTCGACAGAGTGAACTACGTTAGCATTTATGCGGTTTCTCCATTCCCCCTATAGTGGCTCAGTATAATGTCACCATCAGTTAATATGAAGCATGAAATAGTCCCCAATGAGAGATTACCCTTGTCCGGCTAGGGTGCCGATTCCAACCAAAATATGTCAAATACCGATCACGCTTCAGCAAATCTTCACAAAGCTCAGGTAACCTTTTGAGTTGTTCATCAATGGATCTCCACGTGCTGAATTACAAACTACTATTCCAGATACGCATGGATGGATTAGATTCGAGTCTGCATCATCACAGATAGTAGGTGACACACGGAAATGTGATCAAGGTTTAGCCTCTTGCTGGTGTCCTCGCTACAAGATCATTTACCTTGAGCTGATTCCAAACTCCAGAAGTGGTCAATCTTTTGTATTCATTCTCCCAAAGAAAATCTCACTTGATTGTGGTATCATTTGTCTGTTCATGCTATGTGTACGTGAGTCGTGTTGTTGTTCTCTTAGCCCAGCAACGTGTGACTGGTAACAAATAAGACAGTTTGTTCTGGCCTTTCGTTCCTTCTTCTTCTTCTTCTTTGCTTATTTACATTTTATTCGTTCTTTACTACCAATTTCAATCACTCTTTGTGATATGTTTGATCTTTGCCAAGAACGTCTATACGTTGCACATTGGTTTGGTAGGCCCCTAAACGCAGACTTCTACACGTTTAGAACATGTGTATCAGATTTCAGCTAAACCTCCTTAGCCGCCTCTTACGACATGCGTGGCATACGACACAGTTATATACAAATCTGACCTGCTGACACAGTTATATACAAATCTGACCTACTGACACAGTTATATACAAATCTGACCTACTGACACAGTTATACACTAATCTGACCTGCTGACACAGTTATACACTAATCTGACCTGCTGACACAGTTATATACAAATCTGACCTCAATTTCCGCCAAAGTAAACTATCAATTGCAATTGTTGTCATTTATTTTGTCCCCTCCTGGAAACATTTATGTGGCCGCCCATGAATGTTGAAATACACAATGTTAGAATAGTCAATGTTGGAATATTCTCTCTCTCGCGATCACCGCCCAGACCGATGTACCACATCTCTCCATAAATTCATTCCTGTGGAAATCTGATTCATGCAGCCTTAGCATGGGTGGGTTTCGTCACATCTTCAGCCCCCTTTGGAGCTCTGGTGTTTATCCTTCGGCGATGTGTCCGGATTCAGTCAGCGTTTACTGGGTTCGCTCTCCGTTAGCCTGTGGCTGTCCCCAGTCATCCTGCAAGGTAGCAGATTGATTTCTACACATTTAGGACACGTGCATCCAATTTCAGCCAAACCTCCTTAGTCGCCACTTACGACATGCGTGGCAGGTAACAGTGGTTCTATTCTTGACACTTCAAATGTGGGCCGTGGTAATCACTTGAATGTTGGAATATTCAATGTTGACATTTTCTTCTTCATTTTCTTCTTCTTCTTCCAACGCTCCATAACGACCACTTGTTAACCACTCTGTGTGATTTGTATGCGATCTGAGCCTAAGAGCGATTGTACGCTGTGTCAGTTACGAGCCTACAAGTAGGCCAGAACCTCCGATTTCTGCGACGCTTATTATTTACTAGGGTAGCTTCCCTAGGCTCCTACCTCAGTCGACTCTTACGACATACCTTGTAGGTCGCAGTGGTACTATTCTTTGCTCCCCTTGTGGGGCCCGGCACTACACAGACGGTTGAATTATTCAATGTTGGAATTTCAAATACTCTATGTTGGAATTTCAAATACTCAATTTTGGAATTTCAAATACTCTATGTTGGAATTTCAAATACTCTATGTTGGAATTTCAAATATTCTATATTGGAATTTCAAATACTCTATGTTGGAATTTCAAATACTCTATGTTGGAATTTCAAATATTCTATATTGGAATTTCAAATACTCTATGTTGGAATTTCAAATACTCTATGTTGGAATTTCAAATATTCTATGTTGGAATTTCAAATATTCTATGTTAGAATACTCAATGTTTACAAACAAGAGATGAAAGGAATAGAGACACCTTGCCAACAAGAGATGAAAGGAATAGAGACATCTTGTCAACATCTTGTTGTGATATGTATGTGCTCTTGAAGAAGACGAGGAGAACAGCTCTATAAAGTTGTTGATCTATTGTAAACATATTTGACACGCCCCTGAGGCTAAGTAGAGCACGTGAAACTCGTGAGTTGCTACTGTGAAGTAGGTGTTGGAGATACGGAGCCGAGTGTGGAGTACTTGAGCACAGGTACGGATGTAATAAACACTGGATGTTTTGGGGTTATTCTCTAGCTGTGATTGGCAGAAGTTAAGTGGGGATACAGCAGCACGTGCCAGGGACGACTAGGGTCAAGTGGATCATGTAACCTTCTTAAGTATGTCACTTCTTTACATTTCGTTGTTAGATGAGGATGTAACTCTAGCTAGAATGTTGCAATATGTTGTGAGAATGTTGCAATGTCTTGTGAGAATGTTGCAATATGTTGTGAGAATGTTGCAATGTGTTGTGAGAATGTTGTAATTTGTTCTGGAATGTTGCAATGTCTTGTGAGAATGTTGCAATATGTTCTGGAATGTTGCAATGTATTGCAGGAGACACATAACTTCTTGAAAAAGAAAATAAAAACGAAAACTGTTATTTTTAATTGATTGATTGATTGATTGATTGATTGACTGATTGATTAAGATCACCATCAATATTGCACTTGTGTGAATAACCGTGCTTGCTCGTATCTCTTTCTTACCCAAGAAGACCTCAACGGCTTACCTGTAACATTACAATCAGAACTATTACACTTACCTGTAACATTACGCTTACCTGTAACATTACACTTATCTGTAACATTACGATCAGAACTATTACAATTACCTGTAACATTACGATCAGAACTATTACAATTACCTGTAACATTACGATCAGAACTATTACACTTACCTGAGACATGATCAGAACTATTACACTTACCTGTAACATTACAATCAGAACTATAGTACTTACCTGAGAGATGACCAGAACTATTACACTTACCTGAGACATGACCAGAACTATTACACTTACCTGTAACAATACAATCAGAATTACTGCACTTACCTGAGACATGATCAGAACTATTACACTTACCTGAGACATGATCAGAACTATTACACTTACCTGAGACATGATCAGAACTATTACACTTACCTGAGACATGATCAGAACTATTACACTTACCTGAGACATGATCAGAACTATTACACTTACCTGAGACATGATCAGAACTATTACACTTACCTGAGAGATGATCAGAACTACTGCACTTACCTGAGACATGATCAGAACTACTGCACTTACCTGAGACATGATCAGAACTATAGTACTTACCTGAGACAGGATCAGAACTATAGTACTTACCTGAGACATGATCAGAACTATTACACTTACCTGTAACATTACAATCAGAACTATAGTACTTACCTGAGACATGATCAGAACTATTACACTTACCTGAGACATGACCAGAACTATTACACTTACCTGTAACAATACAATCAGAACTACTGCACTTACCTCAGACATGATCAGAACTACTACACTTACCTGAGACATGATCAGAACTATAGTACTTACCTGAGACATGATCAGAACTATAGTACTTACCTGAGACATGATCAGAACTACTACACTTACCTGAGACATGATCAGAACTATTACACTTACCTGAGACATGATCAGAACTACTACACTTACCTGAGACATGACCAGAACGCGATATCATCTAGACCAGGTCATAGAACACCTTCTGTGCTAATTAATTATTCCAGGTGACATTCTCATGCGTCATTGATACACCTTGCTAATGAGCTGGTTAAACATATCCAGTAATGGCGATGACGACAATGATCAACTAACAGATTAACGAGTGCTTGTGTAAGTAATTAGAAATATTTGTCAAATATCCGACAGTATTTGTGTTTGCGCGTGAGACAAGCACGTGCAAACTGATATCGGAGATGATAGCCCACCCGTTTAGAAGTATCGTGATCGATATTAGAATATGTGGTTTATGGGCAGCTGCGTACTTGATTGACTTGGGTATCAGAAATCAATTATTTCTTTTACCTGGATAAATAAGGTACGTGAGTACGTCTTGAGACTTACCTGTGATTGTGTGTTTTACCTGTGATTATGTGTCTTACCTTTGATTATGTATTACCTGTGACTGTGTGCCGTACCATTGGTGATTTTGTGTGTTTGTACCTGTAAATGTGTGTTTTACCTGTTATTGTGTGTTGTACCTGTGATTGTGTGTTTACCTGTGATTGGTGTGTCTACCTGTGATTGTGTGTCTTACCTGTGATGTGTCTTACCTGTGAATGTGTTCTTACCTGTGAATGTGTGTCTAACCTGTGAATGTTTGCTTTACCTGTGAATGTTTGCTTTACCTGTGATTGTGTGTTTTACCTGTGAATGTGATCTAGATGTGATTGTGCAGTCTTACCTGTGATTGTGTCTTACCTGTGAATGTGTGTTTTACCTGTAATGTGCATCTATTACCTGTGACAGGTGTACAGGTGAATGTTAGCTGTTGAGAGTGTGATTATTCGTATATATGTGTGTTCTAGACTATTGTGTCAATTCAGATATCTCTGTGACGTGAAGTTAGACGTGCTGACTCAATTCAGATATCTCGTGCGTGAAGTTAGATGCTGACTTCGTCCCAAAGATAATTCAGATTCTCTGTGACGTAGAAGTTAGAGCTCGACTCGTCCCAAAGATAATTCAGATAGTCTCTGTGACGTGGAAGTAGATGCTGACTCTCGTCCCAAAGATAATTCAGATATCTCTGTGACGTAGAAGTTAGATGCTCGACTCTCGTCCCAAAGATAATTCAGATGTCTCTGTGACGTGAAGTAGATGCTAGACTCTCGTCCCAAAGATAATTCAGATATCTCTGTGACGTAGAAGTTAGATGCTAGACTCTCGTCCCAAAGATAATTCAGATATCTCTGTGACGTGGAAGTAAGATGCTAGACTCTCGTCCCAAAGATTAATTCTGACGGATGACTCTCGTCCCAAAGATATAGACTTCAGGACGTTAGATGCTGACTCTCGTCCCAAAGATAATTCAGATATCTCTGTGACGTAGAAGTTAGATGCTAGACTCTCGTCCCAAAGATAATTCAGATATCTCTGTGACGTGGAAGTAAGATGCTAGACTCTCGTCCCAAAGATAATTCAGATATCTCTGTGACGTAGAAGTTAGACGCTAGACTCTCGTCCCAAAGATAATTCAGATATCTCTGTGACGTGGAAGTTAGATGCTAGACTCTCGTCCCAAAGATAATTCAGATATCTCTGTGACGTAGAAGTTAGATGCTCGACTCTCGTCCCAAAGATAATTCAGATATCTCTGTGACGTAGAAGTTAGACGCTCGACTCTCGTCCCAAAGATAATTCAGATATCTCTGTGACGTAGAAGTTAGACGCTAGACTCTCGTCCCAAAGATAATTCAGATATCTCTGTGACGTAGAAGTTAGACGCTCGACTCTCGTCCCAAAGATAATTCAGATATCTCTGTGACGTAGAAGTTAGACGCTAGACTCTCGTCCCAAAGATAATTCAGATATCTCTGTGACGTAGAAGTTAGACGCTAGACTCTCGTCCCAAAGATAATTCAGATATCTCTGTGACGTAGAAGTTAGACGCTAGACTCTCGTCCCAAAGATAATTCAGATATCTCTGTGACGTAGAAGTTAGATGCTAGACTCTCGTCCCAAAGATAATTCAGATATCTCTGTGACGTAGAAGTTAGATGCTCGACTCTCGTCCCAAAGATAATTCAGATGTCTCTGTGACGTGGAAGTTAGATGCTCGACGTCAATTCAGATATCTCTGTGACGTGGAAGTTAGATGCTCGACGTCAATTCAGATATCTCTGTGACGTAGAAGTTAGACGCTCGACTCTCGTCCCAAAGATATTGGGTTCTGCTCCTTATGGAGCTACAGGGATATTTGTCCAGGGATCCCTGATCTCAGTGTAGGTGAGATCAAGATTGTAGTCCTATCAGAGATAAATCGGTGATAAATCGTAAGTCCCGTATTCAAGTTGCACACATAAAAGAACCACTGGACGTTCAACATCGAGGAGAACAGGCTGGAAAACCTCTGCCCGGGGAAAAATTCATTAGAAAGATTTTAAAATTAAAACTCCTAAAAAATATTGTCACTATTTTCTAAGTTACATCGGTACCCTTGCCGGTGCTGCGGAGCTCATGCACTCACTGCCGCTGAGATCTTCCTGTGTAAGAAAGAGATCGAAGCACACATGGTTACTCACCGAAGTGCAATGATGATAGTCTTATCAAACAATATGGGGTGAATTGTAATATACCATGCCATAATTAAGTAGTGTGCTCAGTCCTTTCAATACGTGCAGCCTGCTCTGTCTGATTGTTGACATTGTCATTATCACCATCAGGTGCCGTGCCGGCTGGCGTAGGCGATCATGGACCTCCACAAATCTCTGTCTCTGTTGTTTGCTATCATCTCAGATGTTGACGCTCTACCGTGCCATGAAGTCAGGCTGCCCACAAATCTCTCTCTCTCTCTCTCTCTCTGTCTTACTCTGTCTCGTCTACCCTCGATTTTACTGGTTGTTAAAATGTGTTATAAACCTTCCCTCATCACCTTTCCGAAAAATGATGACTGTCTCTGTCTTATATTGATGATAAGCTTTCTCTGTGTCTTGATGGTTGTCTCTGTCTTATATTGATGATAAACTGTCTCTATGTTGACATTCTATTAACAAGAAAAGATCATTTCTAACAAGCTGGAATAAATATATTGTCAATTTAATTATGTGTCTTAAATGAAGACATGTGCCTTAAATGAAGACATGTCTTATTCCAGAGACAAGTTTGTTTATTCTAGTGAATTCGTCTGTAGTAAAAGACACAAGTGTTCTCGGATAGCCAGATTCATGGAGATATATTTTTCCACTTTGTTAAACTCTGTGTTATAAACCTCATTTCAGTCTTTGATACGCAGCCGGAGACCTGGACGACACTTCCTCCTGGACATCTCGACATCTGACATCTAGACTTACAGACAGAGCCAAATTAAAACGCTTAGCAATGTCTCACAGGAGCTGAAGACACGCTGCCCAGGAAGCAACACAGGATAACAATATTAAGTGCCAATCAAACCCGTTAACTTCACGTTCATAAACAATCGTTCATCCTTTCACGTCTGTCACTTGGTGTCCTGGACATCTTCATACTTGGACATTGTCTGGTCATTTCCTTATTTTGTGAAATCGTTGTGTTTGTTTTAGACTCGGTTGTCAACGCTTACCTGCCTCGTTGATGGTGAAATAGTTGTCAAACAAAGAAGAAAAGCCAAGTTGGCCAAAAGCAAGATTTTTGTATCGTGAAGATTGATCTTATCTGGCAAGTCACATGATATATATGACATTGATCATCATCATGAGCCGTGCATGCTGTTGTAGATGATTAGTTCTCTCCACAAAGAGTATGCTATTAGTGCTAAACCTGGACGCTGACTTCAAACGATAGAAGAGACTAGTCACGACAGAGATTAAGTGTCTACACAGAATGCTGGGAGTATCAAGAAGAGACTAGTCACGACAGAGATGAAGTGTCTACGCAGAATGTTGGGAGTATCAAGAAGAGACTAGTCACGACAGAGATGAAGTGTCTACGCAGAATGCTGGGAGTATCAAGAAGAGACTAGTCACGACAGAGATGAAGTGTCTACGCAGAATGTTGGGAGTATCAAGAAGAGACTAGTCACGACAGAGATGAAGTGTCTACGCAGAATGCTGGGAGTATCAAGTAGAGACTAGTCACGACAGAGATGAAGTGTCTACGCAGAATGCTGGGAGTATCAAGAAGAGACCGGTTGAGAAATGAAGACATCAGGAAAAAGTGGGTACAACATCAGTACTAAACTTTATCAAGAAACAACAAATGAAATGGTTCGGCCACATAAGCAGATTACCAACAGACAGTGCACCCCAAAGAGCAATGTTGCTCCGATACAGTGGATACAAAGCAAAAGGTTGAACACGCAAAAGGTGGACTTCAGAAAACAACAGAGACAGTAAAAAATACTATTTATGAAGCGCACACAAAAACCCGTTCTAGAAATTTCTTCTAATTCTGACGTCATGAGACAAAAACAGGATTAGAGAAAAGCAGAACAGTGACGTCAGCATATCTCCTACTGTAGCAGCCATCTTGTCTATCTACTTCTACTGTAGCAGCCATCTTGTCTATCTACTTCTACTGTAGCAGCCATCTTGTCTATCTATCTACTCCTACTGTAGCAGCCATCTTGTCTGTCTATCTACTCCTACTGTAGCAGCCATCTTGTCTATCTACTTCTACTGTAGCAGCCATCTTGTCTATCTACTTCTACTGTAGCAGCCATCTTGTCTATCTATCTACTTCTACTGTAGCAGCCATCTTGTCTATCTACTCCTACTGTAGCAGCCATCTTGTCTATCTACTTCTACTGTAGCAGCCATCTTGTCTATCTACTTCTACTGTAGCAGCCATCTTGTCTATCTACTTCTACTGTAGCAGCCATCTTGTCTATCTATCTACTCCTACTGTAGCAGCCATCTTGTCTATCTATCTACTCCTACTGTAGCAGCCATCTTGTCTATCTATCTACTCCTACTGTAGCAGCCATCTTGTCTATCTATCTACTCCTACTGTAGCAGCCATCTTGTCTATCTATCTACTCCTACTGTAGCAGCCATCTTGTCTATCTACTTCTACTGTAGCAGCCATCTTGTCTATCTATCTACTTCTACTGTAGCAGCCATCTTGTCTATCTACTTCTACTGTAGCAGCCATCTTGTCTATCTACTTCTACTGTAGCAGCCATCTTGTCTATCTACTTCTACTGTAGCAGCCATCTTGTCTATCTATCTACTTCTACTGTAGCAGCCATCTTGTCTATCTATCTACTCCTACTGTAGCAGCCATCTTGTCTATCTATCTACTCCTACTGTAGCAGCCATCTTGTCTATCTATCTACTTCTACTGTAGCAGCCATCTTGTCTATCTACCCCTACTGTAGCTGTCATCTTGTCTATCTACTTCTACTGTAGCAGCCATCTTGTCTATCTATCTACTCCTACTGTAGCAGCCATCTTGTCTATCTATCTACTTCTACTGTAGCAGCCATCTTGTCTATCTATCTACTTCTACTGTAGCAGCCATCTTGTCTATCTATCTACTCCTACTGTAGCAGCCATCTTGTCTATCTATCTACTTCTACTGTAGCAGCCATCTTGTCTATCTACTTCTACTGTAGCAGCCATCTTGTCTATCTATCTACTTCTACTGTAGCAGCCATCTTGTCTATCTATCTACTTCTACTGTAGCAGCCATCTTGTCTATCTATCTACTCCTACTGTAGCAGTCATCTTGTCTATCTATCTACTCCTACTGTAGCAGCCATCTTGTCTATCTACTTCTACTGTAGCAGCCATCTTGTCTATCTATCTACTTCTACTGTAGCAGCCATCTTGTCTATCTACCCCTACTGTAGCTGTCATCTTGTCTATCTACTTCTACTGTAGCAGCCATCTTGTCTATCTATCTACTCCTACTGTAGCAGCCATCTTGTCTATCTATCTACTTCTACTGTAGCAGCCATCTTGTCTATCTATCTACTTCTACTGTAGCAGCCATCTTGTCTATCTATCTACTCCTACTGTAGCAGCCATCTTGTCTATCTATCTACTTCTACTGTAACAGCCATCTTGTCTATCTATCTACTCCTACTGTAGCAGCCATCTTGTCTATCTATCTACTCCTACTGTAGCAGCCATCTTGTCTATCTATCTACTTCTACTGTAGCAGCCATCTTGTCTATCTATCTACTTCTACTGTAGCAGCCATCTTGTCTATCTATCTACTCCTACTGTAGCAGCCATCTTGTCTATCTATCTACTTCTACTGTAGCAGCCATCTTGTCTATCTACTTCTACTGTAGCAGCCATCTTGTCTATCTATCTACTTCTACTGTAGCAGCCATCTTGTCTATCTATCTACTTCTACTGTAGCAGCCATCTTGTCTATCTATCTACTCCTACTGTAGCAGCCATCTTGTCTATCTATCTACTCCTACTGTAGCAGCCATCTTGTCTATCTACTTCTACTGTAGCAGCCATCTTGTCTATCTATCTACTTCTACTGTAGCAGCCATCTTGTCTATCTACCCCTACTGTAGCTGTCATCTTGTCTATCTACTTCTACTGTAGCAGCCATCTTGTCTATCTATCTACTCCTACTGTAGCAGCCATCTTGTCTATCTATCTACTTCTACTGTAGCAGCCATCTTGTCTATCTATCTACTTCTACTGTAGCAGCCATCTTGTCTATCTATCTACTCCTACTGTAGCAGCCATCTTGGCTATCTATCTACTTCTACTGTAACAGCCATCTTGTCTATCTATCTACTCCTACTGTAGCAGCCATCTTGTCTATCTATCTACTCCTACTGTAGCAGCCATCTTGTCTATCTATCTACTCCTACTGTAGCAGCCATCTTGTCTATCTATCTACTCCTACTGTAGCAGCCATCTTGTCTATCTATCTACTCCTACTGTAGCAGCCATCTTGTCTATCTATCTACTCCTACTGTAGCAGCCATCTTGTCTATCTATCTACTTCTACTGTAGCAGCCATTTTGTCTATCTATCTACTCCTACTGTAGCAGCCATCTTGGTTACTGAACACAAAATGGTTTCATAGACAATGGATCGCATCTCCCATATTATTTATATTATTCCCACCTACTGCTATCCCATAATTTGTTCTTTTACATCTCCAAATGTTTATATTGAGAATATGATTGATTAATTGATAGAACTATCATCATTGCACTTCAGTGAGTAACCATGTGTGTTCCAATCTTTCTTACACAGGAAGATATCAGCGGCAGTGCACGAACTCCACAGCACCGGCGAGGGTCCCCGATTTAATTTTGAAGATGGTGAAGATATTTTCTAGGAATTTTAAAAAAAAACCTTTTCCAATTAATTTTGCTTGGACAGCGACTGTCCAGCCTGTTCTCAATTTTGAACTTCAAGGGTTCTTTAACGTATTCAACTTGAACACGGGACCTACGTTTTATCGTCCGTCTCCGATAGGACTAGGAACTCGATCTCACCTACACTGAGACCAGGTATCTCTGAATAAATATCTAGATGGCTCTACGAGGGAGCGAACCGGTTACTTTTGGCACGGAGAGACGAGCTTCTAACCAATACGTCACAGAGACTCCTTCGTGCAACAGGAAAATCGTAGCATATCCTTTACATGACTTTGCTATCAGTCACAGTCATATCCTTTACATGACTTTGCTATCAGTCACAGTCATATCCTTTACATGACTTTGCTATCAGTCACAGTCATATCCTTTACATGACTTTGCTATCAGTCACAGTCATATCCTTTACATGACTTTGCTATCAGTCACAGTCATATCCTTTACATGATTTTGCTATCAGTCACAGTCATATCCTTTACATGACTTAGCCATCAATCACAGTAAACGAGGCGTTGATTTTCTAGACACCACTTATACGTTCAGTAGCTTGCCATTACTTTCTGAAAAAGGAGGTTTATTTTTAGAGTTAGTAAAAGTCTACTGGAACGAATTTGCTTCCAAACTGCCCGCCGCGGCGAATGAACTAGGTACGCTTGGGTTGTAATCCAGTTCACTATATCTTAAGCTACAGACGCCCATGTTTATATTTGACTGATACAATAGAACAGGATATAACAACACATCCTTGTTGTCTACCTCACTTGATTCGTCTGTAGAAAAGTTGCTATCTATTTGATTACTCTTGTAGCTGCTATTTCTTGTCCTAACATATTTGCAATTTAATATACGGATCAAAATGTTGGAAGATGACAGAACAAGATATGTCCAAACTCTCTACTTTTCATACAACTTGTCTGCAACATGTTCTCAGCTATCGTCGTCCAGGTCATCATACTATCATTGTCTATGTCTTCAGTTATCATTGTCTATGTTCTCATTGTCTATGTTCTCAGTTATCATTGTCTATGTTCTTAGTTATCATTGTCTTTGTTCTCATTGTCTATGTTCTCAGTTATCATTGTCTATGTTCTTAGTTATCATTGTCTATGTTCTCAGTTATCATTGTCTATGTTTTCAGTTATCATTGTCTATGTTCTTAGTTATCATTGTCTATGTTCTCAGTTATCATTGTCTATGTTCTTAATTATCATTGTCTATGTTCTCAGTTATCATTGTCTATGTTCTCAGTTATCATTGTCTATGTTCTTAGTTATCATTGTCTATGTTCTCAGTTATCATTGTCTATGTTCTCATTGTCTATGTTCTCAGTTATGTTTGTCTATGTTCTTAGTTATGTGTGTCTATGTTCTCAGTTATCATTGTCTATGTTCTCAGTTATCATTGTCTATGTTATCATTGTCTATGTTCTCAGTTATCATTGTCTATGTTCTCAGTTATCATTGTCTATGTTCTCAGTTATCATTGTCTATGTTCTCAGTTATCATTGTCTATGTTCTCAGTTATTATTGTCTATGTTCTCAGTTATCATTGTCTATGTTCTCAGTTATTATTGTCTATGTTCTCAGTTATCATTGTCTATGTTCTCAGTTATCATTGTCTATGTTCTCAGTTATTATTGTCTATGTTCTCAGTTATCATTGTCTATGTTCTCAGTTATCATTGTCTATGTTCTCAGTTATCATTGTCTATGTTCTCATTGTCTATGTTCTCATTGTCTATGTTCTCAGTTATCATTGTCTTTGTTCTCATTGTCTATGTTCTCAGTTATCATTATCTATGTTCTCAGTGGGCGTCTGTAGCTTAAGTGGTAATGAGCTGAATCACAACCCAAGTGTACCTAGTTCAAACTCTGCGACGGGACACTTTGGAAGCAAATTCTTTCCCGTAGATTCGTTCCAGTAGAACGGCAAAATAGATCTTATCATTCAGAAAGCAATGGTAAACTACTGAACGTGTAAGTGGTGTCTAGAAAATCAACTACTTGTTTTCGGAGGTTGATGGCTAAGTCCTGAAAAGGATATACTACGATTTTCATTTGTTTGTTTGTTAGGTGGTAGGTTAAGCCTCTATGTGGCCGAGGCACGCTCCTTTCAACCTAAGACATATGTCTTTTTGGTTATATCACGGCGTATTGGCCTTTTTTCTTGGTATAGCCATGTGGCCTGGGACTTGTCTTGGTGTGGACTGTGTGTTATTGTGTCTTGATATGTGTTTGTCCTAATAAGGACATTTTGTCTTGATATGTTCATGTCTGTTTTGTCCTAATAAGGACATTTTGTCTTGATCAGTTCATGTCTGTTTTGTCCTAATAAGGACATTTTGTCTTGATCAGTTCATGTCTGTTTTGTCCTAATAAGGACATTGGGTCTTGTTCTGTGTATGTCTGTTTTGTCCAAATAAGGACATTTTGTCTTGTTCTATGTGTCCTAATAAGGACATTTAGTCTTGATCTGTATGTCCGTTCTGTCCTAATAAGGACATTTAGTCTTGATCTGTATGTCCGTTCTGTCCTAATAAGGACATTTAGTATGTGTGATCTTGGCTAACTGGCAAACTCATGTCGGGTGCTGGGATGTCTGTTGTCTGGCTGGCGGCCTGTGGAGGTCTACTGCCTAGGTGTGCCTGTTCTCTAGGTGGACTGTGGGCCACTTGTGTAGGACTTGGAAAGAGTATTTGGTGTTGGTCTGCGTTCTGGCATTCTCATGTCGGATGCTGGGCTGTCTGTAGTCTGGCTCGTGGTCTACATAATAGGTGTGCTCTAGCAATCGGTGACAGTGTTTGGAATAAACTAAGACCAGTACTTCTATTCTAACTATTATTTTGGTTTTAACTACTTACAAAACTATTTATATTCCTATTCTTAATGATTTTCATTTTCTCATATTCTCATTTATAGTTGTCCATGTTCTCACCAACCGTTGTCTCCGCTCTAGACGATTGCTTCCCTATTCTAACTAGTTGTCGTCTAAGATCTGACCAATGGTTGTCCGTGTTCTGGTATTGATCCTGTTCCTGTCTCTGCCAAGTGGTATTGTCTACCCCCCACCCATCCTTCTTACAACCAACCATCTCTATCCTCACATTCAATTACACGCCCCTGATCCAGTAGATCGATGTTATACTTAGAACGGAAGCTAGTGCATTCTAACTTCACCCAAGCGTTTCCGTCATGCGCAGTTAGCGTCACGTAAGCAAAACGGATCCCCCACGCGGCAGACAAGAGTAGAGAGACAAACGGGCTGTCATCCGTAATCCAACAGCATCCATTCTCCCACCCGCTTCATGTATTCCACGTCAGCTGGCGCATGACATTGTCGCCATCCTCATTTTTGCTGAATGCATTGAATAGAGGTGACCTTTATCATTTATTCACTCTTTCTCTCCTTCTCTTTTAACTTTGTGTATGTGTGTGTGTGCCTGTTTATGTGTGTCTTTCTTAGTTTTGTGTGTGTGTGCCTGTACACATGTGTGTCTCTCTGTATATTTCTGTACACATGTGTCTCTGTGTATTGATTGATAGCGCCATCATTGTTGCACTTCCCTAAGTAACCATGTGTGCTTCAATTTCTTTCTTACACATGAACATCCAGAGCCAACTAGAAACTTATGGGCCTTCGGACTCGGGTAAGAAGTATGGGAAATCAGACCCCTCCTACACCACGTGACCTTGCATTCCAGTATTGTTGTATATAGACGAATTCATTTTAAAATCAACACAAAATGTTAAATCAAAGTTATATTATGCAACAAGTTCAGTTGAACAATAAGGAATATCAATATTATGAATATTTTCACCAATAAATAACCATAGACTCACAGAATTGAGTAAAATTGCAAAAATGCTTGCAGTATTCTATCTAGTATCTGTAATTTCCGCCCCCCTTTTCTGATCTAGGTCAGGGAATGTTCTCATGCAGTCAGTTGTGTGACCTAGTTATCTAGAGTTGGCTGTGGAACATCTCAGCGGCAGTGCACGAACTCCGTAGCACCGACGAGGGTACCTGATGTAATTTTGAAGATGGGGAAGATAACTTGGTAGAAATTGTATTTGTAATCTTTTCCTAATGAATTTTCCCGGACAGCGGCTTTCCAGCCTGATCTTCTCGATTTTGAACTGTCAAGTGTTCTTTTACGTGCTCAACGTGAACACGAGACCTACGATTTATCGTCAGTCTCCGATAGAACTAGGAACTCGATCTCACCTACACTGAGATCAGAGATCTCTGGGAAAATATCCAGATGGCTGCACGAGGGAGCGAACCTGATACCTTTGACACGAGAGACGAGTACGTAATCTCTACGCCACAGAGAACACCTCAATTGTATGTCTCTCTCATCTCTCTCATCTCTCTCATCTCTCTCTCTCTCTCTCATCTCTCTCTCATCTCTCTCATTGCTCTCATCTCTCTCTCATCTCTCTCTCATCTCTCTCTCATCTCTCTCTCATCTCTCTCTTATTGCTCTCATCTCTCTCATCTCTCTCTCATCTCTCCATTGCTCATCTCTCTCTCATCTCTCTCTCATCTCTCTCTTATTGCTCTCATCTCTCTCTCATCTCTCTCTCATCTCTCTCTCATTGCTCTCATCTCTCTCTCATCTCTCTCTCATTGCTCTCATCTCTCTCTCATCTCTCTCTCATCTCTCTCATCTCTCTCTCATTGCTCTCATCTCTCTCATCTCTCTCATCTCTCTCTCATCTCTCTCATCTCTCTCTCATCTCTCTCATTGCTCTCATCTCTCTCATCTCTCTCATCTCTCTCATCTCTCTCTCATCTCTCTCTCATTGCTCTCATCTCTCTCATCTCTCTCTCATCTCTCTCTCATCTCTCTCTCATCTCTCTATCATCTCTCTATCATCTCTCTCTCATTGCTCCCATCTCTCTCATCTCTCTCATCTCTCTCATCTCTCTCTCATCTCTCTCTCATTGCTCTCATCTCTCTCATCTCTCTCTCATCTCTCTCTCATTGCTCTCATCTCTCTCATCTCTCTCTCATCTCTCTCTCATTTCTCTCATCTCTCTCTCATCTCTCTCATCTCTCTCTCATTGCTCTCATTCTCTTATCTCTCTCATCTCTCATCTCTCTCATCTCTCTCATTGCTCTCATCTCTCTCATCTCTCTCATCTCTCTCTCATCTCTCTCTCTCATTGCTCTCTCATTGCTCTCATCTCTCTCATCTCTCTCATCTCTCTCAGAGAAAGCAAAAAAACTCTGAAATAAATCAACATAGTACAGCATCGATACACAACCAGATCTAACATACTTCAATCTATCAACGAAATCAGAATATTAGTCTTACATTGGATACCAGCACACTGTGGCACATCAGGAAATGAAAAGGCTGACAAACTTGCAAGGGTTGGAGAGAGCCTAACACAACACCAGCCAGCACAAAACTTCACAGAAGCAAAGACTGGAGGGAGACTAACACAACACCACCCAACACAAAGCTTTACAGAAGCCAAGATTCTCCTGAAACAATCCAGAAAAATGATGGGGAGAAAGGCAGAGGATACAATCCAGAGCATGACAGTATAAATACACTAAACAGAAAAGCACAGACCACAATCTTGAGACTTAGAACGGGACACTGCAGTCTCAGAGCACACCACCATAGAATGGGTCTCATGGACTCGCCTGCCTGCACCCGTAGAGCCCCAAAGAGTCCCCAGAGTACATCCTGCAAGACTGCCCTAGTCTGAGTAGTGAGAGATTGGAAATCTGGCCAACAGAAACAACACTACAAGACAAACCATGGGGAACCGGTGAAGACCTCAAGCGCACCGCCCTGTTTATGACACATACCGGAGAAGTTGCATAGCAGAAGTCGATCGCAGAAGAAGAAGACGATACACCAATAACATCAAGCCAGGCATTAATACAATCAAATTGGAGATGTTAGAAACATGATTTTGACATTTTAAAACAAATGTAGCCAAAGAATACCTACCTTGTGTTACCAGAGCCAAACATGGACAATGCGCACAGCACAGTCACAAAATATAACTACATGTGAAATGCATTGCCTGCGAAAAGTTACCAACAACACCAGAAAAGACAGAATCACTAACATCAGCATAAGAAAGAACGTTGGCACAGAACCTTGCTTGAATTACATTGAGAAACAAAGAATGAAGTGGTTTGACCACTTAATAAGAATGCACTCAAACCCAACTCCACAGTAAACAGAGTCTTCTACAACAGAACATGGGGAAAGAAGGCAAGAGGAAGACCACGGAAAAGATGGTTAGATGACATAACAGAATCCTGTACAAAATCAAAAATAACTATCACATTAACTACTAGAACAGCGCAAGACAAAAACAGAACAACACTGGGCAACAACCCGGTAACAATGTAACGACAAAAGAAAGATAAAACAGAAAAACAAAACACTAAACAAAAACCCGGTAACAATGTAACGACAAAAGAAAGATAAAACAGAAAAACTAAACACTAAACAAAAACTCGGTAACAATGTAAAGACAAAAGAAGATAAAACAGAAAAACTAAACACTAAACAAAAACCCGGTAACAATGTAAAGACAAAAGAAGATAAAACAGAAAAACTAAACACTAAACAAAAACCCGGTAGCAATGTAACGACAAAAGAAGATAAAACAGAAAAACTAAACACCAAACAAAAACCCGGTAACAATGTAACGACAAAAGAAAGATAAAACAGAAAAACAAAACACTAAACAAAAACCCGGTAACAATGTAACGACAAAAGAAAGATAAAACAGAAAAACTAAACACTAAACAAAAACTCGGTAACAATGTAAAGACAAAAGAAGATAAAACAGAAAAACTAAACACTAAACAAAAACCCGGTAACAATGTAAAGACAAAAGAAGATAAAACAGAAAAACTAAACACTAAACAAAAACCCGGTAGCAATGTAACGACAAAAGAAGATAAAACAGAAAAACTAAACACCAAACAAAAACCCGGTAACAATGTAACGACAAAAGAAAGATAAAACAGAAAAACAAAACACTAAACAAAAACCCGGTAACAATGTAACGACAAAAGAAAGATAAAACAGAAAAACAAAACACTAAACAAAAACTCGGTAACAATGTAACGACAAAAGAAGATAAAACAGAAAAACTAAACACTAAACAAAAACCCGGTAACAATGTAAAGACAAAAGAAGATAAAACAGAAAAACTAAACACTAAACAAAAACCCGGTAACAATGTAACGACAAAAGAAGAAGATAAAACAGAAAAACTAAACACCAAACAAAAACCCGGTAACAATGTAACGACAAAAGAAAGATAAAACAGAAAAACAAAACACTAAACAAAAACCCGGTAACAATGTAAAGACAAAAGAAGAAGATAAAACAGAAAAACAAAACACTAAACAAAAACCCGGTAACAATGTAACGACAAAAGAAAGATAAAACAGAAAAACAAAACACTAAACAAAAACCTGGTAGCAATGTAACGACAAAAGAAAGATAAAACAGAAAAACAAAACACTAAACAAAAACCCGGTAACAATGTAAAGACAAAAGAAGATAAAACAGAAAAACAAAACACTAAACAAAAACCCGGTAACAATGTAACGACAAAAGAAGGATAAAACAGAAAAACAAAACACTAAGCAAAAACCCGGTAACAATGTAACGACAAAAGAAAGATAAAACAGAAAAACAAAAACTAAACAAAACCCGGTAACAATGTAACGACAAAAGAAGAAGAAAACGAAGAAGAGAAAGAAAGTTTCCAAGAAAGAGAAAAAAAACCCAGAATAGTGGATTTACTCAAATTGTTTGTACTAGTCTGGGGATTAAGTCAGGGCGTGGATGCCTGGCCTGTGCGAGCAACGATATTTGAGCGAGGGTAACTTTTTATGTGCCTTGTTTTCTAAACATTCAAATCTGATTGACATTGTGTGGTCCTGTCTACTCTAGACTCGGGTGCCAGCTCTCCAGTAAGTCCAAACATTGGGACCAGGTTTTGGGTTGCACTTATTATCGCTGTGTAATCCAAGTTTATGCTGAACTACCGCCAGCATTCGACTCGCCCCTTCTCACGAGCCTTCGCACGAGCTTTATCTTCACCAAACATATAAATGTGAGTTTTTATTTTGAAGTTGAAGATGGCAGTTGCCATCGCCTCAGTTCACAACTATTTGGTTAGTTTTAAAATCGCATTAAGACGGAGAAATATCTGCCACATTCTGCACGCTCAATTGCCGGGTGGTATGGTTTGAAAAAGTAAAGTGCGCGAGATTGTTGGCTCGTAAACACGAACGTGTAACAATGTGTCATTTGAGAGTTTGCATACTTTCTTAAATTGTTTAACAACTTTAGCTCGTGAGTTCATGAGGTCAAGCATCACGTGCATGCAATCATGCAAGTCTCGACGAGATGTGCATTGAGTCTATGAATGTACAAGGTCCGTGTGACTTGATGCGGGAGTGGCGTGTTGAAACCACTCGACAAATGATAACATTTTTTATTGCGGTATTTAGTTGCTGGAGAATGGCGCAGTAGTGTCGGTTGTTAGTGAACAAGCTTCTTATGCTAGAGGTCCAGGTTCATTTATACAGTGGGCGGGGAATTTGTTCCGATTGTAACAGGTCTCAAGTCGAACCAGCTTCAATTGGGTACCATTAAATGTACTGAGAAGTAAAGACGGCCGACGATATGGTCAGCACATCATCACCCCTGCACGTCGAACCAATTAGTACATAAGTGCTTCGATCTCCTCCTTAGTATTTCTCTCAGCGTGTGGCGACTAACAACACCGGTTCTGTTTTGGTTTACTATTCCTCTTTGTCTGCCAGTATAGTGTTCTTGTCTAGCTATACTACATTTGACTTGGAATTCTTACAGTCTGGTTAGTATTGTAGATTCACCACTATTACTTGAATCATGTACATGTCCTCTCTCACTTAGGGAATTTATAATATCAGCCTGGTCCATTGCTCGCCCGCTTTGTACAGCAGCCATACCTGCAAGCATATCCGCACGTTCATTCCCCTTACACCTGCATGCCCTGGCACAAAAATAAAACTGATCTTTGTCAGCTTAGACCTCCCCAGCGACTCCATCCAATGTCTCCTAGCCCATCCTGTTTCAATCTTCCTGAGCATACCCATTGAGTCACTGAGAAAACATGCATGGATAAAAGTCTGTGATTCCAGCCAAACCATCGCTTTAGTAACTGCCATGATTTCCATAGTCAGACTGCTCGTAGTCACGGCAAAACCACCACTGTCTTCCTTCACAACATCACTTCCGACCTGAGCAGTGAAAGCCCACGAGCTCCGCACATGTCAAATCAGCGAACCATCTGTATAAAACCCATCGTGTGCCGACAGTCAATGACAATTATGGACCTAACACTGTCTTAAACAATATACCACGTGGTATCAAGGATTCTTTAACTTTACTTTTATTTAGTTGATCGGCATCTGTGGCGTAGCGGTAGTTCACTCGACCACAACCCAAGAGTACCCGGTTTAAACACCGCGGCGGGCAAGTTTGGAAGCAAATATATTCGACGTTTTACGAACATGATAAAAATAGACCTTACCGAAACAATTTAATGTTGTGTCGCATAATTCAATGTTGTGTCGCATAATTCAATGTTGTGGCGTATAATTCAATGTTGTGGCGCATAATTCAATGTTGTGGCGCATAGAAAATCAACGACTCGTGGAAAATTAGAGACAACATTGAATAAATAAACAATATTTCAAGCGAACGAAAGGAAGGAAGGATACAAGAGACAACATTGAATATATAGACAATATTATGTAACACATATATCTAATGTGTTATGTCTCACTAGCCAGTGTGTAACACATATATCTAATGTGTTATGTCTCACTAGCCAGTGTGTAACACATATATCTAATGTGTTATGTCTCACTAGCCAGTGTGTAACACATATATCTAATGTGTTATGTCTTCATGAGCACATCATCTGTCTTCTTCTTCTTCTTCTTCTTCTTCTAACGCTCCATATCGATCACTTGTTAAACCACTCTTTGTGATTTGTATGTGATCTGAGCCTAAGAGCGATTGTACATTGTGCTAGTTATGAGCCTACAAGTAGGCCAGCACATCATATTTCTGCAACGCTTTTTATTTACTAGGGTAGCTTCCTTAGGTCCAAACCTCAGCCCTCTCTTACGAAAAACGAACCCTTTCATACCTCGTGGTATATAGGGTAATACAGTGTTAGGCCTGTTTTTTTCATTGACCGTCGGCACACGATGGGTGATGTGGTCAGCATCACGCCGGCCGCCTTTACTTTCCCAGAGCATGTCTGGTACCCAGTTGAGGCTGGGTCGACCTGAGAGCCGTCGTGGTCGGAAAAATTCCACGCGCATTGCTGGTGCTGAACCCAGACAACCATTCTTGCAATGCGAGTTCACTAACAACTACGCTACAGCGGCTCTCGATATGCCTTGTAGGTCACAGTATTACTATTCTTTGCTCCCCTTGTGAGCCACGGCAACACACAGATGGTTCAGTAACCAATATTCAGGAGAGGGGGTCTCTGTAACATAGAAGTTCGGTGCTCGTCTCTCGTGACAAAGGTACCAGGTTCGCTCCCTCGTGGAGCCATCTGGATATTTTTTCCAGAGATCCCAGATCTCAGTGTAGGTGAGATCGAGTTCCTAATCCTATCGGAGACGGACGATAAATCAGAGGTCCCGTATTCAAACAGAGGTCCCGTATTCAAACGGAGGTCCCGTATTCAAACGAAGGTCCCGTATTCAAACGAAGGTCCCGTATTCAAACGGAGGTCCAGTATTCAAACGAAGGTCCCGTATGTCGCGAGCACGTAAAAGAACACTTTGACAGTTAGTGAATCGCGAAGAACATGTTAGAAAGCCACTGCCCGGACAAAATTCATTTAGAAAAGATTAAGAATAAAATTCGATGTGATGCTGACCACATCACCCATCGTGTGCCGACGGTCAATGAACGATACAGGTCTAACACTGTATTGCCCTATATTATGCCACGAGGTATGAAAGGGTTCCCAAAAAAAAAATAAAATTCCAACATAAATATCTTCACCATCTTCAAAATTACATCGGACCCTCGCCGGTGCTATGGAGTTCGAGCACTGCAGTTTAGATCTTCCTGTGTAAGAAAGAGATCGGAGTACACATGGTTACTCACTGAAGTGCGATGATGATTGTTCTATCAATCAATCAATCAATCAATAATCAATGTATAGATTAGGAGGAGGTGCTCTACTTGAAGACCTGACAAACAATAAACAACAAATAAACAACAACTACAACATGTCTCATTGTCTGTCAACATGTCTTGTCTCTGTCTTATTTACCTAACAAATTGCCCGGATTTGTCTAAACTAAAAACAGACTAAAAAGTCATACAGCATCAGACGAGAAATCTGAATCTCTATATGAGACGGCGGGTAATGAACTTCATATTGACGGAATTCCGCATCTAACACGTACCACATGGCTAGATCCGTTGTGGTCGGACGGTGACATTTTGTACGAGTATTTGGCTAGAAGCTAAGCTGTATATCATGTAGACGGAGACGCCACTGGGAGCGTCTGCTCTTATAGAAGTTCCAACAGATTTTCTCTGTCTTCTACCTCATCAAGTAAATTCCTGCTTTCTGCGTGGAAACTTTCTGAAATA
Source organism: Arion vulgaris (assembly GCA_020796225.1). Lineage (NCBI taxonomy): Eukaryota > Metazoa > Mollusca > Gastropoda > Stylommatophora > Arionidae > Arion > Arion vulgaris. Next base: position 3,017,040 of record CM036755.1, read on the forward strand.
TTTACCACATATCGGAGCACCCCACACGCGCAAGTTTGTGAATAGTGTTCCCATATTGGAGCACCCCACACGCGGGATATTGTGAATATTCTCCACACATCGGAGCACCCCACACGGGGTGAGATTGTGAATATTTTCCACATATCGGCACACCGCACACGCACGAGATTGTGAATATTCTTTTTCGAATGTTCCATATCGACCACTCTTGGTTTGTATGTGATCTGAGCCTAAGAGCTATTGTGCGTTGTGCTATTTATGCTTCTATAGGTGCCTAGGCCAGCACATCCGATTTCTTGCCACGCTTTTTTATTTATTAGGTAGCTTTCCTAGTCTGAGAATATAAAACAAAACTGCTCCATAGAACAAATACAATATATCTTCGTTATATTTGAAAGCTGCAATAGTGTAGTTGATAGTCAACTTACTTCTTAGACTAGTGGTTCGGGTTCAATTCTACAGTGGACGTGGAATATTTGTCCGACCGTTACGGTTCTCAGGTCGACCCAGATAGAATTGGGTAACAGGAAGTAAAGTCTGTCGACGTGATGTTCAACACAGCACCCATCGTGTGCCGACTGTCAATGAAAGATATGGACCTAACACTGTATTACTGAATAAACCACGTGGTATGAAAACGGTTCCTTTACTTTTTTACTATTCTTCTTCTTCACCTTTGTGCGCGCGCGTGCGTGTGTGTGTGTGTATGTGCGTGCGTGTGTGTGAGCATGTAAGTGTGAGCGTATATTATGCGCGTGTACGCGTGTATGTATGCGTTTGGCGTGTATAGAAAAGAAATCATTGAATGTTACGAAACGAACTTTGGTCGAACGTGCTAAGAAAATAAAGAGGAGGAGAGTAAGAGAAATGAAGTGAGAATAGAATTGAATGAAAGAAAAAACAGAAAACAACAGAGAAAGATAGAAGGAGACAGGAAGAGAGCAACAGAGAAAGATAGAAGGAGACAGGAAGAAAGCAACAGAGGAAGATAGAAGGAGACAGGAAGAAAACAACAGAGGAAGATAGAAGGAGACAGGAAGAAAGCAACAGAGGAAGATAGAAGGAGACAGGAAGAAAACAACAGAGAAAGATAGAAGGAGACAGGAAGAAAGCAACAGAGGAAGATAGAAGGAGACAGGAAGAAAACAACAGAGGAAGATAGAAGGAGACAGGAAGAAAACAACAGAGAAAGATAGAAGGAGACAGGAAGAAAGCAACAGAGGAAGATAGAAGAAGACAGGAAGAAAACAACAGAGAAAGATAGAAGGAGACAGGAAGAAAGCAACAGAGAAAGATAGAAGGAGACAGGAAGAACGAGACAGGAAGAAAACAACAGAGGAAGATAGAAGGAGACAGGAAGAAAACAACAGAGGAAGATAGAAGGAGACAGGAAGAACGAGACAGGAAGAAAGCAACAGAGGAAGATAGAAGGAGACAGGAAGAAAACAACAGAGGAAGATAGAAGGAGACAGGAAGAAAACAACAGAGGAAGATAGAAGGAGACAGGAAGAAAACAACAGAGAAAGATAGAAGGAGACAGGAAGAAAGCAACAGAGGAAGATAGAAGGAGACAGGAAGAAAACAACAGAGAAAGATAGAAGGAGACAGGAAGAACGAGACAGGAAGAAAACAACAGAGGAAGATAGAAGGAGACAGGAAGAACGAGACAGGAAGAAAACAACAGAGGAAGATAGAAGGAGACAGGAAGAAAGCAACAGAGAAAGATAGAAGGAGACAGGAAGAAAGCAACAGAGAAAGATAGAAGGAGACAGGAAGAAAGCAACAGAGAAAGATAGAAGGAGACAGGAAGAACGAGACAGGAAGAAAACAACAGAGGAAGATAGAAGGAGACAGGAAGAAAGCAACAGAGAAAGATAGAAGGAGACAGGAAGAAAGCAACAGAGAAAGATGAGAGCAGGAAGAGCACAGAGAAGATAGAAGGAGACAGGAAGAAGCACAGAGAAAGATAGAAGGAGACAGGAAGAAAGCAACAGAGAAAGATAGAAGGAGACAGGAAGAAAGCAACAGAGGAAGATAGAAGGAGACAGGAAGAAAGCAACAGAGGAAGATAGAAGGAGACAGGAAGAAAGCAACAGAGAAAGATAGAAGGAGACAGGAAGAAAGCAACAGAGAAAGATAGAAGGAGACAGGAAGAAAACAGAGAAGATGAAGAGAGACGGAAGAAGCAGAGAAGAGAAGAGACAGCAGAGAAAGATAGAAGGAGACAGGAAGAAAGCAACAGAGAAAGATAGAAGGAGACAGGAAGAAAGCAACAGAGGAAGATAGAAGGAGACAGGAAGAAAGCAACAGAGAAAGATAGAAGGAGACAGGAAGAAAGCAACAGAGGAAGATAGAAGGAGACAGGAAGAAAGCAACAGAGGAAGATAGAAGGAGACAGGAAGAAAGCAACAGAGAAGATGAAGAGACAGGAAGAGAACAGAGAAGATAGAAGGAGACAGGAAGAACAACAGAGAAGATAGAAGGAGACAGGAAGAGATTACAAAACAGTTCAAAAATATCCTCCATATATGGACATTACACAGACAACACGTTTCTCTCTCTCTCTCTCTCTCTCTCTCTCTCTCTCTCTCTCTCTCTCTCCTCTCTCTCTCTCTCTCTCTCCTCTCTCTCTCTCTCACTCTCTTCTCTCTCTCTCCTTCTCTCTCTACTCTCTCTCTTCTCTCTCTCCTCTCTCTCTCTCTCCTCTCCTCTCATTCTCTCTCTTCTCTCACTTTCTCTACTCTCTCTCTCTCACTCTCTCTCATCTCTAAAGCGCATTCTAAAGCACATCTCTCTCTAAAGCTCATCTGCTCTGAAGCCATCTCTCCTAAAGCCACATTCTAAAGCCATCTAAAGCCCTCCTAAAGCCACATTCTAAAGACCATTCTAAAGCTACATTCTAAAGCACATTCTAAAGACACATTCTAAAGACACATTCTAAAGACAGTAGCATTTAAAGCTACATTGTAAAGCTAATTGTAAAGCTAATTGTAAAGCTACATTGTAAAGCTAGATTGTAAAGCTAGATTGTAAAGCTAGATTGTAAAGCTACATTGTAAAGCTACATTGTAAAGCTACATTGTAAAGCTAGATTGTAAAGCTAGATTGTAAAGCTACATTGTAAAGCTAGATTGTAAAGCTACATTGTAAAGCTAGATTGTAAAGCTAGATTGTAAAGCTAGATTGTAAAGCTAGATTGTAAAGCCACATTGTAAAGCTAGATTGTAAAGCCATATTGTAAAGCTACATTGTAAAGCTACATTGTAAAGCTAGATTGTAAAGCTAGATTGTAAAGCTAGATTGTAAAGCTACATTGTAAAGCTACATTGTAAAGCTACATTGTAAAGCTAGATTGTAAAGCTACATTGTAAAGCTAGATTGTAAAGCTAGATTGTAAAGCTAGATTGTAAAGCTAGATTGTAAAGCCATATTGTAAAGCTACATTGTAAAGCTACATTGTAAAGCTAGATTGTAAAGCTAGATTGTAAAGCTACATTGTAAAGCTAGATTGTAAAGCTAGATTGTAAAGCTAGATTGTAAAGCTAGATTGTAAAGCTACATTGTAAAGCTAGATTGTAAAGCTAGATTGTAAAGCTAGATTGTAAAGCTACATTGTAAAGCCAGATTGTAAAGCTAGATTGTAAAGCCAGATTGTAAAGCCACATTGTAAAGCCACATTGTAAAGCTAGATTGTAAAGCCAGATTGTAAAGCTAGATTGTAAAGCCAGATTGTAAAGTCACATTGTAAAGTCACATTGTAAAGCTAGATTGTAAAGCTAGATTGTAAAGCTAGATTGTAAAGCTAGATTGTAAAGCTAGATTGTAAAGTCACATTGTAAAGTCACATTGTAAAGCCACATTGTAAAGCTAGATTGTAAAGCTAGATTGTAAAGCTAGATTGTAAAGCTAGATTGTAAAGCCACATTGTAAAGCTAGATTGTAAAGCTAGATTGTAAAGCTAGATTGTAAAGCTAGATTGTAAAGCTAGATTGTAAAGCTAGATTGTAAAGCTAGATTGTAAAGCTAGATTGTAAAGCTAGATTGTAAAGCTAGATTGTAAAGTCACATTGTAAAGCCACATTGTAAAGCCACATTGTAAAGCCAGATATCAGTGCATGCGAATGGTGGAAAGTCGAACTATTCAACAATTTTACTTGAGACTGATTTCTATCTCTGTTCCTACCCATGATGAGGTCACATTTAACGGAACGTTAAACAGGGGCATTCTGTTACTGTAGAACTATCTTGATACACAATCTGGCGGATAGAAAGTGCAGGAATCCAGTATCACACCGCAAGATGTTCTAGCAAGTTGGCCTGAGGTCGATTCTTACTTCCGGCGGGGGATATATTCACTAGATCGAGGGTTTGAGATGAGGATACGTGTCTTAGAAATATGGGTGGGTTGTTTCTCTCTCTCTCTGTGTCCATCTACCTTTCTTTTTCTCTCTATCCTTCTCTCTCTGTCTCTTTATCTATCTCTCTTTCTCTCTTTTTCTATCTTTCTATCTTTCTCTCTCTCTCGCTATCTATATCTCTCTTTTCTCTCTCTCTCTCTGTCTCTCTGTCTTTCCTTGGAAACCTCATGTCGATGTGAGAGTTCATCGAAACATACATACACACAAGCATATTCATGCACGCCCAAGTACACACACGTACACACACATGCAAATCACACACGCACATACAATAACACACACACACACACACATGCAAATTACACACGCACATACAAGTACACACACGCACACACACATGCAAATTACACACGCACATACAAGTACACACACGCACACACACATGCAAATCACACACGCACATACAAGTACACGCGCACACACACACACATCCACATACAAGCACACACACACACAAGAACACACATCTAACTTTATTTTCTTCGAAACTTTCGATAATATAATATCTCTCTCACTACGTCTTCTCTCTCTCTCTATCTCTTCTTTCTTCTCTCTCTCTCTCTCTCTCAATCTCTCCTTTTTTTAATTATCTATTTATTTTCCTACTTCTCTCTCTTTTCCTCTCCCTCTCCTTCTCTCTCTCCTGTTTCTGCTACTCAATTCTGTTGTTCCCCTTCAACGAGACTCGCTGCTAATCTTCTTGTTCTGCACAGCAACACCTGTTAGTAAGACGATCTGCCCCCCCACCCCCACCCCTCGCCTTCACTTCCTCTCTGTCTCCTTGAGAGAAGTCGATGCCAGCTGTTGAACTTCAGATCCTTGATGTTTCTCTATGTTTACTTTCAGATTTGAGCTGTCAACAATTTCATTTGAGCTCCCTTTAACCTGTTCTATCTGTCAATCATAGAATGATTATCATGATGTCACTACGTCATGATGTCTGGGACGGTTCTGTGTAACAACATCATCATGATGTCACTGAGCCAGGATGTCTGGGTCGGTTTTTTGAAACATCCTCATCATTTTGTCTGGGAAGGTTCTGTGTAACATCATCATTTTGTCTCAAACGGTTTTGTGTAATACCCTCATCATCATGATGTCACTAAGTAAGGATGTCTGAGACGGTTCTGTTATATCTTCAGGTCTACTCAAGATGGCGTTCACATCACAACCCAAGAGTACCTGGTTCAAACCCGTGGCGGGCATTGTGGAAGAAAATTCGATCCCGTGGAAAAGAACGGTAAAAATAGACCTGATCATACAGAAGGAAAGTGGTTTGGACATGTATGTCATATGTCAGTGGGAGTATTGGTTAGGCCAGCTCTCAGATGAACAGCGGATGGGAAGAGAATGCATGGACGTCCAAAGGAAAAATAGAGAAGAACTGGGGAGAGAGAGTCGAAGGAGTGGGGCCTGACGTGGGAGACGGTTGGTAGAAAGACAGCAGAACGGCAACAGTGGAAGTCTCTTGGCGAAGTCTTATGTGTCAATCGGGACACCAAGAGGATATAGAGAGATATTCAGAAGGAACTCTATGCAATACTAAAGCATGTTGATCGTCTCACGCTCAAAACATTCGTGCCTCCAGTCATGTAATAACATTATTCTGTTCATGTCTTCTGTGTAATAATATTGGGCTGTTCATGTCTTCTGTGTAATAATATTATTCTATTCATGTCTTCTGTGTGTAATAACATTATTCTGTTCATGTCTTCTGTGTAATAACATTATTCTGTTCATGTCTTCTGTGTAATAACATTATTCTGTTCATGTCTTCTGTGTAATAATATTCAAAATAAAGATGGAGACTACAGTAAAACTATGTAGAATAGCGAAACACGTAATAACAAAGTAATGTAGTTTTACAAAATACAAAAACAATAACAATATACAGCATACAACATACAGCATACAATATACAGCATACAGCATACATCATACAGCATACATCATACAGCATACAACATACAGCATACAGCATACATCACACAGCATACATCATACATCATACAGCATACAACATACAGCATACAGCATACATCATACAGCATACATCATACATCATACAGCATACATCATACATCATACAGCATACAACATACAGCATACAACATACAGCATACAATATACAGCATACAATATACAGCATACAATATACAGCATACAACATACAGCATACAACATACATCATACATCATACAGCATACATCATACATCATACAGCATACAACATACAGCATACAATATACAGCATACAATATACAGCATACAACATACATCATACATCATACAGCATACATCATACAGCATACATCATACAGCATACAACATACAGCATACAACATACAGCATACAATATACAGCATACAATATACAGCATACAGCATACAACATACAGCATACAACATACAGCATACAACATACAGCATACAATATACAGCAATGTTTCAAACAAATGTAAGGAAGGCATAGTAATAAGACATTCGTTACTTTTATTGTATCGTTTGCTTGATAAAGGTCTTTTTGGTCGAAACGTTGCTTTATGTTGTATATTGTCATTGTTTTTTGTAAAACTACAGTACTTTGTTATTAAGTGTAATAATATTGGGCTGCTCATCTCCAGCACATCAAAGTAACTTACATCTCCACCAATACCTCACTGATCTACAATGAAGGATGAGAATAATCAGAAGAAGGAGGAAGAGAAGAAGAAGAAGAAGAAGAAAGAAGTTACCCCACCAAGAAAAACATCATAAATGATTACCTCCTTATTAGCTTCATAGAATATATATATGACAAATTAAACATCTACAAGTGTTGTGATCGCCCTAACCTGTAAACAAGCATCGCGTTGCCCTTACTGACCCTACCAACCATTTATTTTTTTGTTGTGTACTTCGTAATGAGCTCGTGAAACTGGAGAGCACGCGCGAGAGAACTAAAAGCTGGATTGGAATGTTGAAAGCATTGCCTTAAAAAAACTTTAAAAAATACGACGTTTCCACTCAAACGTAAACTTTTTTTTTTGTGTGTCAAAAGTGGAATATTTAGTTGTGAAATACCTGGCAGAGCCTTGGAGAAATTACCTTCTATCGACAAACTGGTACCCAACCATCATCTATTTGTCTGATGTAGAAAACATCATCATCATCTTCACTAGTAAATAGGTATCAGTAAAGGAACCCTTTTTATACCACGTGGTATATAGGGTACTACTGTGTTAGGGCTGTATTTTTTCATTGATCGTCGGCACGCGACGGGTGATGTGGTCAACATCACGCAGGTCGCATTTACTTCCCAGTTCTTTACCTAACTGAAGCTGGGTCAACCTGAGAGCCGTCACGGTCGTAAAATAATGCCACGCCCACTGTGAAATGGAACCCGGACGACTAGCCAAAGAAGCGAGTTCACTAACAACTATACTACTGCCTCTGTCATCATCTTCACTAGGAATCTGTTCATTTTTTTTATTTTTATTTTTTAAACTTATTTTGTCACTAATTTCTCTTTGCATTACTTTCTCTTCTTCCCACATTCTCCTCACATTACTCTCTCGTCACATTACTCTCTCGTCACATTACTCTTTCGTCACATTACTCTCTCGTCACATTACTCTCTCGTCACATTACTCTCTCGTCACATTACTCTCTCGTCACATTACTTTCTCTTCTCATTACTTTCTCTTCTCATTACATTTTCTTCTCATTACATTTTCTTCTCATTACATTTTCTTCTCATTACATTTTCTTCTCATTAATTTCTCTTCTTATTACATTTTCTTCTCATTACTTTCTGCTTGATAATGTTGTATATTACTAACTCTTTGTTATTCCATTAATTTATTGTTTTCTATCGTTCAATGTAAACTCTGATGTAATTAGTGAGATGTAAGCTCTGATGTAATTAGTGAGATGTAAACTCTGATGTAATTAGTGAGATGTAAGCTCTGATGTAATTAGTGAGATGTAAACTCTGATGTAATTAGTGAGATGTAAACTCTGATGTAATTAGTGAGATGTAAACTCTGATGTAATGAGGGACATGATAGAAGTCAGAATCAGGAAACCAATGATGACCATATTCCACATCCAAGTGGTGGTCTTGATAACAGACTGTATCACTGCAACCTAGCAAAATTGTCAGTAATTGATGAGAGACCTAAATAAGTAGATCTGAGATTCTCTGAACAAATGCGCTAACATCGTGACCTACATCTTGTTTAATGTCATCTTAGAAATAGAAGAAAAAGAAGAAGAATGTTGAATTAATCTCGTTACATAATTAATGTATTCAAATCTCGTTACATAATTAATGTATTCAAATCTCGTTACATAATTAATGTATTCAAATCTCGTTACATAATTAATGTATTCCCACCTCGTTACATAATTAATGTATTCCCACCTCGTTACATAATTAATGTATTCACACCTCGTTACATAATTAATGTATTCCCACCTCGTTACATAATTAATGTATTCAAATCTCGTTACATAATTAATGTATTCAAATTGTGTTCATATTTGTAAATATTAGAAACAACATGTTAAGACTTGTGCTGTCATGTTTCCTTACATTAATATTTCATGTTTTCCTTACATTAATATTTCATGTTTCCCTACATTAATATTTCATGTTTTCCTTACATTAATATTTCATGTTTTCCCTACATTAATATTTCATGTTTTCCTTACATTAATATTTCATGTTCTTCCTACATTAATATTTCATGTTTTCCTACATTAATATTTCATGTTTTCCCTACATTAATTTTTCATGTTTTCCTTACATTAATATTTCATGTTTTCCTTACATTAATATTTCATGTTTTCCCTACATTAATATTTCATGTTTTCCTACATTAATATTTCATGTTCTTCCTACATTAATATTTCATGTTTTCCTTACATTAATATTTCATGTTTTCCTTACATTCATATTTCATGTTTTCCTTACATTAATATTTCATGTTCTTCCTACATTAATATTTCATGTTCTTCCTACATTAATATTTCATGTTTTCCCTACATTAATATTTCATGTTTTCCTTACATTAATATTTCATGTTTTCCTTACATTAATATTTCATGTTTTCCTACATTAATATTTCATGTTTTCCTTACATTAATATTTCATGTTTTCCTTACATTAATATTTCATGTTTTCCTACATTAATATTTCATGTTTTCCTTACATTAATATTTCATGTTTTCCCTACATTAATATTTCATGTTTTCCTTACATTAATATTTCATGTTTTCCTTACATTAATATTTCATGTTTTCCTACATTAATATTTCATGTTTTCCTTACATTAATATTTCATGTTTTCCCTACATTAATATTTCATGTTTTCCTTACATTAATATTTCATGTTTTCCTTACATTAATATTTCATGTTTTCCCTACATTAATATTTCATGTTTTCCTTACATTAATATTTCATGTTTTCCTTACATTAATATTTCATGTTTCCCTACATTAATATTTCATGTTTTCCTACATTAATATTTCATGTTTCCTTACATTAATATTTCATGTTTCCTTACATTAATATTTCATGTTTTCCTACATTAATATTTCATGTTTTCCTTACATTAATATTTCATGTTCTTCCTACATTAATATTTCATGTTCTTCCTACATTAATATTTCATGTTTTCCTTACATTAATATTTCATGTTTTCCTTACATTAATATTTCATGTTCTTCCTACATTAATATTTCATGTTTTCCTTACATTAATATTTCATGTTCTTCCTACATTAATATTTCATGTTTTCCTTACATTAATATTTCATGTTTTCCTTACATTAATATTTCATGTTCTTCCTACATTAATATTTCATGTTTTCCTTACATTAATATTTCATGTTTTCCTTACATTAATATTTCATGTTCTTCCTACATTAATATTTCATGTTTTCCTTACATTAATATTTCATGTTCTTCCTTACATTAATATTTCATGTTTTCCCTACATTAATATTTCATGTTTTCCTTACATTAATATTTCATGTTCTTCCTACATTAATATTTCATGTTTTCCTTACATTAATATTTCATGTTCTTCCTACATTAATATTTCATGTTTTCCTTACATTAATATTTCATGTTTTCCCTACATTAATATTTCATGTTTTCCTTACATTAATATTTCATGTTTTCCTTACATTAATATTTCATGTTTTCCCTACATTAATATTTCATGTTTTCCTTACATTAATATTTCATGTTTTCCTTACATTAATATTTCATGTTTTCCTTACATTAATATTTCATGTTTTCCCTACATTAATATTTCATGTTTTCCTTACATTAATATTTCATGTTTTCCTTACATTAATATTTCATGTTTTCCTACATTAATATTTCATGTTTTCCTTACATTAATATTTCATGTTTTCCCTACATTAATATTTCATGTTTTCCTTACATTAATATTTCATGTTTTCCTTACATTAATATTTCATGTTTTCCTACATTAATATTTCATGTTTTCCTACATTAATATTTCATGTTTTCCTACATTAATATTTCATTTTTTCCCTACATTAATATTTCATGTTTTCCCTACATTAATATTTCATGTTTTCCTACATTAATATTTCATGTTTTCCTACATTAATATTTCATGTTTTCCTTACATTAATATTTCATGTTTTCCTTACATTAATATTTCATGTTTTCCTTACATTAATATTTCATGTTTTCCTTACATTAATATTTCATGTTTTCCTTACATTAATATTTCATGTTTTCCTTACATTAATATTTCATGTTCTTCCTACATTAATATTTCATGTTCTTCCTACATTAATATTTCATGTTCTTCCTTCCTATAATATTAACATGTGAAGAGTCTACGGCATAATGCTGGGAGAAACAAGGAGAGACCGGTTTAGAAATGAAGACGTCAGGGAAAAAGTGTGCACAACATCAGTACTAGACTTCATCAAGAAACAACAAATTAAATGTTTCGGTCACATAAGCAGATTACCAACAAGCCTCAAAAAGCAATGCTACTCCGATCCAGCTGACACAAAGCAAAAGCTGGTCCACAGAGATAACAGAGGAGACTAAAAACACTCTTTATGAAGCGCGCACACACAAGCCCGTTCTAGAAATCTCATCTTATCCTGCTGATGCTGTGTGGCAAAACAGGATTAAAGAAAAGAAAGAATATTAATTTATCTCATGTTCTCTCTTCTATTATATTTAAATATGCTTGTTCTTCCTCGTACCGTATTAAGAAATATTTTAAAATATCAACGCCATCTTTGTTCTTATTTGTCAACAACCGACTTTTTTCTTTTTAACTCGACTTGTGAATTTCATTTTTTTATTTTTGGCTGAAATCGGATGCACATGTCCTAAGCGTGTAGAAGTCTATGCGTTTAGGTGCTTACCAAACTAATGCGCAACGTATACACGTTCTTGACAAAGATCATACATATCACAAAGATTGATTAAAATTGGTCGTAAAAGAAGATGTCTTTATTTCTTTTTAAAATATACAAACAGTCAAAGGGATACAATTCATATAATATTATTTGGTCTTCGTGTTCATTACATGTGTTATCTCCCATATTTAACGATTTATTTTACGACTTGAGACATGGCTTCCATCTTTCGAATCAAAAAATCAAAAAGTACTCGGTTCGGATCTCATGGAGTGCGATCCCTTTTATACGTGATCAGAGATCTCAGAGTAGGAGAGATCGAGTGCCTAGACCTATTATAGATGGACGATACAATTTGTAACTTAACGGGTAATGAGCTCAATCATAATCCAAGCAACCTGGTTCAAACTCAGCTGCCGGCAGTTTTCTCACCGGAAGCAAATTTGTTGGGCGTGGAATTTTACGAACGGTAAAAATAAACCTGACCGTTCAGAAAGCAATGGCAAACTACTGAGTACTGAACGTATAAGTGGTGCCTGGGAAATCGACGACTCGTTTACTGTGTTTGATGTTGAAATTGTGTCAAGGATATGCAACGATTTCCTTTTCATTCAAAATGAAAATATATCAAATAATTGGGTGCAGTTAGAAATCGTTACGAGTATGATGGAAAAGTCACAGTACTCTCGGCAGCTGGTGTGTCATTTCTGCATGTATGGAAACGAAGCTATATAGAGGAAACCAAACGGGTACAATATTGTCAATATTTGGACTTTAAACGCTTTTTTAAATTGTCAGCAATAAGTAGCTGAGTTTGAAATTAAAGATCAAGAGATTCTAAGTTAGTCATGATGTCCCGTAGCTTTTTCATGCATGATCATTTAAAGTTCTGTTACTTCACATTTCTAGCTCTAAGTGTGGTTTGGCCACTTAATAAGATCCAAACTCTAAAGTATACAGAGTCTTCTACAACAGAACATCGGGAAAAAGGCAAGAGGAAGACCACGGAAAAGATGGTTAGATGGCGTAGCAGAATCCTGTGAAAGAGCAAAGATAACAATCACACAAGCCACCAGAACAGCGCAAGACAAAAACAGAAAACCACGACACTGGGCAACAACCCGGTAGCAGTGTGACGACAATAGAAGAAGAAAGAAGAAGAAGTGTGCAGGAGGTAGGAAGACCAACTCCTTACCTCACGAGTAGAACTTCGAGTGTAGGACTGAACCCACAACACTCTTGTGCCCGCATGGATAAGCGAACGCTCTATGCATTATATCAATCTGTCCCACCTTTAAGCGAGACATTATAATCAAATAGTTTGTCCTGAGCAGAACTTTGCCACCCCTACAGTCCTTCGAAATGTATCTCTCTCTCTCTCTCATAGGTCAGATCTCTTTCTCTTTGCAGCGGCCATGCACAAATCATCAGTTGCATCCTGAATCCATCTTCTCCGTAGTTTTCCTTTTCTCCTCTTTGCCGGTATGCCTCCTTCCATGATGGTACCTCCTTCTAAACTAGTGCATAACTAAATACAGTTCTGACAATTCCTGCAGGCGTCGCTGGTGCCAATCTGTATAGACATTGTTGTTCTCTTGGGCTCATCAGCTGTTGGACAGAGAAGGAGAAGGGTCAGCTGCATGGGCAACAGGGATCCTTCATATCAATATGTCCCCCAAAAACGCACTGGCGAGGTCACTTCAGTTTGACCTTATGGTGTCAAAGAAACTTTTTTTTAAAGGAAATAAGAATCTACACAATCATTTATTGAAAGCTGCATTCATTATCTCAGTAGATTAACATCAACATCATCTTCCTCATCATCATCATCATCATTATCATCTTCCTCATCATCATCATGTGATGAGCTCAACAAGATAGCTAGAATATAAATAGATCAAGTGTGACAGTTGTAACCGTATGTTTCATCTGGTGCAAATTATGACTTGTCAACATAAGAAGAATTTGGTATCTTGGTGAAGTATGTTGGTGAAGTATCTTGGTGAAGTATCTTGGTGAAGTATGGAAAAACATTTCAGAAGAACAAGTCAAGTAAGTTTGAGGGTATCTATGGTGAAGTGGTTAAGACGTTTGCCTGTCGTTCTGAAAGTTGTAAGTTCGAATCACATCTGCAACTTTTTCTGGAGATATCTATGATTGCTGCTGGAGCTACGTAGCTCGTGTTTTGTGCAACACACTCGGCATGGGACGTGTCATTTCTTCTGGGAGAGACGGAGTCATATGAGAAAACCTGGTGCACTAAAGTCATTTATTTTCCTTGAGACTTTGTATAAACCATGAGTCAGTGTTTGATATTTGAGAATCTCACATCGTCTCTAATGTACATATCTGTGGCGAAGATTGGATATGTGCTGGCACCACCAGTCTCTAATGTACCTATCTGTGGCGAAGATTGGATATGTGCTGGCACCACCAGTCTCTAATGTACACATCCGGGGCGAAGATTGCATATGTGCTGGCACCACCAGTCTCTAATGTACACATCCGGGGCGAAGATTGCATATGTGCTGGCACCACCAGTCTCTAATGTACACATCGGGGGCGAAGATTTCGTGTATGCTGGTATCCCCAGTTTCTAACAATGGAACAAGATTACTTTAGTAGCAAAGACAAGATCACACACGACAGCAAAGCACTGACTGCTGAGTAATACACTGAAATTCCATGAAAGCCTGCAACATCGTTCAAGGGCGAAAACATGGCAGAGGTCACTCCAAGACTCAGGGGCGTCATGCACCACATGACAGTGGTGAGATTCTCTATTAACGCATGGCTGTGTGTGTTGATCGGAGAGCCGACAATCTAGGGAATGACAAAATAGTTTAGATTCTGATAAGTGTGTACATGTGACAAGTGTGTATGTGTCAAGTGTGTTTATGTGACAAGTATGTACATGTGACAAGCGTGTACATGTGACAAGCGTGTACATGTGTCAAGTGTGTACATGTGACAAGTATGTACATGTGTCAAGTGTGTGTATGTGTCAAGTGTGTGTATGTGACAAGTGTGTACATGGGACAAGTGTGTGTCATATGTGTGTATGTGACAGGTGTGTGTATGTGACAAGCCTGTACATGTGTCAAGTGTGTGTATGTGACAAGTGTGTTTATGTGACAAGTGTATACATGTGGTTTTACAGAAGAATGTTGAGAATTCCATGGACAGCAAAGAAAACAAACGTGGAGGTTTTAAATCAGGCCTGCACACAAAGAAACCTTATCAAAGAATAAGAATCCGACAATCAAGGTTCTTCGGGCATATAATGCGAAGAGAAGGTTTAGAACATTTGGTGACTACAGGTAAAATTCAGGGAAGGAGAGATCGTGGAAGACAGAGGAGAAGATGTTGGATGGCCTGACATCATGGTTCGACAAAATATCGACGTCAGAACTGATTACATGCACCAAGCAAAGAGAGTTGTGGAGAGACATGATCGCCTACGCCGGCAGGCATGGCACTTGATTGATTGGTATACATGTGACAAGTGTGTGTATGTGACAAGTGTGTACATAGGACATGTGTGTGCCATATGTGTGTATGTGTCAAGTGTGTGTATGTGCCAAGTGTGTGTATGTGTCAAGTGTGTGTATGTGTCAAGTGTGTGTATGTGTCAAGTGTGTGTATGTGTCAAGTGTGTGTATGTGTCAAGTGTGTGTATGTATCAAGTGTGTGTATGTATCAAGTGTGTGTATGTGTCAAATGTGTGTGTGTGTCATATGTGTGTGTATGTGTCAAGTGTGTGTATGTGTCATATTTGTGTGTATGTGTCAAGTGTGTGTATGTGTCATATGTGTGTAAATACGTATCTAAAACATACACATCACAGGTCTCCAGGACAAACCACGCATGCGCATTCCTTCAATAAGTTGAGAAACAAATGACGTGGCCAGGTATACACTTAACATTCTCATTACAACTAGTATTACACACCTGAGTACTGGCAGACACCACCTGAGGCAACCCATATACTACAACTCTTAAGCCACCAAGGAAACAGGCAGCAGAAAAGTACAGGCCAACCTCATTGCTGATCGCCAAGGCCAAAGTCAAAACTGTTACTACCAAAGTGCAGATAATGGCTGGTCGTCTCCATCCTGCAAGACAAAACATACTGACTTCAAAGATGGCAAACAAATATCTGGCCAAAGGTTAACCAACATTATAATAATGATGGAAAATATATTTCCCTCCTCCCCTTCTCTTGAATAAAATGAGTGATAATGGCATCAGCATAAACTATATACTATAATGTCTCAATGTGTGAATAACTAGAGATCTCACAGTGCTAGACAAAATATATCTTTCTCTCTCTCTCTCTCTCTCTCTCTCTCTCGCTCTCTCTCGCTCTCTCTATCTTTAAGTTTTCCATCTCAACTAGCCTAGTTTCATTCACCTAGTTGCTAGTACTGACCTAATTCATACTGCTAACCTAGTTGCTAGTACTGACCTAATTCATACTGCTAACCTAGTTGCTAGTACTGACCTAATTCTTACTGCTAACCTAGTTGCTAGTACTGACCTAATTCATACTGCTAACCTAGTTGTTAGTACTGACCTAATTCATACTGCTAACCTAGTTGTTAGTACTGACGTAATTCATACTGCTAACCTAGTTGTTAGTACTGACCTAATTCATACTGCTAACCTAGTTGCTAGTACTGACCTAATTCATACTGCTAACCTAGTTATTAGTACTGACCTAATTCTTACTGCTAACCTAGTTGTTAGTACTGACCTAATTCTTGTTGCTAACCTAGTTGTTAGTACTGACCTAATTCGTGTTGCTAACCTCATCAATGTTACTGACCTAATTGCTGGAGAAAACTCGTACAAAGCTGGCTAATAGCTATGAAGACTAGGTATGTTATGAAGGTGCCAGCACTGCCAAATCTTGTACTCTTTCTGTATCCGTGCCCGTAGCTGTGACCATCACTAACAGGCACTGTATAACTTAAATAAATAGAAGAGTTATACTCCATGGATACTAGAGTACCGGACAAGAGAAACATCAACAGTAGTACCAGACAGGTCTTGGTTTGCGTTTTAATGACTAGAAGATTTGACCTTGTCAGAGATGATTCCCTTGCAGTGACCGGAAGTTGATAAATGTTTCGTCTGATAACGTCAATCTGATGAGAATGGACGGAGTCATCAATTGCAGTTTCTGATTGAGTTATGGAGTTTGAAATATCTTCCACATTTTCTGTTGGTAAGTTTCTTGGAGACAGATTGTCGTCCGTGTAAGACATGGAAGCTTGATGACCAAGCAGAAGTGCGCATTCATCAAACATCTCTTGTGCTGTTCGTGTTGGTCTTCTGTCGCTAGCAATGAAGACATTTTCTTCCCAGTTTCTGTGTTGAAACGTCTCCATGATGATATCCCAGCACAATGTCAGGACTGAACAAGTTGTACAAGAAATGAGAAGAACGAATCCAATGCAGAGAAGTATGAAGATTTGACCAATCAAACGATGACAACTAGCATGTGACGTGTACCAATTGGTTAACATTTCAACGGCACCTGGAATAAAATTATGATTAATTAGCCACAAAAATGGAATGTTTAAGTTCAATAAAGAAACAGAGTGGAAACAATTGCGATATTTGTAGACAACATTATGACACTATCATCATGTGGCATGGCTTTTAGAGAATGGAGCCACGATAAGATAGTGTTTAGTGTACTCGTTTCGTAGACGTGTGGTTCAGGTTTGATTCTACAGTGGAAGGTAAATTTTTGTCTGCTCGTTCACCCAGACTTAAATGGGTACCAGAAAAGTCTTCTTGCTTTTCTTGTGTCCTTTTCTGTTTTTGTTTTTTGCCGCTAGGCGTAGCAGGTTTAACTGATGATCGGTTTTCGAGATAATGCACGCTCGGTCGCTTGATATGTTGTGGTATTGTGAAGTTTTAAGATGTCTGTAACTCCATCAACCCATCTTTTTCTTGGTCTGCCCCTTCCTCTTGATGATTCCATTTTCAGGTTGTACGCTCTTGCAACTGGTGTATTCGGGTTCATTCTGACCAAGTGGCCAAACCATTTCTCTGTTTTTCAATAAATCTAATAGCAGGTGTTGTTCCGACTGTTCTTCTAATTTCCTCATTTCTTAAATGGTCTCTTCTTGTTTTATTTACTACTTTCCTCAAGCATCTCATTTCGCATGTGGTAATTTTCCCTTCTTGTTCTTTTGTCAGTGCCCAAGTTTGGCACTGGTAGTACAGTGTTGGTATGAAGATTGCATTTATAATCTGTCTTTTAGTCTCTACTGGAATTGCTGGGTGTTTCAAGATTGGGGTAAGCTGGTATGTAATGTTGTTGGCTTGCTGGATTCTAGTTTCGATCTCTCTGTCCAGTCTACTATCAGATGTGAAGATACTTCCAAGGTAATGTTGTTGGCTTGCTGGATTCTAGTTTCGATCTCTCGGTCCAGACTACTATCAGATGTGAAGATACTTCCAAGGTATTTGAATTGCTTTACTGTCGATAAATGCAATAGAATATTGATATGGTACTCGTATAAAGCCGCACATGTTTGATAAAACAAGTTTCCATTCAAAAACATGACAGAACATATGACTTTGAAAGAAAGTATAAGCTTAGTATTTGCTGAAATCATAGAAATGAACTTACCTAGTAAAGAAACAGCACATGCACCAGCTGCTGCGACCACTGTTTCTATTGTATTGATGCTGTCGTGGTCATCACTGTGTGAGAGACTCATGACTGAACTGGACAGTAGGTAATGACCACAAGATAAGGACGAAGCCATGATGATGTATCCTATGAAGGCCATAATTTGTGAGGACAGGGGAACAGGATTGGTTGCTATGACGCTATCATTTAACACTTTATCTATTTTTAGCTCATCTGAATTTTCTTCATGAATTGACCCGGAAGTAGACATGATGTTGTGACCTTGATAAACTTCACCTTCATAGCTTTTGTCCGGAAAGACGTATGGTTGCGTTACCAACTGATCATCACTTGATACCAGTAATCTCGTGACTTTTGTGCCATTTTCAGTAACATTTTGTAGAAATACTTCTGTGTTGTATATCCTTTCAAGATTTGCAGACAACACAAGAATCGTTCCAAAAGACAAATAGACAGCGAAAGCGATCAATAATTTCATTAATTGTTTCTCTTCCCCAAACAGCTGTTGTACACATTTTTGAAAAACGATTGTTAATCCAAGACTGAGACAAGCAGCAATGATGAGGTGTATACTAGTTAATTCATCTGGTATCTTTAAAATATGAAGATTAACAATAGAATACACAGATGTCAGTACAGAACAATACTGGAAGGCAAAGGCTGGACATAGCAGTAAGCATTTGTTTAACAAACTCCTCTTGACATTGTTGAAGTTGTGTCCTAGGCCAGCATTCATACGAGTAGTGTTATAGAATCCTGGTACATTTGTGGACCGTCTTCTGTGGCTGCTATACTCGGAATGTGATACACCCTCTCGATAGCCAGGCAGGTTTGAGTCGGGCTCCTTCATGGTTAAAGTTGAACTGGAAAATGATCTCGCAGTCTCCATTTTGATTTATTCAAAGTTCAAATAACACGTCACGATAACATGGGCAGTCCCAGAAATCAAAAATCTTCCATCTACAAAAATGAATTAAAATATAAAATATTATATGTCATATTTTTTAATAGATTCACAAAACTAGACAATATCTGAACTATCCGCATACATCTCTAAATTAAGATAGAAATTAGCAAAATTAGAAAATAATAAATTCACAAAACTAGAAAATATCTCAACTATCTACGCACATTTTCACATCAAGATACAAATTTCCACAACAAAGAAATAATTAAATTATCATTATCGATATATGTCCAAATAATGAAATATTTAGAAACTAAAAGTTTCAGTTGAACACGTTGTAATGTTGTCTGTGATGAGATACGAGAGACCTGACATACTGAAGACAACAAGTTAGTAAACATGCTACTAGATGTCTGGAAGCTGGGACTGAAAGGTATGACTAAATTGTGACAATTTGTCACGCTAAACATACAACACTTTCAAATAAGGTTGCTTTTATAATAGACTAATATAAAAGAACTTAATGCAAATGATGTCTCCACTCTCACGATCCCATAGTGATCCTATATGTGCGCAGTCCCTTTCGGCAAAATCAAAGTGACAACATAGCACTTACATAGTAGTTTAGGTGAAAACAGACTCACCGGAAAGTTAACACCGTTCACGAATCTAGCATACATGTCACTGTGCAAGTATGAGTCTATTTTCAATGCATAGCAATAGACTAAATAGCACATGCCGCACTCACAGGGTGCTTGTCATCCGTCGTCCAACGCGCTACGAACACGCTGGGCGGGCATATACATTTCAACATAAGAACGAACCTTGTTTTTGGTTATATCAGAACGTGTATGCCAACAAACATGAAAAATAAGAATTATCTCCTTTCGTAGAATTCAATAAAATAATTCCGGTAATTATATTTACCTCCTCAGTACGCATTGATATTGTATTACTGTATATATATTTTTTAAATAGACCGATACTGTGAGCAAATGGACGTTATGGTGACTGCTGCAGCGGAGGACAGAGCACGAATGGGAATGTCCAATTTGCCATGACGTCGATCGCATAACATAACATAAATAAAATAGACAGACCTTGCATCATCTTAATTAAATAATACCGCAATTGTATCGGCTCAAAAGAACGAATGACTCAATTCCATGGAAGCGGTTGAACGTGTTGACTAGGATAGAGCGGTATAGAGAAATTGTTTGCAGGTTATATGTAACATATAACGGTACAATAGAGTAATATACCAATACAGCACTAATGTAACCATCCTGAAACAGGTTCGGGCTTCTAGGTTTCCACAGGTGTTACACGGAGACAATACGTTACCTTCACTTCAACAATTAAGTGTTGTCCAGTTATCATCTAACCAGGTATGTATGGAAGCAATAAGTGACAGTTCAAGACCAGTTCCACGCAATGACTTAACAGATATGATTGACAGAAATAAAATCAACCAGGGATTTATCCAGACTACAAAATATAAACAGCTGCGTCACCATGTGGCTCCAACACTGTCAACTTTGCAGGGGTAGGAAATATAGACAACATTGTTCGTGTCTTAGCATCAGTATCTAGTCATTACTAAGTATAATTACTGAACTGTTTTACATTTAATAACAAGACTATACATGTGATATGATACCAACGATATCACTGGATGTACAATAACAATAATTACGATACGGTGCCTTTTCTACACCGACTTACCAAACATAGGTATTGGTAGTGTTAGTGGTAGTGGCGATAGTAGCAGTAGTATTAGTAGTAGTAGTAATGACAATAGTAGCAGTACCATTAGTGGTAGTAGTAATGACGATAGTAGCAGTAGTATTAGTGGTAGTAGTAATGACAATAGTAGCAGTAGTATTAGTGGTAGTAGTAATGACAATAGTAGCAGTAGTATTAGTGGTAGTAGTAATGACAATAGTAGCAGTAGTATTAGTGGTAGTAGTAATGACAATAGTAGCAGTAGTATTAGTGGTAGTAGTAATGACAATAGTAGCAGTAGTATTAGTGGTAGTAGTAATGACAATAGTAGCAGTACCATTAGTGGTAGTAGTAATGGTAAGCTAAAATTAAATTGGTATTAGTAATAGTAATCTTCATTCATGATTGATATTGTATGACCGGTCAATCTGCTTTGTTACTGTCAGCCGGTTTTATAACTGTGAACGTGTGTGATTGTGAACCTGCTCTACAGCTGGGAACCTGCTCTGCAGCTGAGAACATTACCTACAGCTGGGAACCTTGCCTACAGCTGGGAACCTGATCTACAGCTAGGAACCTTACCTACAGCTGGGAACCTTATCTACAGCTGGGAACTTTACCTACAGCTGGGAACTTTACCTACTAGCTGGGAACCTTACCTACAGCTGGGAACCTGATCTACAGCTAGGAACCCTTACCTACAGCTGGGAACCTGATCTACAGCTGGGAACCTGATCTACAGCTGGGAACCTTACCTACAGCTGGGAACCTTACCTACAGCTAGGAACCTTACCTACAGCTGGGAACCTTACCTACAGCTGGGAACCTTACCTACAGCTAGGAACCTTACCTACAGCTAGGAACCCTTACCTACAGCTAGGAACCCTTACCTACAGCTAGGAACCTTACCTACAGCTGGGAACCTTACCTACAGCTGGGAACCTTACCTACAGCTAGGAACCTTACCTACAGCTGGGAACCTTACCTACAGCTGGGAACCTTACCTACAGCTGGGAACCTTACCTACAGCTGGGAACCTTACCTACAGCTAGGAACCTTACCTACAGCTGGGAACCTTACCTACAGCTAGGAACCCTTACCTACAGCTAGGAACCTGATCTACAACTAGGAAACTTACCCATCTACTGCAGAAGAAAACTATTGATGTTACTTTAAGGACACGAGAATCAAGCTTGGCAAGTCGCGTATGGCCCAAGATGAGAGAGAACAATTGACCAGGTGACCACACTTGCGACTCCATGGGGAAAGAATAGAACATGGCTATCTTCAGCAATTCTATGGCTATTCTTGGAAGTAAACAGTTGCATATTATTGCATATCGTAAAATGGTAGAGTTGTTGCAGAGTGAAGCGGAGCGGACTACTTCTAGTATTAGGATGCCGTTACTATTGTCCTACAGTACCTCGTTTACTGGGGCCGTTGTTGTATCTGAATCTCAGTTGATGAGTCGGAAAGTCCAGAATGGCAAGTTGCGGCATGAGTGAATCTCGTATATATATATATATTTTCAACCTCCAGAGACTTAAGTGGATCTACTGTACAATGTGGGTGTTCGGAGCAACCAGAGAGCCTACATGCTGGCGTGAACATCATTTATTATCGGTGAGTTGAGACAGAGCAAACTATTCTGCTGTGGTTGAGAATAGATAAGGGGAATGTTCTTCTGTCTCTTGGCGACCTACTGTTAGATGAGAACACTAAAATTGACGCTGAATCAATCCAACGATTTAAGTAATTTGAAACCACGTTGTACAGGGTGTTCAAGATAAAAGCAGCCTGTGAATTGAGCTAATCTGGCATATATTTATGAAAATTAGAAGGTTAAGTTATGACGTAGTATAGGTCAAGTTGTGTGACGGTATGTAATTGTAGTGCGGGAAGGGGCGATGAACAAATGTGACGTAGGACGAGCTAGTCAGAACCGGTTTACATAGTAAATAGACACCACTCACTGTGTAACTGGCAACTTTCGATTTGTCAATGGGGCTGCATTTATCTTGAACACCCTGCACAAGTAGAACTGGATGCCTGAGGGACCGAGTGAGGTGGTGTGTTTAACAATCGCTGGTGTGTTTAACAGGCGAGCCATAGAAACCATCAATATGCATACCCTTCTTCATTAGTTGTGGGAGACTTCTTCTTCTTTGCGTTCGTTCTTTACGACCAATTTTAATCAATCTTTGTGATATGTTTGATCTTTGCCAAGAACGTGTATACGTTGCACATTGGTTTGTAGGCCCCTAAACGCATAGACTTCTACACGTTTAGGACATGTGCATCCGATTTCAGCCAAACCTCCTTAGTCGCCTCTTACGACATGCTTGTCAGGTAACAGTGGTTCTATTCTTTACACCCCAAATTTGGGCCCCGGTAACCACTCGGGCGATTGTTGTGGGAGACTGAGCGCCTATGGGTCTGCCAGATGCGTTATGAAGTCGACTCAGTAACCAATAACCTCAACGGGTTGCCGATAGCACGCTTCGCTAGTGATCACGAGCCGGGAAAACTCCTTGGTTCAAGACCAGCTTGGCGTGCCCATGGTAACGTGAGACATCTTACAGGAAACTCTTGATATTTTACTTGGTGATCTAAATTACAACTACCTCACAAGACTCGCCTGAATGTTGCGGGACACTGGTGATAAGGAAAGCAAGCCTTATCGCAAAAATAACTCAGAGATGCCATATAAGGCTATGCCTGAAATATGACTACGTCTGAATTCAGAGCGAGGAAAACGAGAGAGAAAAATATCACACAGAGAGAGAGAGAAAATAGCACACAGAGAGAGAGAAAATATCACAGGAGAGAGAGAAAATATCACACACAGAGAGAGAAAATATCACACACAGAGAGAAAAAAATATCACACACACACACAGAGAGAGAGAGAAAAAAAAATATCACACATCAACAACAGTGACTAGGGGCCTATCCGTATAGGACATGTACAGTAGAGAGAGAGAGAGAGAGAGAGAGAGAGAGAGAGAGAGAGAGAGAGAGAGAGATTAGAGGCAACACATATGGTAGCTCTTGAAACGGATACTGCATATAGGTTAAGCAGAGACCTCCACTGGGAGGTTGCTATGGAAACAGTCAACATCCACTGATTGCTACTGCATTTACTGTTGCTATGTTGATAATGTCTGTGACAGGTGTCTGGTTGCCATAGAGACGGTACCAGGGGTAAGCTAATCTGTTGTACAAATGATGCATGTGTGTAGTATAGAAGTTGTCAATAGCCACAAACAAACTCACAAACAAACAAACTCACAAACACAATCATTAACAAATTCTTGATCAGAACAACTTTTGTTGCAATAGACAATGCAAGTTTATTCTACAACTTTTAACTACAGCATATTTAGACTTGGAGAGGTAGTGCTGTTACCATGTCTAGTGTGGAGGTTGGGTTTGTATCTTACCAATACCAGAATATAGTGATGGTTTTCGTGGCTCGCTGATTAAACACACCTCTCACTCTGCCTCTCAGGCATCCAGTTCGACTTGTACAACGGGTAACTCCAAACTGCCTAAATCGCTGGATCGATTCAACATCTATTTTAGTGTCCTCATCCAACAGATAGTCGCGAAGAGACAAAAGAACATCCACCGTATCCATCTTCAACTCCCCAACAATCGATACTGTTGATGTAAGCATGTCTGCTCTCTGATTGCTGCACACACCCACATGCCCAGGACAGTAGATCTATGTAAGACTCTGTAGGTTAGAAATTTCTATAGACGACATCCACTCATAGCAAAACCTGCCCTTCAAACACCCAATCACCAATAAATACAACTATTTAAAGAATACAATAAACCATGTACAAATATAGAATGTATGACTGCAGCAATTTTCTTCTTCTTCTTCTTTGCGTTAGTTCTTTACAATCAATTTTAATCACTCTTTGTGATATGTTT
Organism: Arion vulgaris; assembly: GCA_020796225.1. Taxonomy (NCBI): domain Eukaryota; kingdom Metazoa; phylum Mollusca; class Gastropoda; order Stylommatophora; family Arionidae; genus Arion; species Arion vulgaris. The sequence continues at coordinate 3,042,107 of CM036755.1, forward strand.
GATCTTTGCCAAGAACGTGTATCGTTGCACATTGGTTTGGTAGGCCCCTTAACGCATAGACTTCTACACCTTTAGGACATGTGCATCCGATTTCAGCCAAACCTCATTAATCGCCTCTTACGACATGTGTGGCAGGTAACAGTGGTTCTATTCTTGACACCCCAAATGTAACCACTGGGGTGACTGCAGCAATTATACAACACAATTATCTAGAGGACAAAACTACAGCAAATAGAACAAGAATAATGATACATTTAGTATTGACAATCTCTCAACTACAATATCATGACGACTGCGGTCTCTGTGGCTCAGTCTCCGGACCGTGCCATTCTGTTAACGAGTGCATTATTTTCCAGAGACCCCCTGGGTTGTTGCAGGAGCTACTAAGTTTGTGTTTTGTGCAGTGCTCTCAGCAGGTAGCATGCCATTTCTGTGGAGAGGGACTGAGACATATGGGATAAAACCTGGTTGAATGAAGTCAATCCTTCGGCTTTAGAACTTTTAAGATTACATTTTCTATTGATGGCCTCTCAACTACAATAAGATTACATTTTCTATTGATAGTCTATCAACTACAATAAGATGACATTTTCTATTGATAGTCTATCAACTACAATAAGATGACATTTTCTATTGATAGTCTATCAACTACAATAAGTTGATATTTTCTATCTATGACGGAAGAATAACTAATGAAATTCAACATGGATGCAACAAAGCAAATCAAATGATAGGACAAATGGCGCCAATTTTAAAATGTAAACATGTCACCATGAACACAAAAAGAGCAATGTTCAACACAATCTTTCTCCCAAAATTATGATATCAGTGCCAAACCTGGACACTGACATTAAATGATAGAAGAAACTAGTCACGACAGAGATGAAGTGTCTACGTAGAATGCTGGGTGTAACAAGAAAAGACCGGTTGAGAAATGAAGACATCAGGGGGAAAAGTGGGTACAACATCAATACTAGACTTCATCAAGAAACAACTAATTAAATGGTTCTGTGACAGCCATCGGCAGATTACCAACAGACAGTGCACCTCAAAGAGCAATGTTAGTACAAAACAATGGATACAAAGCAAATGGTGGTCCTCAGAGATAACAGAGGTGACAAAATGCACTATTTATGAAGTGCACACAAGGGCTTGTATTAGAAATCTCTTCTTATCCTGACGCTGTGAGGCAAAACAGGATTGGAGGAAAACAAAACGAGACAAGATAATTTTCTATTCATGACCTCTCGATAATTCTACCATTAGCTGATGTTTTCTAGTGAAAATCTCTAATGGTGAAACACGTAATAACAAAGTACAATAGCAATGTAGTGTGCTGTGAAATTTATCAATCCTGTTGTATCATTTGCTTGATAAAGGCCTTTTAGTCAAAACGTTGTTGTGTATTGTCCTTGTTTTTGTAAAACTACAGTACTTTGTGATTACTTCTTTTTCTTCAGCGATCTCTGGTCATGCGCTTAATTTACTGTAGACCACAGACTGGGCAGTCAGCTTCAGGTCTGTCAGGTTTCCCAAAGCTTAGTTTTCAGATCGACTGGGTGTGGTCACATGTTGCTTCTCAGCTCACACAGGAGAGGACAGTCTTGCAGGATATGCTCTGGTGTCTGTTCCGCCTGCTGACACTGGCAGAGAGCTGTTTGACTTATTCCTAGTGTATATAGTACTTTGTGATTACATGTTTCACCATTTTCCATAGTTTTACTGCAGTCTCGTCCCTTTATTAGTGAAATTCTCTCAAACTAATAGTATATCATCGTCTCGTTCATACATTCTCACTCTTAGCATTCCTCTCTTTCATCATTTTATTCTCATATTTTCTCTCTTCCTTCATTTATATATATATATATATAAAACAAGTTATCCTTACAATATGACTAATCTCTCCGAATTATTTAATATTGCTCTTTCTCTCTCTCTAATTCTCCTCTGACTTCGATGGTACTATTATCATTATTCTTGTCATTTGAGCAACTTTACAACATGTCACATGCTAGGTTTATTATAACTCATGTCTCCTAACTCATGTCTCCTTCCAGTCATGTCCCCTTTATGCTAATCTTCACAGCCATGTCCCCCACACAGCCATGTCCTCACACAGTCATGTCCCCACACAGCCATGTCCTTACACAGTCATGTTCCCACACAGTCATGTTCCCACATAAATGAACATAATCCTTTTAAACACACACACACACACACACACACACACACACACACACACACACACAGATACAAAAGCTATGTTCTTCATCAAATAAGAGACATCCAGTTCACAGACTGTTGATAAGAGAGATAATAATAGTTACTGACCGCTATAACTTACATCATGAATAGTAGACAGCCTCCAGGATAAGAGAGATAGTAATAGTTACTGACCGCTATAACTTACATCATGAATAGTAGACAGCCTCCAGGATAAGAGAGATAGTAATAGCTACTGACTGCTATCACTTACATCATGAATAGTAGACAGCCTCCAGGATAAGAGAGATAGTAATAGTTACTGACCGCTATAACTTACATCATGAATAGTAGACAGCCTCCAGGATAAGAGAGATAATAATAGTTACTGACCGCTATAACTTACATCATGAATAGTAGACAGCCTCCAGGATAAGAGAGATAATAATAGTTACTGACCGCTATAACTTACATCATGAATAGTAGACAGCCTCCAGGATAAGAGAGATAGTAATAGCTACTGACTGCTATCACTTACATCATGAATAGTAGACAGCCTCCAGGATAAGAGAGATAATAATAGTTACTGACCGCTATAACTTACATCATGAATAGTAGAGAGCCTCCAGGATAAGAGAGATAATAATAGTTACTGACCACTATAACTTACATCATGAATAGTAGACAGCCTCCAGGATAAGAGAGATAATAATAGTTACTGACCACTATAACTTACATCATGAATAGTAGACAGCCTCCAGGATAAGAGAGATAATAATAGTTACTGACCACTATAACTTACATCATGAATAGTAGACAGCCTCCAGGATAAGAGAGATAATAATAGTTACTGACCACTATAACTTACATCATGAATAGTAGACAGCCTCCAGGATAAGAGAGATAATAATAGTTACTGACCGCTATAACTTACATCATGAATAGTAGACAGCCTCCAGGATAAGAGAGATAATAATAGTTACTGACCACTATAACTTACATCATGAATAGTAGACAGCCTCCAGGATAAGAGAGATAATAATAGCTACTGACCGCTATCACTTACATCATGAATAGTAGACAGCCTCCAGGATAAGAGAGATAATAATAGTTACTGACCACTATAACTTACATCATGAATAGTAGACAGCCTCCAGGATAAGAAATAGAACTAGCTCTTAAGTGAGAGAAGGCACACCTGTAAGGTGGGGAACACTGATAATAAGGAAAGCAGGTCTTCATGCACACAAAAAAGTGCCATACCAGGCACGGCTAAATTTCTAGCAGGGGATCGCAGAAGAAGATGAAAAAGAGAATATGGCTACTGCCTTCTACTAATCATATCATAAAAGAAACCCATGAGAGAGAGAGAGAGAAGAAAAGAGGATGCCTTAAACAGACCTGGAGACAAAAAGTCTTCTTGAGAAATTGAAGATTACTCCACTATCCTGGGAGATCATATACCTGGAGACAAAAAGTCTTCTTGAGAAATTGAAGATTACTCCACTATCCTGGGAGATGATAAAGAAAACAACCAGAGACCGAGAAAAGTGGTGAACAACTGTTGAGGGCCTATGCTCCACGAGGAGCTGAGAGGAATAATGATGAAATGATGATGATGAAGAGAGAGAGAAGAAGTAATATATGAAGATAGTAGTAGACTCATCTCATGTCCAAGAAACCTGTTAGAGGAACCAGCCTAGAACAATCCATCCTGTACAGACTTCCTCTATGAAATCTAACAGTTGGTGGAGGCATGCCTGTATGGTGGGGGACAATGATAGTAAGGAAAGCAGGTCTTCACGCAAAAATCAGTCAGAAGTGACATACTATGTGTCCTGACTACACCAGAATTCATAACATGAGAGCACAGAAGAAGAAGATCTAGCAGTAATTGTATGTTACCACCTAAACTACACCTCTGAAATCAGATAATTGTATGTTACCACCTAAACTCCACCTCTGAAATCAGATAATTGTATGTTACCACCTAAACTCCACCTCTGAAATCAGAGTATGATTCGCCTGAATGGCCAGGGACTGGTAATAAAGAAAAGCAAGTCTTCACTCAAAAATCAGCCAAAGGTGCTATATTAGGTATGTCATGACAATGCCTGAATTTATTGTGGGCAAACAAACAAAAATTGCATGAACAAACAGAGAAAAATAACATTTAAAACTTCTTTCAGGCAACTGTTATTTCTTTCAAAGTGCAGTCTGACCATCAAGGGCAACCTCAATACACTAAGCAAGGGGAAATGAATATTTTGTTGATCAAACATTGTAACTGAATGTTGCTAACTAGCTATGGTTGATCAAACATTGTAACTGAATGTTGCTAACTAGCTATGGTTGATCAAACATTGTAACTGAATGTTGCTAACTAGCTATGGTTGATCAAACATTGTAACTGAATGTTGCTAACTAGCTATGGTTGAAACGCTTATAAGAAGTTAATATATTTCTACACATGGAGCATACAACCAACATCTGATCTGAGATCTGGTCTTCTTTATTTTCTCCGAGTAAACTACCAGTCTATTGTCTATTCCCAGGTGAAAGATGTAGTTGGCTGTCCACTCTTGCCGTTAAGCGTAGGGATGGCAACTTTAATTTGCGTTCTAGGGCCAGATGAGTCGCCCTTATATCTGTGTTTATGTAGTGTGGTCTTGATATTGTCTATCCATCTTTTTCTTGGTCTTCCCTTAGCTCTAGTACCCGATCTCTTTTTATTGTGTGCTGTTAATAATAATAATTCCTCTCGTACCGTTATACAATACATAGGGCCTGCAAGTAATTTCTCCATACCGCTCTAGCCTGGGCAACTCGCTCAATCTCATCCATAGAACTTAGACCGGTATTTCTTGCCTCTCTCAGCAATGCTGTTATTTGTGGTTGATAAACTACCAGTTACATTTTTAAATTGATTTCTGGCGCCCTCCCCGAAAAATGTATATGAAAGACTGTGATCCTAACATATCTGGTTGCTTAGTTCTTCTCCTCCTGCTCCTCCTCCTGCTGAGATTAGCTTCTCTACTACATCCTGTTTTACTGGTAGTCAGCTGAACTCTACAGTCACCATAGTCTCAATATGTGCTCCTCTCTCTAACATATACATTTAGATTAAAGATGAGGTTGAAACAAATATTTAATGTTCACTTTCCATTTGTCACTTCTTTTATTCAACTGATTTCTTGTCTCAGGTTTTTGTTTATCTCTATCAGATTCATAAGTAGCAGGCATCTATACATTTCTACATATACACACATTTATACAAATATGTCTCTCTCTCTCTCTCGTTGTGTGTATGTGTGTTTGTGTGTATGCTTGCATGCATGTGTATGTGCATGTATGTGTATGTACTTCCATAAGTGTGTATGGGCATGTGTGTGTATGTGCTTGCATGTGTGTGTGCATGTATTCCTGTATGTGTTTCATGCGTGTGTGCATGCATGTGTATGTCTGTGTCTAAAAATCTACATGAGTAATAGCTCAGTGAAATTCATGAACCAATAATGTTGTGGAACAAACTGATTACTGTCAAGTCTTGAAATAAAGTGATAACTGTCAAGTCTTGTAAACAGCTGACATTGGCCAAGTCTTGTAACAAACTGATAACTGTCAAATATGTTGTTGTATATACCGATGGGTCGGTTCAACGTGGTGAGAATCCGGCTGGGGTTTCTTGGCTAATGCGCATGGTAGGGTTGTTGCAGAGCGAGTGGGGCATACAGGACAACTACTTCTAGTATGAGGATGGAGGTTGAGGCCGTTACTGCTGCCCTCCATTGGATTTCTGGGACTTCATTTACTGGGGCAGTTGTTGTATCTGACTCTCAGTCGATGCTTCACAAGATCCAGAAGGGCAGGTTTCGGTATGAGTGGATGTCGTCTATAGAAGTTTCTAACCTCCAGCGGCTTACGTGGATATACTGTCCTGGGCATGCGGGTGTTTACGGTAATGAGAGGCGGACAGGCTTGCATCAACAGCATCGATTGTTGGGGAGTTGAAGATGGATAAGGGGATATTCTTCGGTCTCTTTGAGACTCTCTGTTGGATGAGGACACTAAAATCGATGTTGAATCGATCAAGCGATTTAAGCAGTTTGGAATTACCCTTTGTTCAAGTCGAACTGGATGCCTGAGAGGCAGAGTGAGAGGTGTGTTTAATCAGCGAGCCACAGGAACCATCAGTATGCATACTCTTCGATATCTGTTGGGGAGACTGAGCACCTATGGGTTTGCCGGAGTGCAATGACGTCAGTTTAGTAACCAATAACCAATAACCAATAACGATAACTGTCAAGTCTTGTAACAAACTGATAACTGTCAAGTCTTGTAACAACTGATAACTGTCAAGTCTTGTAACAACTGATAACTATCAAGTCTTGTAAACAGCTGACATTGGTCAAGTCTTGTAACAACTGATAACTGTCAAGTCTTGAAACAACTGATAACTGTCAAGTCTTGTAAACAGGTGACATCGGTCAAGTCTTATTAATCAAATAGACAAGTCTTAATGACAAAAATATGATAACAGACAAGTGAATTGATAACAGACAAATGAATTGATGATAACAGACATATGAATTGATGATAACAGACAAGTGAATTGATTATAACAGACAAGTGATTTGATGATAACAGACAAGTGAATTGATGATAACAGACAAGTGAATTGATGAAAAGACCATCATAATATTGCTATAATGACACCAATTAGATGAAATATCTAAACAAGCAAACATGAATCATAATCGAATGTTTCAATGAAAGAAAATTAGAATCAAGAAAACAGCTGGATATGTCCGTGTGAAGTGGATGCCTCATGTTCACATTAAATATTTCAATACCCTTGCATCTGAAGTTGTCATGACAACTTGTACCAACTACAAATGTTGTGTCATCATATTTTGGCCAAATGTGTTTTCTCCGCTATATGCAATATACAAAAAACCATCGTCGTCTCCATGATCTTCATAAATCTGACCCATACTTGCACTGAAATACAGATTGACACAGACGCATTATTTGACATATAGTGGTTGAGTTTCTAGACAACATATTAAAGAGCATAGCATCAAGGAAAATTAAATATTTCAGACACATCAAACGACATGAGCGACTAGAGAAAATAATTTTGAAGGGAATTGTGCCTGGAAGAAGAATGAGAGGAAGACGTAGAAGACGATGGGGGCAAGATGTCATTGACGATCTGAGAATGACTACTGCTAACGCCGGTCAACTTGCACAGAACAGAGCTTTTTTCAGGATTGCTGTCATGGGAGCCAAGTTCTGGAAGGGACGAGCTACTTGATGATGATGATGGTCTAGACAAAAAGACATCACTTTCATCATCATCATTTCACAGTCTACCTTTTTTTTAGGCAGTAGCAAAAAATGTAAACTCAGGGACCCTCACCGGTGCTACAGAGTTTGTGCACAACACACATGGCCTCGGCAACACACTAGAAAATATCATAATAGTGGAAGTATAATCCATGTCTTTGCTACATGAATTCCTACAGCTATTCATCTCTTGTAAATATGTCATCAACATCAACAATTTCTTCTACAGTCAATCAATTGAATGAATGCTAGAAATTGTTACTTGTATGATATTTGATGAACTCTTGATCTTGAAATAACGTTTCAGGAATTTGTTGCAACATTTAATAATAAGTAATGAATGCAATGTTAGTTGCTGATGGTTATAGTTCACAATTATCATCTCAAGTAATCTCTACTATTGACAAGTTTTATGAACTTCTAAAGTTCAGAGTAAGGTCTCGTCCATGTGGTGCTGGGGCCCAAGGAAGCAAAGAATAGTACCACTTTGACCTACAAGGCATGACATAAGAGGTGACTGATGTAGGACCTAGGAAGCTATCCTAGTAAATAAAAGCGTCGAGAAATTAGATGTGCTGGCCTACATGTAGGCGCATAACTGGCACAACATACAATCATTCTCAGGCTCAGATCACATACAAATCACACAGAGTGATTAACAAGTGGTCGATATGGAGCGTTCGAAAAAGAAGAGTAAAGTCTAGCCTGGCCTGAATGGCGAGAGATACTGGTGATAAAGAAAGCAAGCCTTGCCGTAACAATCAGTCAGAGGTGTCATATTAGGCGCAAAGAATATATCTGAATTCATAGTAGACAAACAACAACAACACCAGCTTTCTGCCCATATTTCTATATAGAATTGATATCAAACCATTGTCCCATACATACAACATGACTTGAATATTCCATTTAACACCAGCTTTCTGCACATATTTCTATATAGAATTGATATCAAACCATTGTCCCATACATACAACATGACTTGAATATTCCATTTAACACCAGCTTTCTGCACATATTTCTATATAGAATTGATATCCAACCATTGTCCCATACATACAACATGACTTGAATATTCCATTTAAAAACAAGAAAATCACACAAAATCTTCTGGTGTTCTCTCACCTGGACTGTGGAAGTACTTTCCCAACAAATAAAAATATTGCCTTTTCTGAGGGTAGCTGGATACGTTTTCTGATGATCCACATAAACTGTGCCACTGAGATATCATTGGGAACCAAAAACTTTCTTTTGTCAATAGCAGAAATCTGTGATTTGGGTTCTCTTTCTACAATAACCTGGACACAATTGTCAAGTAAGTTGAAGTGAAACTGGATGAAGGAAAGTAAGTTGAAGTGAAACTGGATGAATGAAAGTAAGGTGAAGTGAAATTGGATGCAGTGAAGTAAGTTGAAGTGAAGTTAGTGAAGGAAGTAAGCTGAAATGAAGCAAACTGAAGCATGTTACAACTTATCATTACTTCATTTGAAGCTGTTCTAGCTGTCCTTATATGAATCCACTGCTGCTACAAGTTTATGTTACTTCATCTGAAGCTGTTCTAACTGTCCTTATATGAATCCACTGCTGCTACAAATTTATGTTACTTCATCTGAAGCTGTTCTAGCTGTCCTTATATGAATCCACTGGTGCTACAAGTTTATGTTACTTCATCTGAAGCTGTTCTAGCTGTCACCATCTTAATCCACTGGTGCTACAAGTTTCTGTTACTTCATCTGAAAATGTTCTAGCTGTTCCTATATGAATCCACTGCTGCTACAAGTTTCTGTTACTTCATCTGAAGCTGTTCTAGCTGTTCCTATATGAATCCACTGCTGCTACAAGTTTCTGTTACTTCATCTGAAGCTGTTCCTATATGAATCCACTGCTGCTTACAAGTTTCTGTTACTTCATCTGAAGCTGTTCTAGCTGTTCCTATATGAATCCACTGCTGCTTACAAGTTTCTGTTACTTCATCTGAAGCTGTTCTAGCTGTCCCATTTAATCCACTGGTGCTCAAGTTTATGTTACCATCTGAAGCTGTTCTAGCGTACCATCTTAATCCACTGCTGCTACAAGTTACTAATTATTATTGCTTAATCCACTGCTGCAACAAGTCACAAGTTATTATTGCTTAATCCACTGCTGTACCAAGTTACTAATTATTATTGCTTAATCCACTGCTGTACCAAGTTACTAATTATTATTGCTTAATCCACTGCTGTACCAAGTTACTATTATTGCTTAATCCACTGCTTACGTCAAGTTATTATTGCTTAATCCACTGCTGCACCGTCACAAGTTATTATTGTTTAATCCACTGCTGCACCAAGTCACAAGTTATTATTGCTTAATCCACTGCTGCAACAAGTCACAAGTTATTATTGCTTAATCCACTGCTGCAACAAGTCACAAGTTATTATTGCTTAATCCACTGCTGCAACAAGTCACAAGTTATTATTGCTTAATCCACTGCTGCACCAAGTTACAAGTTATTATTGCTTAATCCACTGCTGCACCAAGTCACAAGTTATTATTGCTTAATCCACTACTGCACCAAGTCACAAGTTATTATTGCTTAATCCACTGCTGTACCAAGTCACAAGTTATTATTGCTTAATCCACTGCTGTACCAAGTTACTAATTATTATTGCTTAATCCACTAGTGCTGTATATTACAAGTACATATTCTAAGCCGACTAAGATGGTTGGGACATGTGAGAAGAATGGAAACTTGCCCATACCAAAACAAATGTTGTTCTGTGAACTTTCGGAGGAAGAGGCACCAGGGCAGACCACTGCTCAGATATAAAGATGTCTGCAAAGCCTCAATAAAAAATTTTTTCTATAGATCCCAGCACATGGGAGGGACTAGCTGATGACAGAGTTGTGTGGAAAGCCAAATTACGAAAGGGCGCAGAGTCTTTTGAAAAGAGACTTATATACGAGCTGAACGACAAGAGAGAAAATCGAAAACTCAGAAGTTGTCACAGTAAAACACTTGCCAATTGACCGTCTGTAAAGGCGAAAAAAAAAAAAGGCCATATATTCTAAGTAAACACGTAAAACAAAAGTACTACAGTTTTACAAAATACATAAACAGTGACGATAAACAGCACGTTTGACCAAAGGCCTTTATCAAGCAAACAATACAACAAGAATGCAATTTGAGGGAAAACTACAAATGGACGATTACATGTGGAAACATAAACCTATCTGATGAAAATCTGGGAATAAAAGCGAACAACGAAATGAGTGCAACACAAAAACCGAAAGTGGAAAAGGAGAGGAACAATAAACAATATAGTGGATGACACATATATGGAGCAAACACACATATAGATAACAAGGCACGAGATAAGACAGTACTAAGAAGCATAGGAATGTAATGCGTTGAGTCAAGAGGTCAAAGTGCCATAGAATGAAATAAAGCGGTTCTCCAGGGCGAATCGACTGCGATCATCGGAGGAACATGATCGGATGGCTGTGACCTGGACATCGTCAACTCCTGAATGGCCAGTATCATTGAAATGAGTGGCCACAGGAGTCACCGAGCATTGGCGAATATCGCGTAAGTGTTGGGCGAATCGGTCACTGAGCCTCTTAACGGTTTCACCAATATAGGCCTTATGGCATCGTTTGCAGGTGATAGCATAGATGATATTGCGGGACTCACACGAGAAACTGTCTTGAATGGTATAGGTAGCTTTGGAAAAGAGACAGTACGGGTCTGTATTACATATGCACATGTATTACAGCGCCGGCGGCCACATTGGATGGTGCCAAAGTGACTCTGGATGTTAGGCTTGAGGCGACTGTGTACCAACAAATCCTTGAGGCTTCTGTCCCGTCTGTACGCCACCAGAGGATAGTGTTGGAAGACTGAACGTGTCTCAGGATCAGACTGAAGAATAGGGAGATGATGGAATAAGACCTTTTCACCAGGGAACTATGAGGGTGGAAAGTTAAGATCAGTTTAACCCTGTCAGAATTGGGGTTCTAAGTATGTGAGAGAGGGCCTCCTGGCGAGCAATTGGCTGAACCCGATGCATGGCAGATGTAAGCACATTCTCCGGGTATAGGCGCTGGCGGAAGAAATCAAGCATCTCATGAGCTCTATCAAGAAAATCGTCGTCCTCGCTGCAGAGGCGCGAAGGCGTAAGAGTTGAGAGAAAGGTAAAGAGTCACGACAAGCCTGGGGATGGGAAGAGGTATACAGAAGAAAGCTATGTGTATCAGTAGGCTTGTAGTATACTGATGTAGTGATAGTGGATAGGCTGATGGTGATAGTGATGTCAAGAAAATTGACACAGGAGGTAGAGATGTGAGAGGTGAACCGAATAGCAGGATTGAAGGCATTGATGAAGGTAATGAAGCATGACAAATCGGCTTCAGACATATCGGTAACTCCAATACAATCATCAATGTATCTATGATACATGGACGGAAGAAGGCCATCATAGGTGTTCCATACTAAGTGTTCAAGATGACCCATGAATAGACAAGCATAGCTGGGTCCCATTTTAGTACCCATGGCGACCCCACTAATCTGTTCGAAGAACTGGTCATTGAACTGAAAGGAGTTGAGAGTGAGAACTAGTTCTGCAAGACGAAGGAGAGTCGAGGTGGAGACAAGAGGGTTAGTTCTCCTGTCGAGAAAAACTGGAGAGCTTGAAGTCCGTCAGAATGAGGTATAGAGGTATACAGTGAGCAGACATCAAGGAGGAAGAGGCGATAAGTCCTGCCAGGCAACAACTTAATAGAAGAAAAAACAGACAAAGTGTGGTTAGTATCTTTCAAGAATGAAGGTAGTGTGGTGACTATAGGATTGAAGATACTGTCAAGGAATGCGGAGATATGTTCCGTAGGACAAGAGCAAGCAGAAACAATAGGCCTACCAGGATTGTGAAGTTTATGAATTTTGGGAGCATATAGAATGCAGGTTTGCCCAAACAACTGTCGATGACACATAGTGATGATGCGCCGGTAGGAAGGTCTTTAGAGGCAATGAGGTTCTTGATGACTGTACGGACCTTACTATTGTTGGATAGTGTGGCATCAGAAGGAATATTTTTGTAGAATAGGGTGTTGAGTAGTTGGTTGTGGCCTTCCTGAAGATATAGTTCTTTACTCCATACGACTATGGCACCACCTTTATCAGCGGGTTTGATAACAATGTCATCACGTCGGCGGAGGTGTGATAGAGCACGAAACTCGGACGGTGACATGTTAGAACGCCCTAGGCGTTTAGGGTGGAGAAGTCCAATGTCGTATGAGTATTCTTGATGTAGAGATCAAGAGCGTTAGAGGCACCAGGTTTAGGAGTCCAATCATGTTTGCGAGTGGAATACTGGGAGAACATACTCGAGTCGTGATGTTCTAGAGGGTCCTCCTGGTTGTGAAAATGGAATTTGAGTCGCAGGCCACGGTGGAAGCGGTTGACATCCTGAAGAGTAGAGTAGTGGTCAATGGAGGGACGGAGAGGAACAAACTTGAGACCCTTACTTAAAACACATCTCTCGCTGTCAGATAAGAGAAGGTCTGGAGGGATGCAGACAACCTGGGTGGGAGGAGAAGATAGTTGTGGACAATTGAGAGGAGTGGTAGAAGGTACAGGGCGAAGAAGGTCAAGTTTTTGTTGATGATGCATGCAAATAAATTCATGCAGTTGTCTGTTGAGAGCGTGGATGGTGAAACGAATAAGGAGTAAAGGAGCATATTCGTAGAAGTGAGACTACGTAGACGTTGTAGAAGTAGGGACTGGGAGGAATCCAAGTCAGATAGAAGGTGTGAGTGGTTGGCCGCGATACAACGCATGCGTTGTAGTGCACATTTGGTTTCTAACTTAAGTAACCTATGCTGCTCCCTGGGGTATAATGAACCTGCAGAGGGGTGAAAGTTGGAAGCAAAGCCTTTGGGAATAACCTTAAGAGCTGACATGTGAAGAGAAAATTACGATGAGAGCAGAAAGCGAGTTTTTTAAAGTAACCATAGCATATATTCTAAGCCGCTATTAATTTAGTACAAGTAAGCCAGCACATCCGATTTCTGCGATGCTTTTTATTTACTAGGGTAGCTTCTGTAAGTCCTACATCATTCACCTCTTACGACATGCCTTGTAGGCTGCAGTTGTACTATTCTTTGTTCCCCTTGTGGGCTCCGGCAACACACAGCCAAGTGGTTACTTAATCTAAGTATTATACAATTATATAATAACAGATACAAAAAAGATTAAAGAATGAAATTCTTTGATTCATTCATAATTTTATGTTACAAAAAACAGACCTCTTGCAACTTACAGGAATACGTTCTGGATACTTGATACGAATTTTACCAGATTCCAACTTCCTATGCTCTGGAAGGGAACAAATATACAGACAAAATAAATCATAATGATGAATGAGATGTTAAATTTAGTTTCAACAATAAAATAGCACAGTACAGGCTTTTAGATACAGGATGAGATCCATATACAAATAAGATTTAGACCTTTGTCAACAGATGTCGTTGGCTGATTCTCAGGGTGAGATCTTCTTCTTCTTTGCGCTCATTCTTTACATTCAATCTTAATCACTTTGTGATATGTTTAATCTTTGCCAAGAATGTGTATACGTTGCAGATTGGTTTGGTAGGTCCCCCAAACGCATAGACTTCGATCAGATGTTTCATCTGTGACAGTATGACACTAGAAGATACCATATGCAACTATTAAACTCACTACCTTGAGGGAGGACACGATGCAAGAAATAAACTCTTGTATTGCTATAGCAGCTAGTGCCTTCACTAAATTAACGAATATCTAGCAATCTCAAGACCTTAGTATATGCACAAAAGTTAAATTATTTAGGTCATGTGTGATTCCTGTACTGACCTATGGTTGTGAAAGTTGGAAATCAACAAAGAAAATTGATAAGAAACTGGACAGGTTTGAGAATAAATGTCTTCGAAAATTATTAAAAGTAAAATGGAGTGATTTCATTTCTAACAACACAGTGAGAGATAGAACACACCAACAACCCGTATCAAATATTATAAGGAAACGAAGGTGGAAATATTTAGGTCATGTTCTTAGATCAGACGAAAAGAAACTAAATCGACAAGTCCTTATGTGGTCACCAGTTGGGAAAAGAAAACGTGGAAGACCAAAGACCACTCTTTGAAGAACCATCCAACAAGAAAGTAAACTATTGGGATGTAAAACCATACAAGATCTCCAACTGCTAGCAACGAACCGCAGCACATGGAGATCTAAAACCTCTGCCCTATGTGCCGCCTTTGAAAGGAACAAACTAACTAACTAACTTGAGGGAGGGGGCTCGGAAGAGCTAAAGGCTAGGGAGTAAACCTGATAGAAAATCCCCACCACCTTGTGGGTCAGTACAGTTACGGCGAACCAACACCGCTCTTTTAGTAATTTGACTACTTTTTCAGCGCAGTCCGTGACGGAACACAAGTCAGCCATTGTGTTTTCGATCGAATCGATGAAACAGCGTGTAAACAATTGCTTCATACGAAATATGTGTCATTCATATAGTAAAACCAATTGTTCTACGTGTAACTGTAACATATTCTACAGATCTGGAAAATTCTATGATTATATGTTAAGTAGAAGCTATTTTGAACAAAAATTTTTTCGATGGTCACTACCATTATTTTGGAACCTTGAAAATTTCGCTTGGGTACTACCCATAAACATTGTATTTACGTGAAACGGCATTATTAACTTCTCTTTACTCATAAATTTTCATTACTATAAATATTTTTCTCTCTTCTAAGAGCAACTTTACGTCTGCAACTCGTCAATAACCTACCAGACTTACCATTTATCTGTGCTACGAAGCCGGTTTGCTTTTGACGTCCATAACAACCGCTGCAGTTTGCGATCTTCTCGTGAATTCTTTTCGTCATTTTACTTGTGTCAACAATATCCAGCAATGCTAAATACAAATTTTTAATTTTCTTTTTATATTTCAAACATTATTTATGCCTTTCAGTTGACTTTTGTATCGAGTATCAACGGTAATATTAAATATCCCACACTAGATCTAGCTGTCCAAAGTGAACCATTCGTCAGCGATAGACAGCAATAATGATTGGACCGATCTTTATCGTACACTATTCAGATTTACTTGAGAAGTCTCATATTATTGTACTGTGATTTCAGAATTAAAATAACTAGTGAATCATTTCAGTATTCAGTTAGTTGTCTTTCTTAATTATAGGCATTTCATGTTTAAAAGTTGTGCCATTTAAATTGCACTCATTGTTTAGCTGCAATGAAGCTTTGTGACAAAATATAGTCTAGTAGCAATTTCAAATGTAACTATTGCAAGATCATCTACATTTTCTTTTTATGTAAACTTCTTCTGTGACTTTCAATTTGTTAGTGGTTGAACTAAATGTGATCATTTATGTTTACTCAACATATATAAATGATTTACCAAATAAGTATCCAGCATGTTTGTATGTGAGATGTGCATACATAAGTAAATATATAAAACTCACACTATTCAAAGAGTCACTCAGAACAGCACAACATATTGCAGATAAATCAAGAAATATATGAATACAAAAATTAACCTCTGATGCTAGAGTGAATAATTTACCAATATGCTTTTATTATTTTCTAAATTGTTTTGGTTGTGTGGAACATATAATGAGCACTAGATCAACAGTTTCAATAAATAATATTCATTATGATCTCCCCATGCAACTGGCTTCAACCTTGCAATAACATTAAATATATTTATTACTTTATTTTAAAAACTGGAGATAGAGGTTGTGTGAATAATTTACTCAGAAAGTGTTAAAGCTTGACCATCATTGCAAGACTAAGGTCAATGCATGGGGAAATTAGAAAGGATATTATTCAATGAAATTGTTGATCTAGTAGTCAATACATTTTTTAAACAATCAAGAAAGATTTTGACAATAATGAAAACACACTGGTAAATCATTTACCTGTACTTCAACTATATAGAAATTAGGATTTATACAAAGATCTGATTTGCTGTATCATTGTGTTTACTGTACCTTTGATTAACCAATTTTACTCAAAGCTCAGGTCCTACACAAAACTTTCAATGACATAAAATGTGCTTGTTCAATGTATGTTCATATAGAAGACATGATGCAGTATTTCATTACTAATTATCACATTTAGTTCAACCACTAACAAATTAAAAGTCACAGAAGAAGTTTACATAAAAAGAAAATGTAGATGATCTTGCAATAGTTACATTTGAAATTGCTACTAGACTATATTTTGTCACAAAGCTTCATTGCAGCTAAGCAATGAGTGCAATTTAAATGGCACAACTTTTAAACATGAAATGCCTATAATTAAGAAAGACAACTAACTGAATACTGAAATGATTCACTAGTTATTTTAATTCTGAAATCACAGTACAATAATATGAGACTTCTCAAGTAAATCTGAATAGTGTACGATAAAGATCGGGCCAATCATTATTGCCGTCTATCGCTGACGAATGGTTCACTTTGGACAGCTAGATCTAGTGTGGGATATTTAATATTACCGTTGATACTCGATACAAAAGTCAACTGAAAGGCATAAATAATGTTTGAAATATAAAAGAAAATTAAAAATTTGTATTTAGCATTGCTGGATATCGTTGACACAAGTAAAATGACGATGAGAATTCACAAGATCGCAAACTGCAGCGGTTGTTATGGACGTCAAAAGCAAACCGGCGTCGTAGCACAGATAAATGGTAAGTCTGGTAGGTTATTGACGAGTTGCAGACATAAAGTTGCCCTTAGAAGAGAGAAAAATGTTTCTAGTAATGAAAATTTATGAGTAAAGAGAAGTTAATAATGCCGTTTCAAGTAATACGATGTTTATGGGTAGTACCTAAGCGAAATTTTCAAGGTTCCAAAATAATGGTAGTGACCATCGAAAAAAAATTTCGTTCAAAATAGCTTCTACTTAACATATAATCATAGAATTTTCCAGATCTGTAGAATATGTTACAGTTACACGTAGAACAATCGGTTTTACTATATGAATGACACATATTTCATATGAAGCAATTGTTTCACGCTGTTTCATCGATTCGATCGAAAAAAAAACACAATGGCTGACTTGTGTTAAATTTATTTACCGTCACGGACTGCGCTGAAAAAGTAGTGCAAATTACTAAAAGAGCGGTATCTCAATGCAAATATGACGCCGTGAGTTATGCAGAAGGCTTTTGATATTAATGTCATTCTACAGTGGATTCATGGGCACACAAATATTCCAGGAAATGACAAGGCAGATCATCTGGCCAAACAGGGATCATCAAAACCACAAATAGACAAAGCTGTTAGCATACAAAGTATAAAACAGATTCTGAAAAACAACTCCAGAGAAGATTGGCTGAACCGATGGGCTATAGGGACGACTGGTCAGGACATGTATGCAGAGATGAATAGACCAAACCCCAAGGACAATATAAATCTGCTACAACAAAAAGATCAAAGCACTATCATTCAGTTAAGAACAGGACATGTTGGACTGAATTACCACCTACACAGAATAAACCTCACACACCTACCACACTGTAGAAAGTGCAGTCATTCATGTGAGACAGTACAGCATATCTTGCTTGAATGTGCTGGACTGCATAAAGCTAGACAAGAACTCCTCCCACCACACCCATCTGTTCATAATACCCTTTACACTAGTCTTCCACAATTACAGCACATGCAGATTCTACAAATTGGCATTGGCTGCCCAAGAGTGAAAACTCGCAGCCCTGATTAGAAGAAGAAGAAGAATGCAGAAGGCTAGAGGAGTATGCTTTGAGCGCAAATCCAGAGGGAGGGAACCTAAAGCAGTTGATGGTTATGTGAGTATTCCATCTTCAGGCATCCCCTGCAAACCCTGCTGGTATTGTATGGACTTTGTCTTTCCTTTAGATGAAACCATAGAGTAGAGTTTGTGCAAAATGGGCAAGGCTCATTCCCCAAATCAACTGCCCAGGCTAGGCATAAATTTAGAGGACACACAACTCATATTTTGTCACAGTAAAACACTTGCCAATTGGCAATCTGTAAAGATGGAAAAAGGCCATATACATATACTGTACTTTTAACTTAATAAGAATGTAGATTTTAAATCTGCAAGATAAATTATGTTAAGGAATGGACTTTGGTAAATGACAATAGAGGCAGGGAAAACATGACAATTCTGGCATTGATGTTGGATAAGGAAAAGAAGGTGACCAAGAAACATAATCAAAAGTAAAGAACTAATTTAATTTATCATTATCATGTGCTTCGCAGACTAGCGTAGTCAATCACTAATCTCCACAATCATCTGTTCCTAGTACTAACTATCAGTTCAGATGTTAACCTTCTTCAATTTTGTCAAATATAAGTAATATACTTAACTATATCCAAGTAGCCATCTTTTGGCAAACATTACAATCATCCTGACTGTCAATGACTCACATATCGAGTCATGTATTATAATAGTAGATAACTGCTTAAGATTGCAAACTTAACTATACAATATTATTATGAATAATATTGTCAATCAATATGATGATGGATGAATATGAATTTATATGTCGTGGATATGAGACAATCAGTCAAACTCCACAATGTGATTTGTGTGCAATGTTTATTTAATAATTATAAAATAACTAGTGTTACCATTCGAACGACGTAAACAATATACAAGGCCAAGGGAGGAGAAAGAATCAAGTTTGTCCCCTTGTTTTATGAAATTGTATAGGAAATTATCATGTTATGATATGGATTTGCAATTGCATGGAATAATTGTTTGATAATATTTAGACTTCGTGTAATAGATAAGTATCAGTCAGTAGTCAGTCTAGTAACTACTTGCTGAACTTGCTCATTTCTAAAACCATTCATTTTCATAACTAATGCCACCATTTAATTAATTAAAAATAACATTTTTATTAGTCACTTTTAGTTTCAATTTTAACAAGCGTAACATTGTAGATTCTGTTTTCTAACGACACTTACCGAATGTATGTTCCTCCTTAAATTTGAACTTCATTCTTACAATGACCGATAAAAGTCACACTAATTGGATGAACAGAAAACAGATAGTGTTTCCCAAATGAATGTACTTGTTTACTTGCAGCAAAGTCTGATCGCCTGCTACTGTTACTACCAGTGCCAGGTACCCGTATTTATGTCAGTTGTTGTTATTTATGACAGACCAAAACTAGAGACACACAGTATTTTCTGTTTAAGATGACCGCAAACATGACAAACTGTGCATAATAACTAAAAATGTTATATTAACATAGTTACTTTTATATTTATAACTAATAACACAAGTTTGAAGGTTTATGGAAGTGATAATGTATTATTTCTTTATTTTAGTTTTGTGAAGAATTTGATACGGACTGGACTGGATACGGAAGACAATGGTTGGATTCTGAAGATGTCTAGACATAAATGAGTTTTATTTTTGTCAGGACATCAAGACTGGACAATCGAAACTAGAATCCAGCAAGCCAACAACATTACATACCAGCTTACCCAATCTTGAAACACCCAGCAATTCCAGTAGAGACTAAAAGACAGATTATAAATTCAATCTTCATACCAATACTATGCTACCAGAGCCAAACATGGGCACTGACAAAAGAATAAGAAAGGAAAATTACCACATGCGAAATGAGATACTTGAGGAAAGTAGTAAATAAAACAAGAAGAGACCATATAAGAAATGAGAAAATTAGAAGAACAGTCGGAACAACACCTGCTGTTAGATTTATTGAAAAACAGAGACTCAAATGGTTTGGCCACTTGGTCAGAATGGATCCGAATACACCAGTTGCAAGAGCGTACAACCTGAAAATGGAATCATCAAGAGGAAGGGCAGACCAAGAAAAAGATGGGTTGATGGAGTTACAGACATCTTAAAACTCCACAATACCACACCATATCAAGCGACCGAGCGTGCATTATCTCCGAAACCGATCATCAGTTAAACCTGCTACGCCTAGCGGCAAAAAAGCAGAGAAGACAAAAGAAAGAAAGAAAGAAAGACGATTAAGACGTAAAGATGAATGAATGTCCTGATATGCTTGCGGGTATGGATAGTGTAGAAAGTGAATGAGCAACAGACTAGGCTGATGTTCTGAATGCCTACGAGAGAGAGAGAGAGAGCGCGCGCGTGTAAACGATTCAAGGAATGGGGATGAATCTTCAACCCTAACCAGACTACTAGAATGGTATTATCCATATAAGGAAAGACTGCAATAAAACTATGTAGCAATGGCGAAACGCGTAAAAACAAAGTACTGTAATTTTATAAAGTACAAAAAGTAATAACAATACACAGCAACGTTTCGACCAATATGCCTTTATCATGCAAAGGGTACACCAAAACGGTTAAAAGGCAGACATAACATAAACTGGCAGAAGTATGGATTGAGCTGATGTTATTAGTGCAGCAGTGCGCACTCAGTTATGTGATATAGGCGAATCTCAGATGCTGGAACTATTGCGAGAATTGTGAGTTAAATTCGGACAAGGCAGACAGCATCGTCTTCGTGGAAGAAAGAGCAGATTTAATAATCAATTTTCATGGGTATGGTGAGCAGGACTTTGGGATGGCTGCTGTAGCAGAGAATGAAGTACACAACGGAATGTTCAATGTGACATGATGTCGATATAAAATAACATAACTGGAGGTCAAAGAAGAATGGTAAACCAAACCAACACAGAACTGATGTCAAGACACACTGAGGGACAAACTGGGAAAGAGATCGGGGCACTTATAAACTAACTGGCTTCATGTGTAGGGATGATGATGATGATCTGTCGACTAAATTAAAGTAGCCTAGATTTCATTAATCAAGATCAACACAAGATTCTAGACCTGTGCTTCTGCGAAACAGTGCATTTGTTTGTTTATTTATTGTCAATTGCAGCCTGGCATATACCATTTAGCGGAATTCATGAAGTCCGGTGCACCTCAAAGAAGTTTTCATTTGAATGAAATCTATAGTTCATCTAAGTATTTTTTTTTCTGTGAGTTGGTTTATGTGTATGTGTGCGAGTTTGTGTGAGTGCGTGTTTGAGAATATGGATATGTAAGTGGATATGTGTGTGTGTGTGCGTATGAGTTTGTGGATGTGTGTGTGTGTGTGAGAGAGAGTTTGTGGATGTGTGTGTGCGTGTTTGAGAATAACGATATGTGTGTAAGTATGTGGATATGTGTGTGTATGAGTATGTGGATATGTGTGTAAGTATGTGGATATGTGTGTGGGTGCGTTTTTAATGCGAAACCAGGAAGACGTTACATAACTAGGAAATATAGACAGTTACAGCAAGGACGACGTGGTTTCTAAAAATCAAAAGTACGAAAGGTACAGAACGAATTGTCTCTGTGATCCATACTTGATTGAGAGATCAAAAGTCTAGTACAAAGACGAACAGTTTTCGTCACTTAAAAACGAATCCGATAACAGCAGTCTTTCTGGATTCGTTTGGTTCTTCGCACGAGCAGTCTGTGGTAGGATACTTACTGATCGAAAACCGTTTTCATTTCTTCATAGTGCTCCTCGGGTATTCTACTCTCAGTGTACTTACATAAGTATATTGCCCTTGGCATATAGAAGGTCTTGGTTATGAGATATTAGACATAATTGCAGTATTTTGTAATATGTTATGCGATCGACGTCATGGCACATTGGACATTTACATGCGTGCCACGTCGTGCGCTGCAGCAGCCCCTCCCATACTTGCAGTAACAGCACGCTCGTCAGAAAGTTGAAGATAAATAAGGGGGCTTTTGTTACTCAGCGACCGCTTGTTGGATGAGCGTACAGAAATTGCTATTGAATACAGCGTTTTCAAGAGTGTGGAGTCACGTGTTGTACACTCAGGACTGGACGCCTGTTATGTAGATAGAGGATTATATTTAAGAAGCGAGTCACGCAACCATCAGTATGCAAACCCTTCTATATTTGCTGGGGAAGACTGAACAGCTATTGGTATACCTGGTGGTCATTCTGTCGAGGCAAAAACCGATAATAATGTACGCTGACTAGTGTCTTGTCACCAGATTCCCGAACACATTCTGCCAACATGGCCCTCTCCGATGACTTAAGGTCAATAACCTGCTTCAAGAGACTGAGTTGAATGAGCAATTATGGGGCAGCAGCCATGATCTATTACTGATGATTAGATACATGGATCCCACTCACTTTACTGTTTATGCTACTGAGTATTAGAAACTGTTTTATAAGCCACTCTCGTGTTTTCATACTCAGTGACTCCATGAATGGACTTCGACGAAACTGGGTGGAAGTACTGGTACAAACAGGGATCAGATAAATCACCTTCATTTTTGTCACTGGGCGCGCAAGAGACAGGTGCAATGAACGAGCTGGTAGATTGGCTGGCATGACTACGATATCAGAGGTGGTTGGAATTGAAATGACATCGATAGAGTCTTTCGAACAGAAAAGTTTCAGGGTTGTGAATCCTAGTCGCTGACCAGATTGAGAGAGATGGGTGTCGATATTGATAGAGCTCGAAAAGAAAGACATACCAAATATACAAAAATATTGATTAACCAACATCAAACTGGCGTGTTGGACCGCTGGATTTTTTGAGGTGGAGATCGGAGCACATATGGACGTGTCCGGAGTGCTATGATAGTCTTCCTATAACTGCAAATCTCGAAATATGGGGAGACTGCAGTAAAACTATGACAAATGGCGAAACACCTAATAATAAAGTACTGTGATTTTACAAAATACAAAAACAACGACAATACCCAGCAACGTTTCGACCAAAAGGCCTTTATCAAGCAAACGATATAACAGGAGTGACGAACATCACAGCACACTACATATAGGCTAAGACAGAGATGATTTCCAACAGACAAAAAAACAAATAACTGCTAAGAAACTGATTCATGAGCAAGGTGCGTATCCTTTATAGGACGTTGCTCTCTTTGCAGCACATCTGAAATTCACGCTGTCTCTAGCTAGTTCACCCACTTCGTCGATGGTCATTTTCACGGTTTATTTAATATCTTGTAGCCATCTTCTTCTTGGTCTGCCATGCGTCCTGGGACCCTGCCCAGGCCATTGTGACACTTAATGTGACCAAAGTATCTAATTTGTATGTATAGTATAATTGCAGAGTAACAAATGTATGCGAACGTATGCATGAAGAAACTGCATCCATATCTTCTTCTTCTTCTTTGCGTTCGTTCTTTACGACCAACTTTAATCACTCTTTGTGATATGTTTGATCTGTGCCAAGAACGCATATACCATGTGAAACTCATATTTCTGACAACTTCTCTTTCCACAAGAAGGTCTTCTTCCCAGATTGTGGAATCTATTGTGTGCGTTTATAGAAACCCAATGCGGGCACTTCCTTGGCATCGTGAATATTAAAAAACTAGAATCAAGGCAAAGCATATTTGAATTTTTTTTTTTAACTTGTTATTAATATTTGTCAACTTTTTCGGAATTACAGTATATTTTAAACAATACAGCATTTATCTTAATAGTTTAAGCGCGAGTGCATATTTTACAGAAATTAATGGACTTATTTCTGACAAATATTCTGTTTGAACTTTGATTAAACCGTTTATAACTGTATTATGAAGTGCATATGTTTTTATATTTTGTAATTAATATGGCGTCATCGTCAACCAAATGAAACTTGTACATTAAGCTTGTTTAGTCTTTTATCTTAGTATTGCGACACCTACTTCAGCTCGATGGTGTTGGGTTTATAGTTTCATTATTGTATCTGTCACATATCTATAAATATTGTGCATACTTTAATTTAATGGCAGAGTCAGAAAAGACAGGTTTAAAGTCGGCGGATTGTAGCCGACTGCCGTTTTCAGCAGAAATGAGTACCCGTGAAATTACTGATGACAATGGACAGAATAAAACTAGCATTTATTGCCAAAGGTGTCCTAGTCTTGTCTTATCTCCGCACCAGGCGACATTAGTAAAGAAAGAGGTATGACTAATTAGTTTCATTGGCACTGTTCTATATGTAGGATGTTGTGGTGAGGTGAATCTTTCACTGTAAGTGTAAAGAAATGATTATAATTACCTAACAACACTTTCACGATCGATCATAAAGTTTTAACTACTTGTCAACTAGCGGCTAAGTGAGTGTCACAGTATGAGAAGGTGAAAGGTTTATATTGAATATATTGTTTAATGGTAATATTATAATAGTAATACTGTTTATTATAGTACCAAAATTGCCTCATAGAAATTAAAATCGTAACATCATTTACAAAGGACGAAGCGGTAGCCATCAACCACAGTGTAAACGATTCGTTCATGTTCTATGCACCACTTATACGTTCAGTAGTTTGCCACTGCTTTCTGAGCGGTGAGGTCTATTTTTACTTTTCGTAAAAATCCCACTGGAACGAATTTGCTTCTAAACTGCCTGCCGTGGAGTTTCAACAAGGTACACTTGGGTTGTGATCGAACTCACTACCACTTAAGATACATACTGTCCCCCTCATAGAAAATATGCTCATAAAAAAGCAAGCGGTCTGCTCATTTTAGGCAGTAAACTCAGTTGAAGGTATGAATAGCTTCATAAATTATATTCTATTGTTAACTTTAATAATATATTGGGGGCATGTGGTATTTGCCTTTAAAAAACAAGCAATATTTAATCAAGATAAATTCAACTTGTATTGAATGAGCTTTGAATAAGAGATTTTTTACTGATGACTTAAAATGACTACTCACACCAATGGTGCTGCCAGAAAGTCCCTCGAGGGGTAAGTCAGATACTAGAAGTAGGCTTGTGTTTATGATTGTCTGTAGGTGTGGATTATAAGATACTAGACAGTTGGCGACCTTTAGAGAATAACTTGAAATCCTGATAACATGGGAGGATAGATACAAATCAGAAATCAAGAGTAAACTAGATCAGGCAAAAACAGCATTCCAATAAATGAAAGGCATTATATGCAACATGTCATAGTCTATTGAAATCAGAATAAAATTTCTTCAGTGTTACATAGATCTAATTCTGATATCAGATTTATGGATGTATGTCACCGACAATCAAATAACATATAGTAAAATCTCTGGAGGCCAAAGAGATGGGGTTTCACAGAAGAATGTTAAGAATTCCATGTACTGTTAAAATGACTAATGCTGAAATGTGTTGAAAGAGGTCAAAGCACAGAGAAAACTCATTATCAATATAAGACAGAGGCAGTCAACATTTTTGGAACATGTAATGAATGACAAAAAGATATTTAGAACACATTTTTGTTTCTATCTGCAAACTTATTGGATCCACACAAGACAGAGTACAACAGAGAGATAAAATTCTAGATAGCCTGACTTCATGGCACAGAAGAGGTGTCAGCATCTGAACTTATAGTTGATACTAAGGACAGATGTTTGTAGAAATACATGATCACCTTTGCCAGCTGAAATGACACATGATTATGCACAACACTGAACCATCATGATAATTCTTGAAATATTCATCTCCAGAAAAGTCAGCATTTATACAATCATTATTTATGCAATTAACATTTATATAATCAGCATTTATACAATCATTATTTATGCAATCAACATTTATACAATCATTATTTATGCAATTAACATTTATATAATCAACATTTATACAATCAACATTTATGCAATCAACATTTATACAATCAACATTTATGCAATCAACATTTATACAATCAACATTTATGCAATCAACATTTATACAATCCACATTTATACAATCCACATTTATAGCTAAAATAGTTTATATTCATCTATTTAAAATATATTTATATTTCAGTTTTTCTTGCCATACATGTACCAAAAAAATGAACGTGCCGCTGTGGAAGGTGTGACCTTGATAGACTTCTGGCGTGTCTCAGATATGTTGACATTTGACAATGTTGGTTTCTCAAAAACAGTAAGTCTATGTTTTGTACAACACGAGCAGTTGTGACGTTTTGTTGGTTTATCATTGGACATCTGTGGACACATTTTTGAAATTTTCCAAATATGATAAAAAGTAGAAAACTTTTGTTGTTTTAGCACATTCCTCATTTGCAAGCTGAATTTTGACATCAGTTAGGAGTTATATTTTTTTTTCCAATCCAGAAGCACTTGGGCTTTCAGCTCTTCGGCTCGGTGTCATGGACATCGTAACAGTTTGGTTCGGTGCCACGGACACCGTAAATCTGGGAAACCCGTGGCTTTTCTGCCAGCCCACGGAATTGAACCCGCACTCACAGAGGGCTTGTCATCTGCAGTCCAACGCTACAACGCGCTGGCCATGCAGGCAGGAGTTATATTAGGACTATCATCATAGAACTTCGGACATGTCCATAGGTGCTCCAATCTCCTCCACAACATATCCAGCGGCGTCCAGCTTCCCAATATGCCAATTCGATGTCGATTAATCAATCTCTTTGCATATTTGGTATGTCATTATTTTCGGGCTGTACCAATATCGACGATAGTGTGCGTCTGTAGCATAAGCGATAGTTAGCTCGATCACAACCCATGCGTACCTGGTTCAAACTCTGCGTTGGTCGTCGATTTTCTATTAATTGTTACCCACATCTGACTACAATCTGGCAACTTTCTTTCTATCATTCTTCTCCATGTTTCCTTTGAATGTCCAGGTCTTCTCTTCCAACCAGCTGTCCTAGCCAATGCCTCTACTGAATGTAAAGTGAGGTTAACCTGAATAGCGAGGGACACTGGTGAGAAGGAAAACAAGCATTCACACAAAAATTGTTCAGAAGTGTCATGAATATGTCTGAATTCATAGCGGATGAACTGAAACAAAAAATGTATTGTATGGTTTTATACGTTGATGTCGTCTATAGAAGTTTATAATCTATAGAGGCTTACGTGGATAT
This sequence comes from Arion vulgaris, assembly GCA_020796225.1. Classification (NCBI taxonomy): domain Eukaryota; kingdom Metazoa; phylum Mollusca; class Gastropoda; order Stylommatophora; family Arionidae; genus Arion; species Arion vulgaris. The sequence continues at coordinate 3,069,543 of CM036755.1, forward strand.
ACTGCCCTGGACATGCGGGTGTTTACGGTAATGAGAGAGCGGACAGGCTTGCATCAACAGCATCGATTGTTGGGGAGTTGAAGATGGATAAGGTGGATGTTCTTCAGTCTCTTAGCGATTGTCTGCTGGATGAGGACACCATAATCGATGTTGAATCGATCAAGTGAGTTAGGCAGTTTGGAGTTACCCATTGTACAAGTCGAACTGGATGCCTGAAAGGCAGAGTGTGAGGTGTGTTTCATCAACGAGCAACAGGAACCATCAGTATGCATACTCTTCGATATCTGTTGGGGAGACTGAGCACCTATGGGTCTGCCCGGAGTGCAATGACGTCAGTTTAGTAACCAACAACCAATATGTTGATATTTTTATCAACGGAGAGAAAGTAGAAAATGTGAACGGTTTTGAAATCTCAGTTCACTGCTAACAACAGATGGAAATTTAATGAAGGAAATTAAAGGAAGAACAAACATGGCTTTACAAAAAAATTCAACAACTAAAAACAGTATGGAACGGAACTGATAGGAAAACAAATATCAGAATACTACGAGCATGCATATTCCCAGTGGCAACATATGGTTGTGAAGCATGGACATTTAATAAGGCAGTGGAAAACATATATGTGCTTTTGAATATAAGTGTTACAGAAGAGCCCTTCGTATATCATGGACAGAGAAGAGAACAAATAGACCTATCCAGAAAGAACCCAAAATCAAAGAAAACTGAGATATTTTGGACATATAAAAATTCACGAAGGGCTGGGGAAGACCATCATGGAAGGAGGCATACCGGCAAAGAGAAGAAAAGGAAGACCATGGAGAAGATGGATTCAGGGTGTAACTGACGGTTTGAACATGCCGGCTGTAGAGACAGGACATCTGGTCTATGAGAGAGAGAAATTTCGAAGGACTGTTGGGGTAGCAAAGTTCTGCTCAGGACAAGCTATTTGATGATATGTTGATATCCTTAGTTTACTGTCTTCACATTTCTTGTTTCTGTCTCTACAGGTTGATAATATCAAATATTTGATATGTGCTGACTGTGAAGTAGGGCCTATAGGATGGCATTCTGTACATGATAAGAAAGCATACTATATTGCTGTCGATCGAGTCAAACATGGATGAACAAATAGATCATCAGCCAACAATCAATGTAGACATCATCATCTCCATTAATCATTGATTTATTTCATTGATGGACTGTTTCTCAATCGGGGGTCTTTTGTTATTATCTCAATGAGGAACCTTTGTAACACATACATGCAGTGATAAAAGACTTGCTGGTTTATGTTGACAATAAGAGACAAGATGGTTTGCAAATTTCTTCTGCCTCGAATGCTCCATATCGACCATTTGTTAACCACTCTGTGTGATTTGTTTATGATCTGAGCCTAAGAGTGGTTGTACTTTGTGTCAGTTATACGCCTACAAGTAGGAGGCCAGCACATCTGATTTCTGTGATGTTTGTCATTTACTAGGGTAACTTCCCATGAAACATACATCAGTCGCCTCTTACGACATGCCTTGTAGATCGCAGTGGTACCATTCTTTGCTTCCCTTGCGGTACCTGGTCGGCTTGCAAATGTAGAAATTGATATTTGTCAATTTTCAGCAATTTAATAATCTGAAATACTACTTCTTGGTCCCGTTGTACAAGTCAAACTGGATGCCTGCGAGGCAGAGTGAGAGGTGTGTTTAATCAGCAAGCCACAGGAACCATCAGTATGCATACTCTTCGATATCTGTTGGGAGAGACTGAGCACCTATGGGTCTGCCCGAGTGCAATGACGTCAGTTTAGTAACCAATAACTTCTTGGTCACTTCTTCTGTATCAAGGAATGTACCTAGTAAGTCTGTTCTAAGGAATATACCAAGTAAGTCCGTACCAAGTTTGTACCAAGGAATGCTATACATTTCTATCAGAGTCTTGGTCAGCTCTGGCTTGCAGTTAGCCATCACATGAAGGGAGTATATTGCTGTACAAGCATGTCCATTCATTCGATTGAGTAGAACTCTTCTATTGGTCTACAAAATGTATCTACAAGTATTTCCAACCAAATTTCTCAATAATTATTCTCAAATGTTTCATCACATTTCATGGAGACAGTGAAAGAAAAGTCATCTCTTCTATTGAAACCATCAGCTCATACAGTATTTGAAAGCCACAAAACATGTGATACAATATATATATATTTGTTATTTCATTCAACGGACCATATTTTCATTGGTTTTGTTGTCTTGCAACGGACCATATTTTCATTGGTTTTGTTGTTGTCATGCAACGGACCATATTTTCATTGGTTTTGTTGTTGTCATGCAACGGACCATATTTTCATTGGTTTTGTTGTCTTGCAACGGACCACATTTTCATTGGTTTTGTTGTTGTCTTGCAACGGACCATATTTTCATTGGTTTTGTTGTTGTCATGCAACGGACCATATTTTCATTGGTTTTGTTGTTGTCATGCAACGGACCATATTTTCATTGGTTTTGTTGTTGTCATGCAACGGACCATATTTTCATTGGTTTTGTTATCTTGCAACGGACCACATTTTCATTGGTTTTGTTGTTGTCTTGCAACGGACCATATTTTCATTGGTTTTGTTGTTGTCATGCAACGGACCACATTTTCATTGGTTTTGTTGTTGTCATGCAACGGACCACATTTTCATTGGTTTTGTTGTTGTCATGCAACGGACCACATTTTCATTGGTTTTGTTGTTGTTGCTGTTGTGGTTCAAACTTGAATTGTAAATATTTCAATGTACATGTGTTGTTGATATTTAGTTATTTGTTCAACTTGTCTTGAAACTATTGTTGATGTGATTTGTATGTATGTGTGAAAAACTGCCACAAAGAACACATTCAAACTGATTTCAGTGTGAATTTTTTTCAGCCAAAAAGATAAACAAAAAGGGCAAGGGCTCAGTTAAAATTGTAATATTGTAACCTGCAATTTTCACACTTTTTTTGCGTCCCATATTTTAGAAATGTATTATTTGATATATTCATCATCTCTCATAATTATCTTTACAATTGTATATTGGATGTGATATCTAGGTCATGTGGTATCTATCTCTGCTACAAACATTGTATGGAGAGGGTTCAAAACCAGGCATAAGTGGGTATATTTTCCTGTTAAAATTAACGGTTTGAGTTTTATGTAATGTTTATGTATGAACTTCACATTTTAGTTTATGTATGAACTTCACATTTTAGTTTATGTAATGTTTATATATGAACTTCACATTTTAGTTTATGTCTGAACTTCACATTATTTTATGTATGAACTACACATTTGAGTCTGACGTTATAAAAACTGGGATCTGCCCTGCCCCTCGCTGATTGTACCTGCTATGACAGGATGATGATGATAGTTTGACTAGTCACATGACTGCATTACTTGTGTGGTTGTATGTATCACATAACTGCATTACTTGTGTGGTTGTATGTATCACATTACTTCACTTGTGTGGTTGTATGTATCACGTTACTTCACTTGTGTGGTTGTATGTATCACATTACTTCACTTGTGTGGTTGTATGTATCACATGACTGCACTTGTGTGATTGTATGTATGTTCTGATTTTGCTGTTGTTTCTGTGTGGCCCTAGCTAGCACACACTTCATCTGAAGCAGCACTTCATCTGAAGCAGACAAAACTAGAAGGTACAGACAGGACATAAAAACATCTAGCAATTGGTTATTCAATGACCACCTCTTGGATGATCAGCTATAATAGGACTGCATGAGCTTAAAATTCAACACTTCGTGAATAGTAGTCACCCGAGAGGATGAATGAAGAACATGGGTATGGAATGTGCCACAAGAACAATCAGCATATATATATTCCTCTCGTACCGTTATACGTTATATAGGGACTGCAAGTAATTTCTCCATATCGTTCTGTCCTAGGGAAACTTGCTCAATCTCTTCCATGGAATTGAATCTGATAATTCTTGCCTCTCTCTCTGCAAAATTTGTTTCAGGGTGTCCTTAGAATATCCTAATCAGCATGCATACTCGTTGCTAATTCTAAAAACACTGAGCAGTAGTGGAACTATAGTCATGTCAATGATGATGTTATTGATGATGGCATCCTGTTCTGTTTGAGAGATAATGTATTTGAATATGCTTGATTTATTGTCTGGTGTTTTTTTCCTCTTCTGCATATCTCTACTGTTGTATTCTATATTACTGTTCAGTTAGCAAAGTTCTGTTCAGTACAAACTATTTAATCATCTCTAGTGTGCTACATGGGCACACTAACACGAAAACTGTATGTTACCCATGCAGCTACTCATCCTTCTTGATGTAGATACTCACTGCCACCACACCCAACCACCCCTCCCTTCTTGATGCAGATACTCACCGCCACCACACCCAACCACCCCCCACACCCAAACCCCCCTCCCCTTCCCATCCTTGATACAACTACTCACCCCCTTGATGCAACTGATAAATCCAAGAGAACGACAAAGCCGATACAACTTGGCGTGAGCAACCACACAGTAGTTGCCATAATATCAATGAATACATCGACATAATGTCTTAAGGACTCTTACTCCAGATTTTATCTCAGGATCTACTCCCCAAGTCTTTTCCATGACTGGGTATATCTGCCAGACAGCAGCCGTAGGTTTGAAATCAGAGTTTATCTTTTCATACATGAGATAGCTTGTCAAGGTTAAAGATCCCCATCTTCCTGAAACAATTCATTTTCTGCAGCCAGCTACTTGTCATAGTGCTCCTTCTCCTATTTGTCAGAGAAAAACTGAGCCCGTTTCAGTTTAGAATATCTTCAATGCACTCCGGACATGTCCATAGGTGCTCTGATCTCCTTCGCAATATCTCTAACAGCATCCTCCAACAACTGAGCCCCTTTCAACCTAAGAACGAATATATATTTGGTTATATCAGAACAACAAACATCAACAATAAGAATTTACTTCTTGTGGAGTACCCCAAACATGGCACATTTTGATAGCTTCTTATAGGAAGTGAGAGTTGATCTTGACTGCTACCCCCATGTCACATTTTGATAACTTCTTATAGGAAGTGAGAGTTGATCTTGACTGCTACCCCCATGGCACATTTTGATAGCTTCTTATAGGAAGTGAGAGTTGATCTTGACTGCTACCCCCATGTCACATTTTGATAACTTCTTATAGGAAGTGAGAGTTGATCTTGACTGCTACCCCCATGTCACATTTTGATAGATTCTTATAGGAAGTGAGAGTTGATCTTGACTGCTACCCCCATGTCACATTTTGATAGATTCTTATAGGCAGTGAGAGTTGATCTTGACTGCTACCCCCATGTCACATTTTGATAGCTTCTTATAGGCAGTGAGAGTTGATCTTGACTGCTACCTCCTGGTACATTTTGATAGCTTCTTATAGGCAGTGAGAGTTGATCTTGACTGCTACCCCCCTGGCATGACCTAGCAGTTTGTAAAACTAGAATTATGTCAACTACAAACCAATAAATGAATTAAACTGACTATATCTGTATTTATTCAGTCTCTTTTAAGTTGCCTGTTAGGATTTTCTTTTTTTTTCTTTATTGATGGTGACATCTGAGTACAGATTTCAGACATATCATTTTAATAAATACATCAGCTTTTAAAAGTCTAAATAAAATATGGAACTGCAAGTTATATAGTATTAAAACTAAATTACGAATTTTCTATTCAAATTTTGTATCAATCCTAACATATGCTAGCGAGAGTTGGAAAATGACTAAAGATATAGAAAGTAAGTTGAATGCATTTGAAAATAGATGTCTGTGAAAAATAATGAACATAAATGGGACGAATTCAGGAGAAGTGATGAAATCAGAGACATGTCTGGTCAACCACTAGTGACAACTGTTATAAGAATGAGAAGATGGAGATATGTTGGACACACCTTAAGAAGAAAGGATCAAAGAATATCAAAACAGGCATTGAAGTGGGATGCAAAGGGTTCAAGAAAGAGAGAACGACCGACCTAAGGAAACCCTGAGACGAACTTTGCTGAGAAAGGCAAGAAATGTCGGACTCAATTCCATGGAAGAGATTGAGTGAGTTGCCCAGCACAGAGCGGTATGGAGAAATTATTTGCAAGCCCTATATAAAAATGGTAAGAGAGGAATAGATATATATTACAATAAATAGTTACTGAGAGTTGTCAATTTATGTTTTGTGGAGATCTTGAGGCAATAGTATACACTTGTATGAGGCAACACACAACACTCACATGGACAACATTGTATGAGGCTACACAGTACACGCACATGGACAACATTGTATGAGGCTACACGCACATGGACAACATTGTATGATGAGGCAACACACTACACGCACATGGACAACATTGTATGAGGCAACACACTATACGCACATGGACAACATTGTATGAGGCAACACACTACACTCACATGGACAATATTGTATGAGGCAACACACTATATGCACATGGACAACATTGTATGAGGCAACACACTACACTCACATGGACAATATTGTATGAGGCAACACACTATATGCACATGGACAACATTGTATGATGAGGCAACACGCACATGGACAACATTGTATGAGGCAACACACTATATGCACATGGACAATATTGTATGAGGCAACACACTATATGCACATGGACAACATTGTATGAGGCAACACACTATATGCACATGGACAACATTGTATGAGGCAACACACTATATGCACATGGACAACATTGTATGAGGCAACACACTATATGCACATGGACAACATTGTATGAGGCAACACACTATATGCACATGGACAATATTGTATGAGGCAACACACTACACTCACATGGACAACATTGTATGATGAGGCAACACACTACACTCACATGGACAATATTGTATGAGGCAACACACTATATGCACATGGACAATATTGTATGAGGCAACACACTATATGCACATGGACAACATTGTATGAGGCAACACACTATATGCACATGGACAACATTGTATGAGGCAACACACTATATGCACATGGACAACATTGTATGAGGCAACACACTATATGCACATGGACAACATTCTATGAGGCAACACACTATATGCACATGGACAACATTGTATGAGGCAACACACTACACTCACATGGACAATATTGTATGAGGCAACACACTATACGCACATGGACAACATTGTATGAGGCAACACACTACACTCACATGGACAATATTGTATGAGGCAACACACTATATGCACATGGACAACATTGTATGAGGCAACACACTACACTCACATGGACAATATTGTATGAGGCAACACACTATATGCACATGGACAACATTGTATGATGAGGCAACACACTACACTCACATGGACAACATTGTATGAGGCAACACACTATATGCACATGGACAACATTGTATGAGGCAACACACTATATGCACATGGACAACATTGTATGAGGCAACACACTATATGCACATGGACAACATTGTATGAGGTAACACACTATATGCACATGGACAACATTGTATGAGGTAACACACTATATGCACATGGACAACATTGTATGAGGTAACACACTATATGCACATGGACAACATTGTATGAGGCAACACACTACACATGGATCGTATTCATAATAAAGGCATCGCATAGTCCTTGACTGTTAGTTAGTTAGTTTGTTCCTTTCGTGCCAAAGGCGGCACATAGGGCAGGGGTTTTAGATATCCATGTGATACGGTTCTTTGCTAGCAGTTGCAGATCTTGTATGGTTTTACATCCCAATAGTTTACTTTCTTGTTGGATGGTTCTTGAAGAGTGGTCTTTGGTCTTCCACGTTTTCTTTTCCCAACTGGTGACCACATAAGGACTTGTTGATTTAGTCTCTTTTCGTCTGATCTAAGAACATGACCTAAATATTTCCACCGTCGTTTCCTTATAATATTTGACTGTACTAGAGCCATTATAAAGATGAGGTATATATGCTTGGCCTTCAGTCACGCTATCGTCCAAACCAAGGCATATATGCGAGTTCAGTGGCGGCTCGTCATTAAGGGCCAGTGGGGGCCGGGCCCCACCAAAAATAAGGTGTAACGTGTATTAATTATTTTATACATTAAAATATATCCTAACCGAAACCATGATATTTCCGAAAATATCTGTCTGGCCCCACCAACAAAAGTGATCACGAGCCGCCACTGTGCGAGTTACTGCAGAACAGAGACCGACCTGAAGCATTGCAAGATAGGCACTGTTTTGTAACCATGAGGAAAGAGGAGTAGGAAAAGGCCTAGACAGACCTGGAGGCTGATATTAAAAGGACAGGTAAAACATAGAAGGGATGGCAAGAGAGCAGAAGAAGTTTGTTGAAGACCTGTGCTCCGTTGGGAGATGAAAGGTGAAGAAGAAGACTGTAGAACAGAGACGTCCACTGCACAAGAATACGAATGATGTTAACTATGCTAGTTTGCAGAAGAAGACTGCAGAACAGAGACGTCCACTGCACAAGAACACTAATGATGTTAAATATACTAGTTTGCAGCGTGGCATGTCGTGGTATGGCCCAGGCTGACATAACAATTGCTAGGTGACCACAGCTGCAACTCTGAGATAAATAGGAAGAATGGTTCACAATGGCTAACCTATTGCAATGTTATTACTGTTGGAAGGGAATGTAAGCTAACTGGGAAGGGGAGGATACATGTAGTGATTTGAATTCTACATTTATGTCCCAACTGCAGGAATTTGAAGACATACATGACGGTTCTAGATTTCAACACTATACAGGAAGTAGACAATGTTTCTAACACAAGACTGCAATTGTCAGTCGTCATAGGCTAGCGGATGATGAGATCGGAGCATTTATCAACTTTTTCCTTTGTGAAATGGAGTTCTCTGTGTGACGTGAAACGATCGGGCTATGGTTTCAGAGATCGCTGACAGTGTTCCTAGTCGAATCGGTGACGGACGATAAAACGTAAGTCCTATATTCAAGATGGCCCGCCTGCCCAGCGTGTTCGTAGCGCGATGGACTGCGGGTGACTAGCCCTCTGTGAGTGCGGGTTCAATTCCGCGGGCTGGCAGAAAAGCCACAGGTTGCCCAGATTCACGGTGTTCGTGGCACCGAACCGAAGGGTTACGATGTCCATGGCACCGAGCCAAGAGCTGAAAGCTCAAGTGGTTCTGGTTCGGAAAAAAAAAATATTTAAGATGACCAAGTAAAAAGAATACTTGACAGTTTGAAATCGATATGAGTAGGTTGTAAAGCCGTTTTGCCCTAGCAAAACTCATTGAAATAAAACTCCTACAAAACGTTTTACCATCATCATTACATCGGAGATCCTCGCAGGTGCTACGGGGTTCTTGCACTGTCGCTGCTGTCTTCCTGTGTAAGAAAGACATCGGAGTCCTGTTAATTTTCTTACTGTTTTGTAAAAAAAAATACACGAAAAATCTGGAGACGCCGGGGATCGAACCCGGGGCCTTTCACATGCAAAGCGAACGCTCTACCACTGAGCTACACCCCCCAGATAGGAACAATCTGAATATTAACCGTACTATCGATGAGTCCAGTAAATAGTATTAGATTATAGAAAAATTATATACGAATATAGTTATTAATATTGAAAGTATTTGGTCTACATGGAGATATCTTACTATACAAAATATCATTCTCGCATAATAAGAGTTCAACAGGTAGAACTAAGTGTATATGAACTGTGAACTTTTAGGTCAAAGGGCAAAAAAATCTGGACAAGCCAATATGGCGTTCGACAATTATTGATAATACGTTCGGATTTGTAGTCATAACTTTTCGAAGATTAAACTGATTAAAGACGATTATGTTACAAGCAACCTATTGCCTGTCATGGTACATAATTAAAATAATCCCACAAGTATACAAATATTCTTTTGTTATCTGCAAGACCCCTGCTGACACTGGGTCACACCGTTTGAGTCAGTTTGGCCGTATTACTTCTGAACTTCTCAATCTTTCCATTCCATGGTGGGTTTTATACAATTAAGTCGTCTTAGCGAGATTTCACCAGTATTCAGAACCAGTCTCCAGCTGCATCTGTCTGTGAGTAGCTTCCAGTCTTCAACTGTCTTGTGTAGCCACGTAAAGCAACTTCATGTGACGCTTTTTGTAACGAAGGATGATTTTTCAGCTCCCATGCATAATATTCTCCAGTGACCCACCAGCCATCTTGGTGGTCTTTGTGGATAAATGTAACTATGCTAAGAATTCCAGTACTTAATTATTCATGACTCCATCGCTCTTTGAGACTACAACTGTCACTTTCTTCATAGCCGAACATAGATCCACAACTGTCACTTTGTTCCCAGTCAAACATAGTGTCACAACTGTCACTTTGTTCCCAGTCGAACATAGGGCAGTCTAAGGGCGACAACTGTCACCCGCCATCAAATTCTATTGTGGGTTGTCTTCTATCTTCACCCTGCTCATGAGATTCTCAATCCATTTTCGATTGTTTTTCACCAGGTATTCTTTGACCTATCCTCATCTTTCTTTCTCTGTTGGTTCCAGTGAAGCACATATTAAATAAGAAACTGTCCCATACAAGCACATATAAAATAACAAACAATCTCATACAAGCAAATAAGTATGTCAACACAAATAACATAGTTCATACAGATTTATTCCCGAGATTATCAATCTTATACACTCTCCATATGACTACATATTTACCGTATATACTTTTCATATAACCACATATCCACTCTTCATATAACCACATATCCACTCTACATATGACCACATATCCACTCTACATATGACCACATATCCACTCTACATATAACCACATATCCACTCTTCATATAACCACATATCCACTCTTCATATAACCACATATCCACTCTCAAACAACCGAAACTCCAGCAAACTAACATTCTCAAACAACCGAGACTCCAGCAATCGACATTCTCAAACAACCAAAACTCCAGCAATTGACATTCTCAACCAAAACTTCAGCAAACCGACATTCTCAAACAACCAAAACTCCAGCAACTGACATTCTCAAACAACCAAAACTCCAGGAACCAACATTCTCAAACAACCGAGACTCCAGCAACTGACATTCTCAAACAACCAAAACTCCAGCAACTGACATTCTCAAACAACCAAAACTCCAGGAACCAACATTCTCAAAACAACCAAGACTCCAGCAACTGACATTCTCAAACAACCAAAACTCCAGCAACTGACATTCTCAAACAACCAAAACTCCAGCAACTGACATTCTCAAACAACCAAGACTCCAGCAACTGACATTCTCAAACAACCAAAACTCCAGTAACTGACATTCTCAAACAACCGAAACTCCAGCAACTGACATTCTCAAACAACTGAAACTCCATCAATCAACATTCTCAAACAACTGAAACTCCATCAATCGTCATTCTCAAACAACCAAAACTCCAGCAACTGACATTCTCAAACAACCAAAACTCCAGGAACCGACATTCTCAAACAACCGAAACTCCAGCAACTGACATTCTCAAACAACCAAAACTCCAGCAACTGACATTCTCAAACAACCAAAACTCCAGCAACTGACATTCTCAAACAACCAAAACTCCAGTAACTGACATTCTCAAACAACCAAAACTCCAATTCTCAAACAACCGAAACTCTAGCAATCGACATTCTCAAACAACAGGTAAAACAATTTGAACAATGTATTTTAAATGTAAATGAAAATACAGTAAATTCAATGTCTAGCAGAAATGTATAAATTCAATTTGGTGCACCACATAGGTTTGCATTTTGCACACCACAAGTTTGTTGTCTCCACCTCCTCACAATTCACAGTTTCAAGTACAGGTCAGATGGTATCTATTGTTAGTCAAATTTGGTGCTCTCATGCAATCTCAGAAATGGTGAAACATAGTTCATGAAACATGTTCCCAGTAAGTGTAAATACTTGGAGTTTACCCTCAAGCAGAAGATGGAATTATACAAGTCTTTGTCATTTGGTGCTGGGGCCCGCAATGGAAGCAAAGAATAGTACCACTGCAACCCACAACGCATGTCGTAAGAGGCAACTGATTTATGTCCTAGGATGCTACCCTAGTAAATAAAAAGCAGCACAGAAATCGGATGTGCTGCCCTACTTGTAGGCTCTTAACTGGCACAATGTGCAATCGCTCTTAGGCTCAAATCACATACAAATCACACAGAGTGGTTGACAAGTGGTCAATATGGAGCGTTCGAAAAAGAAGAAGATACAAGAGTCTTGAAACAGCAAGAGAATGCCATGATAAAATGAATATTGAAGGTCTATTTTTATTTTCAAGTGGCTGGCTTACCCAGTTCAAGGTTTATCAAGACATCCGAAAATTTATTTATTGCCATTTAACTAATATACACAGTTGATTGTACACAGAAGGACAGATTTTACGCTTCACTGCTAGACGTTCTAAACAAAACACCTAGGCACGATTTCATTGTGACTATGGGCGACTTTAATGCTAAAATCGGCAATGACAACAAGGGCATCGAAAGGTTCATCGGCAAACATGGCATGGCCCCATGAACCAAAATGGTGAAAGACTACTGGAATTATGCGAACTGACTAATATGACTATAGCTAGTACCTTTTTCCCACACAAAGACATCCATAAAACAACATGGAATTCTCCTGCGAACTGACTAATATGACTATAGCAAGTACCTTTTTCCCACACAAAGACATCCATAAAACAACATGGAATTCTCCTGCGAACTGACTAATATGACTATAGCTAGTACATTTTTCCCCACACAAAGACATCCATAAAACAACATGGAATTCTCCTGCGAACTGACTAATATGACTATAGCTAGTACATTTTTCCCACACAAAGACATCCATAAAACAACTTGGAATTCTCCTGCGAACTGACTAATATGACTATAGCTGGTACCTTTTTCCCCACACAAAGACATCCATAAAATAACTTGGAATTCTCCTGACCAACATACAAAAACCAGATTGATCACTTCTGTATAAACTCGAAATTTCGTACGTCCGTCCTAGATGTAAGAGCCTACAGAGGGGCAGATATTGGCAGCGACCACAACTTATGCATTGCCAAAATAAGAACTAAATTGAAAGTACTATACAATCGCAAAAACCAAGAAAATAGATTCTAAACGCCTACTGTTACCAAACATTCAAAGTTCCTACAATATCGATATTCATAATAGATTCACCAACTTACATAACGTCACTACAACAGGACACACCGAGAAGAACATAGAAAATCATTGGAACTTTTTAAGAACACTATTAAATCTGCAGCAGCAGAAACAACGGGATATATAAAAAAGGAAAGAAAGAATTGGTTAAGTGAAGAAACATGGCAAAAATCCAAGAAAGAAAAGAAGTTAAACTAAGAATGCTATCGACTCAAAACAAATCAACAGTCCTTGAATATAGACAACTGGACAAAGATATTAAAGCAAATGCTCGCAAAGATAAACGTGATTACATCCAGAAGTTATCTTTAGAGGCAGAAACAGCATCCAAAACAGGGAACAGTTTTTTTTTTTTTTTTTTTTTCGTCTGCTTTCAACTCAGACGAAGTTCCATCTCTGAAACTGATTTTGCGTGAAAATCTGTTTTTCAAATTTCTAACAATGGCAGCAGCGTGCACATAGTAAATTACTTTACACTGGCAGCCGTGTGCTCAATGTACTCGTAATTAGTATTCCCTCGCCATACAGGCAGATTTTCTCCGACTTCAGAGGTACTCACGTTATCGTCCTGAGTAAGACCAGGGGACTCGAACAAATGCCGGACAGTAGGTTCGAACCCGAGCTATGAGGCGTCTCACAGCTAGCAGGCCGAGCTACTATCAACTACTCTAGGCAGCCCCCCCAGGGAACAGTAAAACACTCTTTCATATTATGAAACAGCTAACGAATCATCAGCCGACGGAAAGCTGTCCTGTGAAAGGGAAAAACGAATCCATACCATCACAACAAGCACAATCGAAAAGATGGGCTGAACATTTTAAAGAGGTATTAAATAGACCCAACCCAGCGATAACACCAGTTTTTGAAACAGAAATACAAATGCCATCATTAAATGCGCCCATTGACGACTTCTCAATGGAAGAAATTAAACAAGCCATCAGGAAAGTGAAAAACAACAAAGCCAGCGGTAGCGATGATATTTCAGGAGAGATGCTAAAAGCAACTGACAAGGAATCAATAGGATTCCTACGTACCTTAATGAACAATATTTGGCAGAATGAGACCCCTCCTAAAGATTGGAAAGACGGAGTGATATTCAAGCTCCCAAAAAAAGGCAATTTGTCAAATTTCAACAACTGGCGCTGAATAACTCTGCTATCAACACCTGGCAAGCTATTCTGCAGTATTTTGATGGAGAGGCTGAATAAAGCCATCGACGCAAGGCTAAGAGAAGAACAAGCTGGCTTTCGTCACATCGTTCTTGTACCGATCATATCTTCACGCTGAGATCCATTATAGAAGAATCAATTGAATTCCAGTCACCACTAGTGATAAATTTTATAGACTTTCAGAAAGTGTTTGATAGTCTTCATCGTTCTACTCTCTGGGAGATTCTTAAGGCCTACGGCTTTCAGGACAAATACATCACCATCATAAAAGCATTCTATTCTGAAGCATCCTGCTGTGTAAGAACAGATGCAGGAAACTCAGACTGGTTCACAGTCAATTCTGGTGTGAAGCAGGGCTGCGTTATGTCACCTATGCTTTTGGGATAGCTATAGACTGGATCATGCGCAAATGCACCCACGATGATCAACTAGGCATCAAATGGCTTAATAGCAGCAGACTATTTGATCTTGACTTTGCCGATAGCAGCTAGTGCCTTCACTAAATTAACGAATATCTGGCAATCTCAAGACTTTAGTATATGCACAAAAGTTAAATTAAAGTCATGTGTGATTCCTGTACTGACTTACGGTTGTGAAAGTTGGAAATCAACAAAGATAATTGATAAGAAACTGGACAGCTTTGAGAATAAATGTCTCTGAAAATTATTAAAAGTAAAATGGAGTGATTTCGTTTCTAACAACACAGTGAGAGATAGAACACACCAACAACCTGTATCAAATATTATAAGGAAACGAAGGTGGAAATATTTAGATCATGTTCTTAGATCAGACGAAAAGAGACAAAATCGACAAGTCCTTATGTGGTCACCAGTTGGGAAAAGAAAACGTGGAAGACCAAAGACCACTCTTCGAAGAACCATCCAACAAGAAAGTAAACTATTGGGATGTAAAACCATACAAGATCTCCAACTGCTAGCAAAGAACCGTATCACATGGAGATCTAAAAACCTCTGCCCTATGTTCCGCCTTTGGCACGAAAGGAACAAACTAACTAACTAACAGTTGATTGATTGATAGGACCATCATCATTGCACTTCCGTGAGTAACCATGTGTGCTCCAATCTCTTTCTTACGCAGGAAGATCTCAGCAGAAGTACACAAACTCTCTATCACTGGTGAGTTTCCCCTGGTCATGTGTGCTCCGATCACTTTCTTACGAAGGAAGATCTCAGCAGTAGTACATATATATGGAACTGCAGTAAAACTATTTGATTGGCAAAACACGTAATTACAAAGTACTGTAGTTTACAAAAACAATGACAAAATACAGCAACGTTTCGACCAACAAGGCCTTTATCAAGCATAAAGGCCTTGTTGGTCAACGTTGCTTTATTTGTCATTGTTTTGTAATTTGTAAAACTACAGCAGTAGTACACAAACTCTGTATCTCTGATGAGGTTCCCCGATGTCATTTAGAAGATAGTAAAACTATTTGGTAGGAATTATATCTTTCTAATGACTTTTGTCCAAGCAATGGCTTTCCAACCTGCTCATTTTATATCTTTCTAATGACTTTTGTCCAAGCAATGGCTTTCCAACCTGCTCATTTTATATCTTTCTAATGACTTTTGTCCAAGCAATGACTTTCCAACCTGCTCATTTTATATCTTTCTAATGACTTTTGTCCAAGCAATGACTTTCCAACCTGCTCATTTTATATCTTTCTAATGACTTTTGTCCAAGCAATGACTTTCCAACCTGCTCATTTTATATCTTTCTAATGACTTTTGTCCAAGCAATGGCTTTCCAACCTGCTCATTTTATATCTTTCTAATGACTTTTGTCCAAGCAATGACTTTCCAACCTGCTCATTTTATATCTTTCTAATGACTTTTGTCCAAGCAATGACTTTCCAACCTGCTCATTTTATATCTTTCTAATGACTTTTGTCCAAGCAATGACTTTCCAACCTGCTCATTTTGATTTGCAACTGTCAAGGGTTCAATTTCGTGCTCAACTTGAACATGGGACCTATATTTTATCGACCCATATCCCATAGGACTAGGAACTTGATCTCACCTACACTGAGATCAGGAATCTCTGGAAAAATATCCTGATGGCTCCAAGAGGGAGTGAACCAAGTACCGAGAGGCCAGCACCTAAACTGTATGGGGCAGCAGAGACCCCATAACTAATGTAAATGCTAGCATTCAATAAAACTTGTTTATATAATATTGTCAAACTGTTACTTCCAGTCAAGTTTCTCTTCCTTTGCTTTCAACTTATTTATTTCAATATTCATTTTAATACAATCACAGAGTTGATGGTATAGTAGTGGTGAAGTATATCTTCGGTTGGATTTGTTTTTTATTGTAACTCTCAAGGAACCAGAGACAAATAATTATCTGACATCTACCAATCTCCGTTAGTGTTGCAGTAGTGTATGTTAGTGAACTCGCTTTGTATATTAGTGAACTCGCTTTGTATGTTAGTGAACTCGCTTTGTTTGCTAGTGGTTCGGGTTCAATTCCACAGTTGGTGCGTAATATTTTTCTGACTGTAAGGGCTCTCAGGTCGACCCAGCCTCAATTGGGTACAAGGAAGAGCACTGAGAAATAAAGGTGACCAGCATGATCTTGACTACATCACTCATCGTGTGCCGAAAGTCAATAACAAAAATACAGGCCTAACACAATATTACCCAGTATATCATGTGGTATTTTTATTTTTTTCGATCCAGAAGCACTTGAGCTGAAAACTCTTCAACTCGGTGTCATGGACATCGTAACCCTTCGGCTCGGTGCCACGAACACCAAAATCTGAGGAACCTGTAGCTTTTCTGCCAGTCCGCGGAGTTGAACCCGCACTTACAGAGGACTAGTTACCCGTAGTCCAACGTGCTACGAACACGCTGGGCAGACGGGCATCATGTGGTATAAAAAGAGTTTCTTTACTTCTTTTTTAACACTTTATTTTTGTCCACTTCTTCTTCTTCAATTTGCAAATGTTATGTACAAATTAAATTGTAGCAGTCTGAATTTTGTCACAGATTTGAATGTATAGATGTGTCAGCTTGAAGATGAAATGCATGAACTTTGACAACAACAAAACTACGACAGCCATTGTATATTTAAATGTCACTGTACTTATTATAAGAACTACAAAATAGTTTATTAAAAAATACATTCAAAATAATTATGTAAAATTTTTAACGCTTTCAATTAGCAACTTTCTCAAATATCTCAGATGTTTCCATGGTAACCATCATGTAGTGTCATCATCATCAAATAGCTTGTCCTGAGCAGAACTTTGCCACCCTCAACAGTCATTCGAAATTTCTCTCTCTCTCATAGGCGTCTGCAGCCGTCATGTTCAAACCATCAGTTACATCCTGAATCCGTCTTCTCCGTGGTCTTCCTCTTTGCCGGTATGCGTCCTTCCATGATGGTCTTCTCCAGCCCTTTGTGTCTCTTTATATGTCCAAAATACCTCAATTTTCTTATTTGTAGCATCAGCCAGTTTCATGTAGTGTATATATCAATATAAAAATATTTTTTTAAATAAAACACAAAAATTGATCAATATTATTCAAGATATTCACCAATATAAACACACCTACACCACTTGAATGTTGGTTGTGAAAAGTGAATATTAGATAAAGAAAATAAAAGTAAAGTATTGACTTAATTGCACTGGGTTTTCCCATACTGCTCCATCCTTGTCTGCAAAATGCAGAGTGCTGCACAAAGCACCATCTCCGTAGCTCTAGCAACAATCTTAGAAATCTCATGAAAAAAATAGCAAATGTGACTGTTTGGATTGGACCCACAACCTTCAAAATGACAAGCAAACATTTTAACCACTTCACCATAGAGACTACTCCCTTCTTCCCTCAAAAAAAAAGTAATGACAACAATTTTCCATATGAATAAATAAAAAACTGAATGAACAACTATTAGTATAGAAACTTTAGAAATCATCATGTCTACAACACATCCCATATGATGCACTCAATCAACTTGCAACATCAGCAAAGAAACTTTAGAAATCATCATGTCTACAACACATCCCATATGATGCACTCATTCAACTTGCAACATCAGCAAAGAAACTTTAGAAATCATCATGTCTACAACACAACCATATGATGCACTCAATCAACTTGCACCATCAGCAAATAAGAGAGAAATGATTGAAGTTTCACAATTATCAGTTCTTGCATACAATATATTCACCGTCATTAATACTGCTATTACTATCATTATCTGAATTATTGTCATTAATACTGCTATTACTATCATTATCTGAATTATTGTCATTAATACTGCTATTACTATCATTATCTGAATTACTGTCATTAATACTGCTATTACTATCATTATCTGAATTACTGTCATTAATACTGCTATTACTATCATTATCTGAATTACTGTCATTAATACTGCTATTACTATCATTATCTGAATTATTGTCATTAATACTGCTATTACTATCATTATCTGAATTACTGTCATTAATACTGCTATTACTATCATTATCTGAATTACTGTCATTAATACTGCTATTAATATCATTATCTGAATTACTGTCATTAATACTGCTATTACTATCATTATCTGAATTACTGCTCATTATTTTCTGATTACTTATCATTATCTGAATTATTGTCATTATCTGCTATATACTATCATTATCTGAATTACTGTCATTAATACTGCTATTACTATCATTATCTGAATTACTGTCATTAATACTGCTATTACTATCATTATCGGAATTACTGTCATTAATACTGCTATTACTATCATTATCTGAATTACTGTCATTAATACTGTTATTACTATCATTATCTGAATCGATGTCATTAATACTGCTATTACTATCATTATCTGAATTACTGTCATTAATACTGCTATTACTATCATTATCGGAATTACTGTCATTAATACTGCTATTACTATCATTATCTGAATCGATGTCATTAATACTGCTATTACTATCATTATCTGAACCGATGTCATTAATACTGCTATTACTATCATTATCTGAATCGATGCCATTAATACTGCTATTACTATCATTATCTGAATTACTGTCATTAATACTGCTATTACTATCATTATCTGAATTACTGTCATTAATACTGCTATTACTATCATTATCTGAATTACTGTCATTAATACTGCTATTACTATCATTATCTGAATTACTGTCATTAATACTGTTATTACTATCATTATCTGAATCGATGTCATTAATACTGCTATTACTATCATTATCTGAATTACTGTCATTAATACTGCTATTACTATCATTATCGGAATTACTGTCATTAATACTGCTATTACTATCATTATCTGAATCGATGTCATTAATACTGCTATTACTATCATTATCTGAACCGATGTCATTAATACTGCTATTACTATCATTATCTGAATCGATGCCATTAATACTGCTATTACTATCATTATCTGAACCGATGTCATTAATACTGCTATTACTATCATTATCTGAATCGATGCCATTAATACTGCTATTACTATCATTATCTGAATCGATGTCATTAATACTGCTATTACTATCATTATCTGAATCGATGCCATTAATACTGCTATTACTATCATTATCTGAATCGATGCCATTAATACTGCTATTACTATCATTATCTGAATCGATATAATTAATACTGCTATTACTATCATTATCTGAATCGATGCCATTAATACTGCTATTACTATCATTATCTGAATCGATGCCATTAATACTGCTATTACTATCATTATCTGAATCGATGTCATTAATACTGCTATTACTATCATTATCTGAATCGATATAATTAATACTGCTATTACTATCATTATCTGAACCGATGTCATTAATACTGCTATTACTATCATTATCTGAATCGATGCCATTAATACTGCTATTACTATCATTATCTGAACCGATGCCATTAATACTGCTATTACTATCATTATCTGAATCGATGCCATTAATACTGCTATTACTATCATTATCTGAATCGATGTCATTAATACTGCTATTACTATCATTATCTGAATCGATATAATTAATACTGCTATTACTATCATTATCTGAACCGATGTCATTAATACTGCTATTACTATCATTATCTGAATCGATGTCATTAATACTGCTATTACTATCATTATCTGAATCGATGCCATTAATACTGCTATTACTATCATTATCTGAATCGATGCCATTAATACTGCTATTACTATCATTATCTGAATCGATGTCATTAATACTGCTATTACTATCATTATCTGAATCGATATAATTAATACTGCTATTACTATCATTATCTGAACCGATGCCATTAATACTGCTATTACTATCATTATCTGAATCGATGCCATTAATACTGCTATTACTATCATTATCTGAATCGATGCCATTAATACTGCTATTACTATCATTATCTGAACCGATGTCATTAATACTGCTATTACTATCATTATCTGAATCGATGTCATTAATACTGCTATTACTATCATTATCTGAATCGATGCCATTAATACTGCTATTACTATCATTATCTGAATCGATGCCATTAATACTGCTATTACTATCATTATCTGAATCGATGCCATTAATACTGCTATTACTATCATTATCTGAACCGATGTCATTAATACTGCTATTACTATCATTATCTGAATCGATGCCATTAATACTGCTATTACTATCATTATAATCCAAATTTTGATTGGAATCACTGGTTGCTATCCTGTCGACACATGCGTCACTAGTGTTGGTATGAAACAACTGTTGAAACATGTACGAACGCTGTGGTGTAACACACTGGTTGCTATCCTGTCGACACATCCGTCACTAGTGTTGGTATGAAACAACTGTTGAAATATGTACAAGCGCTGTGGTGTAACACACTGGTTGCTATCCTGTCGACACATCCGTCACTAGTGTTGGTATGAAACAACTGTTGAAATATGTACGAACGCTGTGGTGTAACACACTGGTTGCTATGACCAATTATTTTCTATGATTGGTTACTAGCTTACACAAATATATACAAATTGATCAAATGAGCAAACTTTACCAACCTCTCATCAATTCACAAGTAGTGCATGTCCCTAGTAGAACGTTACTATCATCATAGCCTGCATGAAATATTCCCTGTCTCTTGCGGTAGATTCAAAACCAGAAATTGAATCGGAACCGCCTGTGTGTTGTCGGGGTCGATGGGGAGCTAAGACTAGTAACACTGCGACCTACAAGGCATGTCATAAGAGGCGACTGAGGTAGGGGCCTAGGAAGCTACCCTAGTAAATAAAAAGCATTGCAGAAATCGGATATGCTGGCCTACTTGTAGGCGCATAATTGGCACAACGTACAATCACTCTTATGCTCAGATCACATACAAATCACAAAGAGTTGTCGATATGGAGCATTTGAAGAAGAAGAAAGATCGGAATGAATTAATGTAAATTTAGCATTAATTTTACATGAAACAATGTTTGGCGTAAGCTGCAGTATTTGGAATATTAAAATAAATAAACACGGGGCAGCCTGCAGCAGTTAGAAGAAAATATGCCCAAGAAAGAGATATCCAAAAAATGATTTGATATCAATAGATGACTAAATTGTACAGAATAATAATTTGTAAAAATACACAAATTTCATATTTCTGAAAGTTCAATCTCTTAAAATATTTCTTGCCAAGCTAAAACTCAACAAAGCTCAGATGGTATCTCATCCTCATCTAAGAGATCGCTTACTTTCAAGGTTTCTTCCTTGTCTTCATCATCTAACTCATGACTGTAACTGCTTGTGGTGGCTGTCGAATGGGATGTTGTGATGCCTCCAGGAAACTTCAAATCTCTTGCTAATCTGGCAAACTGTGAACAATGAAATTGAGTATATTTTAACAACTAGCTTCTTGTAGACCAAACGCCACACTACATGGCTTTGGGTTGGACACCTTTTACCAGGAGCCACATTCAAGGGCGTTTTTAAAACCATTAGCCACATTAAAGGGCGTTTTTTTAACCCTTAGCCACATTCAAGGGCGTTTTTTAAACCATTAGCCACATTCAAGGGTGTTTTTTAACCATTAGCCACATTCAAGGGCGTTTTTAAATTCTAAAACGAATGGTTTGTAAAAACATGGCTTTTGCCCTGGTCCACTAAGAGCTAGGATACCTTATTCAAGAGGAGCTTTCATTACACTTGGAAATCTATGGAAGTCTAAAGAAATCAAATCTAGAAGAAAAATGTGGATATTTAACTTTAATGTTAAAGCAGTTCTGCTGTATGGGTCATAAACATTGAGAACAACTTAAATACTACTGCAAATATTTATCAACTGGTGTCTGCACAGAATGGAGGGACTGAGATGGTATGATAGGGTCACAAATGAGGAACTTATGGAGAGAACAAGACAGATTCCAGTGAACCAACAGGTTAAAAAAATATGCTGGCGCTGGATAGGACACACTTTGAGAAATCCTGACGGTAATATAACAAGAAGAGTTTTTTGCTGGAACCCACAGGAACAGCGACAGAAAGGAAGGTCTAGAAATACATGGACGACGAGATTTGGAGGCAGAAATCAACATTATAAAGAAGAGCCGGAGGGAGCTGCAGGAGATAGCTAGAGATAGGAAGATGGCATGAGTTGGTTGAGGGCCTATACTCAGGTTAAAAAAACACGAGAGAAAGAGAAGTTGCCTTATAGGTACTGGCACAACGAATTCATTGGACATGTTCCGTTGTCTATATCTTCCTACTGTCTATGCCTCCGTGTTGTCTATGCCTCCGTGTTGTCTATGCCTCCGTGTTTTCTATGCCTCCGTGTCTTATGCCTCCGTGCGCCTATGCCTCCGTCGCCTATGCCTCCGTGTCGCCTATGCCTCCGGTCTCTATGCCTCCGTGTCGTCTATGCCTCCGTGTCGTCTATGCCTCCGTGTCTTCTATGCCTCCGTGTCGTCTATGCCTCCGTGTCGTCTATGCCTCCGTGTCGTCTATGCCTCCGTGTCTTCTATGCCTCCGTGTCGTCTATGCCTCCGTGTCGTCTATGCCTCCGTGTCGTCTATGCCTCCGTGTCGTCTATGCCTCCGTGTCTTCTATGCCTCCGTGTCGTCTATGCCTCCGTGTCTTCTATGCCTCCGTGTCGCCTATGCCTCCGTGTCGCCTATGCTTCCGTGTCGCCTATGCCTCCGTGTCGCCTATGCCTCCGTGTCTTCTATGCCTCCGTGCTTCTATGCCTCCGTCGCCTATGCCTCCCTGTCGCCTATGCCTCAGTGTCGCCTATGCCTCAGTGTCGCCTATGCCTCCGTGTCGATATGCCTCCGTGTCGTATATGCCTCCGTGTCGCCTATGCCTCAGTGTCGCCTATGCCTCCGTGTCGCCTATGCCTCCGTGTCGCCTATGCCTCAGTGTCGCCTATGCCTCGCGTCGCCTATGCCTCCGTCGCTATGCCTCCGTGTCGCCTATGCCTCAGTGTCGCCTATGCTTCCGTGTCGCTATGCCTCAGTGTCGCTATGCTTCCGGTCGCCTATGCCTCCGTGTCGCCTATGCCTCCGTGTCGCTCTATGCCTCAGTGTCGCTATGCCTCCGTCGCTCTATGCCTCCGTGTCGCCTATGCCTCCGTCGCCTATGCCTCCGTTCGCCTATGCCTCCGGTCGCTATGCCTCAGTGTCGCTTATGCCTCCGTGTCGCCTATGCTTCCGTGTCGCCTATGCCTCCGGTCGCCTATGCCTCCGTGTCGCCTATGCCTCCGTGCGCCTATGCCTCCGTGTTGTCTATGCCTCCGTGTTGTCTATGCCTCCATGTTGTCTATAAACTTACCTTTGTCACTTAACTATGACACTTTATTCATGTCACAAATTTGTCATACCAAGAATTGATGTGGCACACAGTTACCACATACCAAGAATTGATGTGATACACAGTTACCACATACCAAGAATTGACGTGACACACAGTTACCACATACCAAGAATTGATGTGACACACAGTTACCACGAATTGATGTGACACACAGTTACCACATACCAAGAATTGATGTGACACACAGCTACCACATACCAAGAATTGAAGTGACACACAGCTACCACATACCAAGAATTGATGTGACACACAGTTACCACATACCAAGAATTGATTTGACACACAGTTACCACATGAGCCGCTGTAGCGCAGTTGTTAGTGAACTCGCTGGCAAGGCTGGTGGTCTGGGTTCAGCTCCCGCAATGTGCATGGAATTTTTCCCGGCCACGACGGCTCTCAGGTCGACCCAGCCTAAAATGGGTACCAGACATGCTCTGGGAAGTAAAGGCGGCCACATCACCCATTGATGCTGACCACATCACCCATTGTGTGCCGACGGTCAATGAAAAATACAAGCCTAACACTGTATTGACCTATATACCACGAGGTATGAAAGGGTTCCTTTACTTTTTTACTTTTACAGTTACCACATACCAAGAATTGATGTGACACAGTTACCACATACCAAGAATTGATGTGACACACAGTTACCACATACCAAGAATTGACGTGACACACAGTTACCACATACCAAGAATTGATGTGACACAGTTACCACATACCAAGAATTGAAGTGACACACAGCTACCACATACCAAGAATTGACGTGACACACAGCCACCACATATAAAGAGGTGACGTGACATACAGCTACTCACCACATTATCTATATATTTGAAAATTGGTTTCGATAGAATCATTTGACCAGCATCGTCATCACCATCATCATACGCCCGCAACAAATCTTCCAGAACTCCAGCTTCTTCACTAGTTCCAAACTCTGGATAACTGTGGATGACATGTGTCAATCAAACAATCAGACGACTGTCATGTCTGGGATTATAATAGTTACAACAATAATTGTCGACAAGTTAGTTACAACAATAATTGTCTACAAGTTAGTTAGCTCTGAAACATTTAGATCAACTTAAATGTCAACTTGATTCTGTGATATCACCTCTACCAAAGTCTGTCCCAAGTCAGTGAGATCAACTCTAACATAGTCTGTCCCAAGTCAATGACATTAACTCTAACATAGTCTGTCCCAAGTCAATGACATTAACTCTAACATAGTCTGTCCCAAGTCAATGACATTAACTCTAACATGGTCTGTCCCAAGTCAATGACATTAACTCTAACATGGTCTGTCCCAAGTCAATATTAACTCTAACATGGTTTGTCCCAAGTCAATGACATTAACTCTAACATGGTCTGTCCCAAGTCAGTGACATCAACTCTAACATGGTCTGTCCCAAATCAATGACATTAACTCTAACATAGTATGTCCCAAGTCAATCTGTCCCAAGTCAATTACATTAACTCTAACATAGTATGTCCAAAGTCAATCTGTCCCAAGTCAATGACATCAACTCTAACATAGTCAGTCCCAAGTCAGTCTGTCCCAAGTCAATGACATCAACTCTAACATAGTCAGTCTCAAGTCAGTCTGTCCCAAGTCAATGACATTAACTCTAACATAATCCATCCCAAGTCAATGTCAACAACTCTAACATAGTCTGTCCCAAGTCAAACTGTCCCAAGTCAAAGACATGACATCAGCCATGAGTAGTATCTGATACAAACCCTCGTATGTCAGGATGTACAGTAAAGAAGCTATCAAACTGACTTGAACTTACTTGAGACATATTCTAAAGAAATGATCAGCTGCCACATAGTCCTCCCCTGTCAGATGTAGCAGTATAACTCCCATGGAGACCTTCTTAATGTATGTGTAGTTCTCAGCTTCCAACCAATATTTGATTTCTTGGTTTAGAGATTTGATGGCATCCTCGTACCTTATAGACAAACAAAACATCAGATTCATAGCTTCAACCGTACGGTGTGAAGGGCCATTATGAGGAAAGTTGTTCATATTGAATAATACAAACAAGTTCTGAGATAAATAACGTCCTGTCAGACTTGTAGATTACTTGATTATATACCTGGTTCATATTGTCTCACTGTAGATGTTGTGACAACAGACCGACTGGTCAAGAAAGGTGCTGCAGGAGAGCAGCTGAATGTACCAATTATGTATCTGGTTCATACAGTATCACTGTGGAATACCAGGAAATGTAACATCAGACCGACTGGTCACGGTAGGTGCTGCAGGAGAGCAGCTGAATGTACCAATTGTGTACCACCAAAAGAAAAGGATGATTAAACCAATCAGAAAGCCATCAATGCTAACACAGAAAACTACAAAAGTATGAGCAGATTAGAACAAGTTGTCATTCTGTGCCTCAGAACAGAACACAATCGACTTCACAGGCACATGTATACACAATTCAAGATTAACAATTCAGCCATGTGTACATGTGTACATGCATATCAGACTGCAGAGGACATACTTCAATATGATATTCAGAGGCAAAATCACTGGCCTAATGAAATGACACTGGAAATAAAACTACATTCACTGCTGTCTCTCTCTCTCGCCTGTGATGCAGTTGGCACTTAGGGCAGCAACAAATACACACTATTCTTCTCTATCCTTGGCCGTCCTTTCTGTATTGTGTTCTAGCTGTGATTCATTTCTTTCAGTTCTTGTTCTACTATTCTCCTCATGGTGGTTTTTGGGTCATCCACATTTTTTTTTGAGAGCCGCAGTAGTGTAGTTGTTAGTGAACTCGCTTCTCAAGGCTGGTGGTCTGGGTTCAACTCCTGCAGTGCACGTGGAATTTTTCCGACCGCGACGGTCTCAGGTCGACTCCAGCCTCAACTGGGTACCAGACATGCTCTGGGAAAGTAAAGGCGGCCGGCGTGATGCTGACCACATCACCCATCGTGTTCCGACGGTCCATGAAAAATACAGGCCTAACACTGTATTACCCTATATACCACGAGGTATGAATGGGTTTCTTTACTTTTTACTTACATTTTTGTTTATCCTCTAGTGTCTATCTAATTGTAATTTTTCATGACAGCATTAGACTCCATGCTCACAACACATGTCTGATACATCTCCAGCATCTCTTGTGGATGATGATGGTCATATTCTCTTGCTGGCTGGCACTGTGTTGTCAGTTCTTGGTTAAAGATAGTTTTTGACTAGAATATGCATCAGACCTCTCGCAGACAAGTTGTATGGAAAGTAGGAAGTTGCTACAACACATGAGGTAAACTGCTGTCATCATCACTTGCAACAAGCAACTTGCAACAAGCAACTACTATAACTAGTGTAGTCATTGAACGTAAGTTTTCTGTTTTATTTTTCTTTTTTTTTTGCTAATAATTTGGGTGTAGTCATGGCACCTCCTACTGATTTTTGCGTGAATGCTTTCCTAATCACCACTGTTCCTTTTCATTAAGGCCAACCTTACTTCGACTTCAGAAGTTACTCAAATTATAATTAGTCACACATCGACAGAATAATTTAACCGTGACTCACTTGAAATGCTTAACTTGTAATCTGGCAGCTTTACCGATACATTCAGCACTTTGTCTTGGTCTGCCTTCGATCTGAAGACAAGACATTTATACAAATCAGAAATTGATGAAAACTGGAATTATGACAACAAAAATATATATTATATCAAGATATCAGCTGATATTTTAGACAATAAATAAAACACAGTCACAAAAAATAATGACGTGTGAAATACAGTGTCTTTGAAAAATTACTAACAACACAAGAAGAGACAAAGTCACAAACAATAGCAAATGAGAAAAAAGGTGGGACTGAAACTTGTTTGAATGACATCGAGAGATAAAGAATGAAAAGGTTTGGGCACATAATAAGAATGCAAGCAAACTCCATGTATACATATACAAAGTCTTTTAATATAGATGAAGATCAAGAAAAAGTTGGATAGATGGCATAGCAGAATCCTGGCAGAAATATCATCTAAGCCACTAGAACAGCACAAAACACACACAAAAGAAAAACCACGACACTGGGCAACAACCCAGTATCAGTGTGATGACAAAATAATAATTTCTTGTGTATACTTGCTACGAATCCAGACGATTCATGTCGCATAATATGGTTGATGTTTGCTCGAAGGATCACTTTCCTTACCACCAGTGTTCCTCACCATTCAGGCAAGCCTTATTCTGACTACAGAGGCACTTGTAATTTAGATCCTCAAGTAAAGGATCAGGGTCTCACGTAGCCCAACCGCATACAGTGTGTACATATAAAAATGTTTGCCAAGGTGGACTCAAACACCAGAACTTCCATGGCATGTGATCACTAACGTAGAGTGTTATCAAATTCTCTATCGACAACCCCACTAGAGTGTTATCAAATTCTCTACCAACAACCCTGCTGGAGTGTTATCAAATTCTTTATCAACAACCCTGCTGGAGTGTTATCAAATTCTTTATCAACAACCCTGCTGGAATGATATCAAATTATCTATCGACAACCCTGCTGGAGTGATATCAAATTCTCTATCGACAACCCTGCTGGAGTGATATCAAATTCTCTATCGACAACCCTGCTGGAGTGATATCAAATTCTCTATCGACAACCCTGCTGGAGTGATATCAAATTCTCTATCGACAACCCTGCTGGAGTGATATCAAATTCTCTATCGACAACCCTGCTGGAGTGATATCAAATTCTCTATCGACAACCCTGCTGGAGTGATATCAAATTCTCTATCGACAACCCTGCTGGAGTGATATCAAATTCTCTATCGACAACCCTGCTGGAGTGATATCAAATTCTCTATCGACAACCCTGCTGGAGTGATATCAAATTCTCTATCGACAACCCCACTGGAAACAGATGATTAAGAAGACATGACTACATTTGTTATGGATGTTGCAGGACAGAATATTTGTAAAAGACCCATGCTCCAGGGGTAACTGAAAGATTTATTTATTATTTCTATTTGATACGGTCAATAAAGTAGCAAAAATGTAGTAAAAATTGTAACAAAAGAGTATATATCTATATATCTTACTTCTGCTACTTCGCTAGCTTTGGTATAAAGATGAATAGCTTTCTCTGGCTTCTCTTGTTCAACCATTCTGTAACATAAGTAGCAACAGGCAAGGTTTGACAGACATGTCACTCAGTGGGAACAAAATGTAGAGGAACAACATGCAAAAACAAATGTGCAAGAGTAATGTGGAAAGAAATTGAGGAGTTATAATGTAGAAAGACAATAAGTTCAAACTAAATAATGAAATAAAGTAAATAACAACAATGTGACTAGAACATTGAAATAACTGTAAGGTAAACAATGACAAGTTGTAATACGAGTGTAAGATCTACATAACATTATAAAACCAAAGACAGTCGTCCTGCTAGCACTGTCATGAAAACATAACTCTTATTTACCGTTATTTTCATCTCCTTCTTCTTCTTTTGTCGTTCTTACGACCAATTTTAATCACTTTTTGTGATATGTTTGATCTTTGCCAAGAATGTGTATATGTTGCACATTGGTTTGGTAGGCCCCTAAATGCACAGACTTCTACAAGTTTAGGACACATGCATCCGATTTCAGCCAAACCTCCTTTGTCGCTCTTACAACATGCGTGGCAGGTAACAGTGGTTCTATTCTTTACACCCTAAATTTGGGCCCCGGTAACCACTTGGACACATTATTTTCATAACGTCTGCTCTCATGATCTATGCAGAATTGTGATGTTAGACATCAACATTTGAAACTATTTTAGAAAATTATACTTTGTAAACATTCCATTATTTTTACACTATTACACCAACATAAATATTTGTAAACAGATAATGACAAGATAATACAAACACCATCATCCAACAGAAATGCTGGAGACGGAACAGAAATGCAGGAGACACTGGGTGGTTTCCGGGACCCAAATATGGGGTGTACAGAATAGAACCACTGTTACCTGCCACGAATGTCGTAAGAGGCGACTCAGGAGGATTGGCTGAAATCGGATGCACATGTCCTAAACGTGTAGAAGTCTATGCGTTTAGGGGTCTACCAAACCAATGTGCAACGTATACACATTCTTGGCAAAGATCAAACATATCACGGAGAGTGATTAAATTTGGTCGTAAAGAACGAACGCAAAGAAGAAGAAGGAGATGCAGGAGATAGATCAGAGATGTGATACGCATGGAGACAAACTCTGTCATGAAAACTACACTGCGATGGACAACAGAGAGTAAATGAAAACATAGAAGATCCAAAACAACCTGGAGAATAGTAGAACAGGAACTGAAAGAAATGAACTACAGCTGTAACACTATACAGAGATAACAGTCAAGAACAGAGAAGAATGGTGCGTCTATGTTGTTGCCTTAAACTCCAGGGGCATCACAGGCTAGAGAGAGAGACAGAGAGAGAGAGAAAAAGAGAGAGAGAGAAACAGAGAGAGAGAGAAACAGAGAGAGAGAGAGAGAAACAGAGAGAGAGAGACAGAGAGAGAGAGACAGAGAGAGAGAGTGTATCAAGTAATAAAAGTCTCAGCTACAATAAAGCACAAACTAATTATAAATATCCGTATTTTAAAAAAAAGACTATTAAATGGTTATTAATTTCAGTTTATGCTTGTATGATTTTATTTTTGTCTAGGGTTGACATGTGTAGTAGAGTGTCTGCAATTATTCTAGTTTAGTCTAGTCGTTGGATCATCATCACTGCACATCAAACCAATTAGTCCATAAGTGTTCTGATCTCCTTCTCAAAATGTCTCTCAGCGTGTGGCAACTAATGACACCGGTTCTTTGTTGGTTTACTATTCTCCTTTGGCTACCAGTATAGTGCTCTTGTCTAGCTTCACCACATTTGACTTGGAATTCTTACAGTCTGGCTAGTGTTGTAGATTCACAACTATCACTTGAATCGTTTACATGTCCCTTAGGGAATTTAGAATATCAACCTGGTCCATTACTCGCCCGCTTTTTACAACAGCCATACCTGCAAGCAGAGCGTTCATTTCCCTTTACGTCTGCATGCCCTGCCACAAAAATAAAACAGATTTTTGTCTGCAATAATTCTAAAAGCAAATACAATAATAAGACAGAATTATGGCAAACAAAACAAACTGTTTCATGTGGTAAATGCTTCTTCAACTTGATGATATGATGTGCTTATTATAAAATATTACAGTGTAACCAAAGTGTGTTGGAGATGGGGTTGTTGGGTCATTACTTGGCAGCTTTATCCAGACAGAGAGCAGCTGTATCTGGTGTTCCATGTTCCTGGAACATCTGAGCAGCCAGTTCCATCCAATGAACTGCTTCATCATAGTTCTTGCTCTCTTTGCACAGTAGTCCAGCTTGTTCATATGCCCTAACAAATAAAATGGTACCACAAACTGATATGTTTTATACTTTGAAAGTAATCAGACTTGTTCATACGCATAACAAATAAAATAGTACCACATACTGTTATGTTTTGAAAGTAGTCCGGCTTTTTCATACACATAAGAAATAAGATAACAACATATAATGATCTTCTTCTTCTTTACGCTCATTCTTTACGACCAATTTTAATCACTCTTTGTGATATGTTTGATCTTTGCCAAGAACGGGTATATGTTGCACATTGGTTTGGTAGGCCCCTAAACGCATAGACTTCTACATGTTTAGGACATGTGCATCCGATTTTAGCCAAACATATAATGATATGTTTTATGCTTTAAAAGTAGTCCGACTTGTTGATACGCCCTTACATATAAGATAACAACACATATGATATGTTTTATGCTTTAAACGTAGTCCGACTTGTTGATACACCTTTACATATAAGATAACAACACATACTGATATGTTTGAACATGGATACAACAAGTGGCAGAGCAAAGATCATATAACTGGACATAACACAAGTCAATATTACAATACTCACCCGCCGTGTGTTGCCGGGGTTTTGCAAGGAGCAAAGAATAGTAACACTGCGACCTACAAGGCATGTTAACGCTCCCTATCAACCAATTGTTAACCACTCTTTGTGATTTATATGTGATCTGAGCTTAAGAGTGATTGTACATTGTGCCAGTTATGTGTCTACAAGTAGACCAGAACATCCGATTTCTGTGACTTTTTATTTACTAGGGTAGCATCCCTAACCTTACCTTCTCATTCTGCTTTCACCCTCTGTGAATTCAGGCGTTAGCCATGACGCCTGGTATAGTGCCTCTGACTGATTTTTGCGTGAAGGCCTGCTTCTACCTTTTGACTGGTGCCTCCTCTCAATGCAGGCGAGCCGTCACTGACTTCAGAGGTACACCCCTACCTCAGTTGTCTCTTACGACATGCCTTGTAGATCGCAGTGTTACAATTCTTTGCTGCCCCCAAGGGCCCCAGCAACACACTGGCGAGTAGATACATTGAAGAAGGAGACAGTAAAGAATGTGAGAAATAGATCAGTAAGTGTGTATGTATATGCACAACTGTGTTTGTACGTGTATATGTTTTTTGTTTGTATGTGTTCTTGCATGCAAGTATATGTATTTGTGTTTATGTAGTCGACACAGACATACACTTCTACTTACTTTGCTGCATGGAAAGGTCTGTTACTGAGTTAAGTATATCATAACTTGTTTTTGTCTAAGTTATTACAAATATTTGATTTCTATATTGTTTGTGCTTGAGACAACACGGGCAAAACATTTCAACCAGTAACTTAGTACAACTTTGATTTTTACAGCTTCTTCTTTCTCTTCTTCGAATGCTCCATATTGTCCACTTGTTAAACCACTCTTTGAGATTTGTATGTGATCTGAGCCTAAGAGTCACTGTACATTATGCCAGTTATGCACCTACAAGTAAGCCAGCACATCTGATTTCTGTTTTTATTTACTAGGTAACTTCCTAGGTCTCTACTTCAGTTGCATCTTACAACATGTCTTGTAGGTTGCAGTGTTACTATTCTTTGCTCCCTTGCAGCCCGCAAAATTACATACTAAATTACATACAAGTAATAGACAAATAGACAACTTATCAATAGTACAGTAAAGTTCCTTGAAGGATACGAGTTCATTGCCACCTGCAACTGACCGGCTTTTACATAAGATTCCTTGGCCATATCCATAGCTTTAGCATTTCTGAAAGCAGTGGCTGAAACAACAAGGAACATGTTAGCTTTTTTTGTGGTTAGTTCTTATCAACCAAGTTAGCCCCCTCTTTGTCTTCTTTTTTTTTGAATGCTCCATATCGACCACTTCTTAAACCATTCTTTATGATTTGTATGTGATGTGAGAATAAGAGCGACTGAGCGTTGTGCCAGTTATGTGCCTACATGTAGGCCAGCACATCCGATTTTTGCGACGTTTTTTATTTACAATGGTGACTTTCCTAGGTCTCTACCTCAGTCGCCTCTTACGACATGTCCTAGGCCTCTACCTCAGTCGCCTCTTACGACATGTCCTAGGCCTCTATCTCAGTCACCTCTTACGACATGTCCTAGGCCTCTACCTCAGTCGCCTCTTACGACATGTCCTAGGCCTCTACCTCAGTCGCCTCTTACGACATGTCCTAGGCCTCTACCTCAGTCGCCTCTTATGACATGTCCTAGGCCTCTACCTCAGTCGCCTCTTACGACATGTCCTAGGCCTCTACCTCAGTCGCCTCTTACGACATGTCCTAGGCCTCTACCTCAGTCGCCTCTTACGACATGTCCTAGGCCTCTACCTCAGTCGCCTCTTACGACATGTCCTAGGCCTCTACCTCAGTCACCTCTTACGACATGTCCTAGGCCTCTACCTCAGTCGCCTCTTACGACATGTCCTAGGCCTCTACCTCAGTCGCCTCTTACGACATGTCCTAGGCCTCTACCTCAGTCGCCTCTTACGACATGTCCTAGGCCTCTACCTCAGTCGCCTCTTACGACATGTCCTAGGCCTCTACCTCAGTCACCTCTTACGACATGTCCTAGGCCTCTACCTCAGTCGCCTCTTACGACATGTCCTAGGCCTCTACCTCAGTCACCTCTTACGACATGTCCTAGGCCTCTACCTCAGTCGCCTCTTACGACATGTCCTAGGCCTCTACCTCAGGCGCCTCTTACGACATGTCCTAGGCCTCTACCTCAGTCGCCTCTTACGACATGTCCTAGGCCTCTACCTCAGTCGCCCTACGACATGTCCTAGGCCTCTACCTCAGTCGCCTCTTACGACATGTCCTAGGCCTCTACCTCAGTCACCTCTTACGACATGTCCTAGGTCTCTACCTCAGTCACCTCTTACCTAGACCTCTACCTCAGTTGCCTCTTACGACATGTCCTAGGCCTCTACCTCAGTCACCTCTTACGACATGTCCTAGGTCTCTACCCCAGTCGCCTCTTACGACATGTCCTAGGCCTCTACCTCAGTCGCCTCTTACGACATGTCCTAGGCCTCTACCTCAGTCACCTCTTACGACATGTCCTAGGTCTCTACCTCAGTCACCTCTTACCTAGACCTCTACCTCAGTCACCTCTTACGACATGTCCTAGGTCTCTACCCCAGTCGCCTCTTACGACATGTCCTAGGCCTCTACCTCAGTCGCCTCTTACGACATGTCCTAGGCCTCTACCTCAGTCACCTCTTACGACATGTCTTGTAGGTGGCAGTGTTACTCTTCTTTGCTCCCCGTGTGAGCTCTGGCAACACACAGACGGAGATGACCATATAGAATATCCTTTGGGATTCTACCATCGCTCATAAGGCACATGTGTCCCAGTTGTCTCAGATGTTGCTGACTCAGCAAGGTGTACATATCTGGAATGCCAAGCATGTAAGTAATTTACGTACCTCTGAAGTCGAAGAAGGCTCACCTGTATGTGAGGAAACCAATGAAATAGTAAGCAGGCTTTCACACAAAAATCAGTCAAGAGCGCCACACCAGACGCCATGGCTACGCCTGAATTCATATCATGCGAATGCAGAAGAAGAAAAAGTAATTTACAAATATTTCATGAATAAGTAATGAAGACCAACACTTTTTAAAATAAATAACAATGACATATCTACCAGCTTTCAGATACTCTGAGGCTGCTCCATCTTGGTCTGGTTTCCATTTAAATAATGATGTTTTCAAACTGATGAAAAAGAAAAGAAATACTTTATACTGAAACTAAAAAACACAATGAAAAACTCAACAAGATAAATGTATATATATATATATATATATACTTAGAACCAACCTCTATAAGTTCTTGGTCACTTTGATATAGCAATTTTTTTTCTGTAATCACAAACATGGATACCTTGGTAGTACTAAAAAGTGTCTATTGGTTGTTGAACTGATGTCACAGCACTTCAGGTAGATCCATAGGTGTTCAGTCTCCTCCAACAGATGTTGAAGGGTATGCATACTGATGGTTCCTGTGGCTCGCTGGTTAAACACACTTCTCTCTCTGCCCCTCAAACAACACTACATTGTGTGCTAGCCAAGAAATTTCAGCTTGACCTCTCACCACAATGCACAGTCCCACTGGTATAAACAATATCATCATCACTTGCATTATCTTCTATCAGCTGTTAGATGCAAGTTCTGCCTTCATGTTGCCTCAATCTAAAGATGAAGGATTGACTTCATTGCATTGGTTTCCCCATATGGCTCGGTCCCTCTCCGCAGAAATGGTACGCCACCTGCCGAACGTTTTGCACAAAGCATGAACTCCATAGCTCCTGCAACAATTCTAGAAAAAAAATCACTTGTGAATGGAACGGTGTGGTCTCTTTAAAAAAAATTCTGCACCTTTGCATAATCTTGTCTTCCACATAACTTGGTCATTAGCTAGCTTTTCCCATTTGCTCGGGCCGATATAAAAGTTATTCATTGAGGCCTTGCAGACATCCTTATATCCAAACAGTGGTCTGTCTTAGTGCCTCTTCCCTTCCAAAAGATCACAGCAACACCTGATGGGGTATAGGACTATTGTCCATTTTTCTCACATGCCTTAGCCATCGTAGTCTTTTACTGCTGAGCATGTCCATGATGGAAGGCAAGTTTACACGTTGCAGACAATAGGTACTTCAAGCAGGACTTAACAATCATATTATCAATCATGGTGTCCAATGAAAACACAAAAGTGTAACAGACAGATATATCAGATAATACTGCTTGGATAAGTTAAAGTAGGTTGACGTTTAGAAAGTATGTTGTATTCGACTCAGTTTAAACTGACAAATCTCTATTTAGTCAATAATAACTATTAACCGGGGCGACAATACTCATCTGTAACTGACTAACTAACTACTAGTAAGTCACTGGCTAACTCAACTGAGTACTCAGTACTGACCTTAGACTTAGAGTCTAAGACTACTACTAGTTACTTAAAAAGTTAAAATAGTAGTGCTGCCAACCGCAACTGAACTGCATTAATAATGTATTATATATATAATATTTACTAAACTAAACAGCAAATAAAAGCCAGTATGTCATATCGCATTTAACAGTATCGATATATTAACACAATGCCTGGTGAATCTTTTACTAGACAACGTAAATAACGATGTTACCGTTACCATTTATCTGCAAGTCGGAGATGTTCAAGTCCGTCCGCTATTTTTCTGTCGCTAGATGCAGCCATTTTGCAGCTCTTCAATATAAAGGTTATGTTTATCAGTAGTACATCAGGTGTCAGACAAGAATATGTCCTGCCTATCACAACACTAGGCAATGCTCTATCTATCACATATCTCACTGCCAGGCAATGCTCTACTATCTCTCTATCACTGATCACATATATGGATACAAGTTCAAATTCAGATAATGATGAAATAAATGGACTGATTTTCGCAGTTGATAAGTGTCTGATACACCAAAAGAACAAGACATACAACATAGGCTATGACACCTTGAACCAAAATTGAATAAAACATGAGATGAAAATCAATAACACTAAAATCGAAATAATGAATATATGAAGAAATATAATAAATTAAACATCATTGTCAATGGCATTACAATCAACCAAGTGCAAGAATTCAAATACTTAGGGAGCATATTTGCAGATCTACTTGTAGGCGCATAACTGGCACAAAGTATAATCGCTCTTATGCTCAGATCATATACAAATCACACAGAGTGGTTAACAAGTGATCGAAATGGAGCTTTCGAAGAACTAGATCAAGGATATGGGTAATATGTCCATTTGTTGTTGGGGATGCTGAAGTTGTTTGTTTCACTTTGTTAACTGGCACAACCGTAGCTGGTATCCATTTGTAGTCAAACGTCGTAATCTAGAACACAATGTTTACTATACGTGCAATTTGGCACTGCAGTCACACTATCTTAAGTCTAAATCTCAAATATCGCAGAGTTTGGTATGAGACTAAATGAATTTCAATAAATAGACGGTAATTTCATACACTACACTAACAAAGTAGCATATGAATCAATAATTATTAATACGCCAGATAGACATGCCACGTTTACACAATTTAGCTCAGTGGTAGAGCGTTCGCTTTGCTTGTGAACATTTGGTCGTCCATTTGGTACAAGGAACGCGTACCACAGGAATTGGTACAGGAATTAGTCCAGGAATTAAATAAAGGATTAAATTATGAAAAAATCGTATTTTTTACTGCCGGCTATGAATTCATACATAGTCGTTTCATACGACGCCTCTCTTGATTTTTGCTTGAATATTTGCTTTCTTTATTACCAGTATCCCTCGCCATTTAGTCGAGCCGTACACGTGTGGGTGCGTGCGTGTATTATTCATTAATTCTGGTAAACACCTGATTACACTGACTTCATTGATGTATGGGGGTGTAGCTCAGTGGTAGAGCGTTTGCTTCGCATGTGAAAGGCCCCGGGTTCAATCCCCGGCGTCTCCATATTTTTTTTAAATATTGTTCTTGAGCCTGTCATTAGAATCTGTAATATGAAAAACATAGCCAAGACACATAGTGAGAATATTAGTAGATGGGGCACATGCAGCAGTCTGTAGCCACTGTTAGAATAATACTAGCTGGGGGATGCTGATGACAAAGTACATCGAACTAGCAACTGATGGCTTACAGACCATCACATTGGTATTGGGAGCACTGCTCTACCTTGATAGAGTGTACATAAGTCATGCTGTACATCCCTATATTTCTGTGTTTATTTATTCAAACACAAATATGATGTGCTTATGTTTTATATATATTTACTAAGATACAGTAAAACTACTAATGAATTTTTCTTCACCTTTCTACTCCCAACGGAGCACATCCCTTCCTCTCTCTTGCCATCTCTTCCAATTCTTTCCAAACCTTTTAATATCGATCTCACGCTCTCTTCTCCTGGTATTTCTAGGCCTTCCCTTACTCCTCTTTTCCTGCTGGTTGCAAAACAGTGCCTGTCTTGCAATGCCTCTTATTGACCTCAATATATGTTCTATCCATCTCCAGCGTCTCTACATTTATCTCTTTTTCAACTGACATCTGCTTAATTCTTTCTCTCAGTTATAAATGTCTAGGTTACAGCCATGAAGACTTCTATAAAGAAGTAAATGGTGGAAGAGAAGAAGAAGAGCCATGAAC
The DNA here is from genome assembly GCA_020796225.1 of Arion vulgaris. Taxonomy (NCBI): domain Eukaryota; kingdom Metazoa; phylum Mollusca; class Gastropoda; order Stylommatophora; family Arionidae; genus Arion; species Arion vulgaris. Next base: position 3,108,296 of record CM036755.1, read on the forward strand.
ATCCACTTCCAGGATGGGACCAAATGAGTTTAAGAAACTTTAGTTGATAATTTACTAGACTTAAATGGAGAAGACTAGATTCGCATAAAACTGTGTCATCAAAAAGTCATTTTCCAGGGGGTGGCACTTGCCACACCCCCTTCTCCAATCCCCCTGCTGGCCGTAACGTATGGATGCCTGAGGTTACAGTAAAACTAATAGTTAAAGTTAATAGTTAAAATAAAAAGTCGAAGGCCGTGGGTTTGAATCCGGACCTTGTTGTTCTGTTCACGAGTGCAGTTTTTTTAAAAGACCACTAGGATTGTTGCTGGAGCTACGGAGTTCGTGCTTTGTGCAATACTCTCGGCAGGTGGCATGCCATTTCTGCGGAGAGGGACCGAGCCAGATGGGGTAAAACCCGGTGCAATGAAATCAATCCTTTGGCTTTAAACAGTAAAACTAAAACTATATCACTATCATCAAATAACTTGTCCTGGGCAGAACTTTACCACTCTAAAAATCCATCAGAATTTCTTTCTCTCTCATAGACTAGCTGTCCCGACACTGCAGCAGTAATGCCCAAATGATCAGTCCCATTCTGAATCCATCTTCTTGAGGTCTTCTGCAGGATGCCTCCTTCCAAAATGGTCTTCTCCAACCCGTTGTGTCTTTATGTCCAAAATACTTCAAGTATCTCATTCTTATTTATACTGTTAAATACTTTTACCAACATCCACAACGTTTGCATAGAAAGGTGTTTACTATTTTCTTGATTGTTTTATGATAATTCTGAATGTTGACATCTGATCTGTGCTAATCTGACAGCTTGTAATCCAGCCTGTGTTTATGTGTGTGCGATCTAAAGCTTCTCTCATATGATTGAGAGGACCACCAGCTCAATCAAATATGATTGAGAGGACCACCAGCTCAATCAAATATGATTGAGAGGACCACCAGCTCAATCAAATATGATTGAGAGGACCACCAGCTCAATCAAATATGATTGAGAGGACCACCAGCTCAATCAAATATGATTGAGAGGACCACCAGCTCAATCAAATATGATTGAGAGGACCACCAGCTCAATCAAATATGATTGAGAGGACCACCAGCTCAATCAAATAGTGACATGGCTGTGCTAGGTTCAGTGAGCTTGCACTGACCAAGACCATACTCCACCTCCATGTGGTGGTCCTGGAAATAAACTGCTGCAATGTAGTCATGCAAAGTTGGTAGGAATCGAAGGAGAAATACCATGCAGTTAGGTATTAGTGTAACCACGACCATCATGGAAGGAGGTATACCGGCAAAGAAAAGAAGAGGAACACCACGGAGAAGATGGATTCAGGATATAACTGATAGTTTGAACATGACGGCTGCAGAGGCGGGACATCTGGCCTATGAGAGAGAGAAATTTCGGAGAACTGTTGGGGTGGCAAAGTTCTGCTCAGGACAAGCTATTTGATCACAGATTGTAATCACAGCCACTAATGGTATGAGAACTGTTTGCACTACACACAAGCAGCAGAATCTCATAGTTGCTGCATCTACATGAGTCTCATGGCTGACGTCTAGAGATGGATAACCAGCACACACAAGCAGCAGAATTTCATAGTTGCTGCATCTACATGAGTCTCCTGGCTGACGTCTAGAGATGGATAACCAGCACACACAAGCAGCAGAATCTCATAGTTGCTGCATCTACATGAGCCTCCTGGCTGACGTCTAGAGATAGATAACCAGCAAACACAAGCATCAGAATCTCATAGTTGCTGCATCTACATGAGTCTCCTGGCTGACGTCTAGAGATAGGTAACCAGCACACACAAGCATCTTTGAAGTTGGAGTACGGCTTGCCTGAATGACAATAGACACTGGTGATAAGGAAAACAAGCCTTCACGCAAAAATCAGCCAGAGGCACCATGACTGCACCTGAATTCATAGTGAGATAGTGGACGAATTAATAAAAAAAACATTTGCTGGTTCTATTTATGCATGTGTTGGTTGATTTCTGTTTAACTTTTGCCTATTGTCTTTCCCTTGGTGGATGATGGAATTGGTTGTCTACTCTTGCCGTTAAGCTTACAGGTGGGAGCTTTAATTTGCATTCCGGGGTCAGATGAATCACCTTTGTTGTGTTATATCCGTGTTTATTTAGTGTGGTACTTCATAAATTTGAATTAGTAATGTTAGGCACTCAAGGCTTGCTGCCGGGCCCATCACAGTGGGATGCAATACCCCGATTTGATGTCATTTCAAGGTATTTAATTAACCTACCCCATTCTGTTTCACATTTCTGTAAACTACTTCACCCATCTTTCCCCATTGCCCTACTTCATTGTTAATGGGCTCTTGTTGTTTTGTTCAATTGCTGGTGTATTGTGAATCTGTTGTAAAACTCTAGAGCTTGAAGGCATCATTAGATCTCCTACAGACATCTGATATTTTGGAACTCTTATTAAAGTATAGACACAGTTCTTCTTCACTTTTCAACTCCCAACAGAGCACAGGTCTTCAACTAACTTCTCCCAGCCGTTCCTCTCTCTTGCCATCCCTTCCAATTCTTTCCACATCTTACCTATTCTTTTAACCAGTATTCTGGAAGTTTTCTGACAGGAAAGAAGGTTAGTCTGCATCCCCGGATCCTCTCAGGTTTCCCTGCAACAGGTTTCCCTGCAATACTTCATGTGTATCACTACTGGGGGACTTTACCCTAGTTCAGATTTTTCGTTTAGTTGTACTATCCATGTTTGTTGACGTTTTTTTAGCTTATCTTTTCTACAGGAAGAGGTAGCCAGCCCCACATAGACAAAGTTGGATATGATAATTGGTCTGAGACTAAACACAAGCTGCATGGGCTTGTAGCATTCAGAGAATTATAGCTGACTGCTAGCTAGCATCAGGGTAAGAACAAAACTGACCAAGACTCCACTTTGTCTCCCTGTGGTGACCCCGGAAACAGATAACTACAAAGAAGTATGGCTAAGTTTGTGGAGATCGAAGAGGGAGAAGCTAACCCGATAACCAAAAAAAGGTTCTGCTAAAGTTGGATGTTAAAAAGGTGCAGAAACTATATCTCACACTGCAAACTGCGACATAACACATTCTATTCTCCAGACTGCATCCTGCTATAACCAGCAACATTATGAAAACAAACGAGGAAGAAGATGGATACAATATTTGTCCAGCAAATTGAACGAATTAATTAACTATTTAATTAGATTTTTGAACAAAAAAGTAACTCAAACAAAAAAATGTCATTTCTCATCAAATCTTTAAAAACAAAATAATGCAGGAGTATGACTTGACAATGAAAGAAATTTCAGTTCAAACTGTTATATATTGTATCAACAACAGACACAATCATTTCTTAACAACACAACTCTTCTACCCTTCCCCTAGAGAAATATTTGATTCATTATTTATTTAGTCAGTGCATCTTTTTGTAATTACTGATATACAAAAATCAAACATTGCCAAATGAAAAAGTCTGAAGCTACCAAACATCGGCAGGTTTACAGTAGTTTCTCTAGTTTAAAAATAGATATTAGCTTGTCAGAATGTTGCAGATGTCAAAACAGGGTCATCAGACATCAAGACAGGGTCATCAGACATCAAGACAGGATCAGCAGACATCATATTAACTTCTGGAAATGTATCCAAAATAATCACTAATGATACTGATGGCTCCTTGCTTGTTTCCTGTTGGTTACAGAATAATAAAAACATGAATTCTTGCTGACATAACACATGAATGTAAAATAACTAAAGATAAGGAAAGAGCTATCAGATGGACTCTCACATCTAGCCTGGAAGACCTAGATTTTACTGATGACATCGCACTTCTATCTCATACAGATATCCAGGAAAAGACTTGCCGCCTTAACCATTACAACCAGATGGTTAAGTTGAAAATCAATCGGAAGAAAACAGAAATAATGATTCTGAACAATGTCAAGCCATCGGCAGTCAAACTAGAAGATCAAATCCTTCCAAATACAACTATTTTCACATATCTTGGAAGCGTTATCAGGCACGATGAAGGAGAAACTGGATCTGGCATAAAAGTAGACTGGGTAAGGAATTAAGTGCATTCATGATCCTTCAGATGGTCTTGAAATCAGTCCAACACAACATCAGAACCAAAATTAATATATACCGCTGCTGTGTGCTATCAACTTTACTATACAGATTCCAAATGCTGTAAAATGACAGGACAAGATACTGTATTTCCAAACTTTCCACCTTCCATTCAACTTGTCTACGAAAGATCTTATGCATGCTCCGACCAAATACTATCTTTAACCAAGAACTGCTTACACAGTGTCAGCAAGAGAATATGAGCCCCATTATCCAAAAGAGATGCTGGAGATTGATCAGGCATGGAGACTAACTCTGTCACCAAAACTGCACTGAGATGGACACCAGAGGCTAAACTAAAATGTGGAAGATTCAAACAATCTGGAGGAGAATAGTAGAACATAAACTAAAAAAAATGAATCACAGCTGGTACACAATACAGAAAGGACAGTCAAGAATAGAGAAGAATGGTGTGCATTTGTTGCTGCCCTAAGCACCAGCGACATCACATGCTAGAGAGAGTCAACTAACAATAAACCAGTCACAGATTGGAGTCTACTCTTGATTAAGATTATACAGATATATATGGCCTTTTTCATCTTTACAGACGGTCAATTGGCAAGTGTTTCACTGTGACAACTTCTGAGTTTTCACTTGTCTCTCTCGCTGCTCAGCTCATTCCTAAGTCTCTCTTCAAAATATTGTGCGTCTCTGCGTAATGTTGTTTTTCATATATCTCGAACATCAGCCAGTTGTTCCCATTTGCTGGGACCGATAGAAACTAGGTCAGACTCTAGTCAGATCAAATGTTTTCATCTGCTACCGATACAGTAGATGGTACCATCTGCAATTGTTAAACTCCTGCCTTGTGGAGGGGGGCTCGAAAGAGCTAAAGGCTAGAGGAGTAAACCCTAATAGAAAGTTCCCACTGCCCTGTGGGTCAGCACGGTTATGCAGAGGACTAGAGGAGTAAACCTTGACCACAAATCTGGAGGGAGGGACCCTAAGGTAGTTGATGGTTATATGTGTATTCATTTCATCTTCTGACATCCCTGCTTGATTCCAAACGTATGGACTTTGTCTTTCCTTTGGATTAAACAGTAGGGAAGAGAGGGGGTTTGTGTAAAATGGGCAAGGCACATTATCAGCTGCCCAGGCTAGGCACAAATGAAGAGGACACTTTATCCTTGCTTTCAGCTCCGATAGATACCATGATAAACAAACAACCCATGTATGATTATAGACTCACCTTGCTTCAGATCCAGGTAGAACATAGACAACTAATGTATGACCATAGACTCACCTTGCTTCAGATCCAGGTAGAACATAGACAACTAATGTATAACCATAGACTCACCTTGCTTCAGATCCAGGTAGAACATAGACAACTAATGTATGACAGTAGACTCACCTTGCTTCAGATCCAGGTAAAGTTTGAGGTAAAACATCTGAACTGGAATTGGTGATCCAACTTTTTCTGAACTCTGAAACAGTTATAACAAATGTTGAATGATGGTCAGTAAAACAGAGAATATGTTTTCATTAATAACAGCCAATAGAAATGTTGCTAATATTGATATTATTAATAACAGCCAATAGAAATGTTGCTAATATTGATATTATTAATAACAACCAATAGAAATGTTGCTAATATTGATATTATTAATAACAGCCAATAGAAATGTTGCTAATATTGATATTATTAATAACAGCCAATAGAAATGTTACTAATATTGATATTATTAATAACAGCCAAATTCAGAGAAGGAGATATCGTGGAAGGCAGAGGGAGAAGATGTTGGATGATCTGACATCGTGGTTCGATCAAAGGTCAACGTTAGAACTGATTAACTTCACCAGGAGGGAGAAAGTTGCAGAGAGACATGATCACCTACACAGGCAGGAATGACACTTGATTTATTGAATAGAAAAGTTGATCATATTAATATTATTAATGACAGTCCATGGAATTGATAAAAGCAAAGAGTGTTGTTCTATTGATGAAAGCAAAGAGTGTTGTTCTATTGATGAAAGCAAAGAGTGTTGTTCTATTGATAAAAGCAAAGTGTTCTTATCTCTAACATTGATTTTGATTGGTACCTCAGTTAATGCTTTCAATGCTTTCTCATATTCAGTTCTCATAGCATAAGCTACAGCTAAGTTATACTGCATAAGTGCCTTAGCAACCGTTACGCTAGCAGGCAGCCACTTGAGCAAGGATTCTGGGGGAATAGAACAATGGGAAATAGATCACAATTCAACAACAAGAATAAACAACAAACATGTACATCATTTGTTAAACCTTTATTAAATAACCATCTCTTCAGTTTCAGTTTGGAATATCTTCACTGCACTCTGGACATGTCCATAAGTGCTCCGATCTCATTCACAATATCTCCAACAGCGTCCAGCAACTGAATGTACCAGTTTGACTTTGATTGATGAGTCTACTCATATACCTGTTGTGCTGTTCTTTTCTGGCCACTCTAATCTTCAATCCCAGCTCCTGCAATCTAGTAGTTGACGTGGATTGGTTTAAATGAAAATCTTCTTTGCAGCCACACTCTATGAGGGCGTTTAGAATGTCAGCTCTATCCACTGGCTGACCCCCTGATATGGTGACAGAGCCAGCCAGCTTGTTGTGCGCTCTCCTTACCAACATTGTCAGCTCTATCCACTGGCTGACCCCCTGATATGGTGACAGAGCCAGCCAGCTTGTTGTGCTCTTCCTTACCAATAATGTCAGCTCTATCCACTGGCTGACCCCCTGATATGGTGACAGAGCCAGCCAGCTTGTTGTGCTCTTCCTTACCAACAATGAACCTACATTGTTCAAACTATCAACTTTGTCCAACTGATGTCTATTGATAATGCATATCACAGCTGTTATAATCTGTTTTGCCCATGTATTACCAGGGTTTCCATAGGAAGCAAAGAATAGTACCACTGCAACCTACAATGCATGTCGAAGAGGCGACTGATGTAGGCCCTAGGGATGCTACCCTAGTAAATAAAAAGCAGCGCAGAAATCGGATGTGCTGGCCTTCTTATAGGCGCTTAACTGGCACAAAGTACTATCGCCGTAGGCTTGGATCACATACAGATACCAAAGAGTGGTTTAACAAGTGGTCGATATGGAGCGTTCAGAGAATAATCTGTTTGATGAGTTGTTATCAAGATTCTAGATTTAGAGACACTCTCCACAATCACAAATAACAACAAACACTGAAGAGCTGACTCACCTTTATTTTCTGCCAACCTTTCTTGATCTTTCTCTGAAAAAACAAGTGTTTATTATGTCAGTTTCTGTGGTCAATGCTTCAAACAATAAATAAACAGTCAATGGGTGGTAGTTTTTGCTTCATGAACACAATAAGTAACAAGAGTTAGACAACTACTAGAACAGAATGTGCACCTATAGGTCTCTACATGAAGTACTACGATGTGTGTTCAGTCAAGCAATAAGTAACAAGAATTAGACAACTACTAGAACAGAATGTGCACCTATAGGTCTCTACATGAAGTACTACGATGTGTGTTCAGTCAAGCAATCAGTAACAGAGTTAGACAACTACTAGAACAGAATGTGCACCTATAGGTCTCTACATGAAGTACTACGATGTGTGTTCAGTCAAGCAATAAGTAACAAGAATTAGACAACTACTAGAACAGAATGTGCACCTATAGGTCTCTACATGAAGTACTACGATGTGTGTTCAGTCAAGCAATAAGTAACAAGAATTAGACAACTACTAGAACAGAATGTGCACCTATAGGTCTCTACATGAAGTACTACGCTGTGTGTTCAGTCAAGCAATCAGTAACAGAGTTAGACAACTAGAAATTCTGGTAGATTTCTCTTACCTTGATCGGATATAGATTCTGGCAATGTAGAACTAACATCTGTGACATTCTCTGGATTCAGTGTATCCACAGCATCCGCTATCCGATCCAGTGCAATGAGAGCTTCACCCTTGTACATATGACCCAAATATCTGTGGATTAGATCATGTATCTGGTTTACAAGATATCTCTATGACTATATGAGAACAAGATATACTTAATCTTTCTGCATGTGTCTGTTACCAAATAAAACAATATACAAGATAGAACCATTCCGATAAGAAAACTAATGATACTTCAGTTTTGTTTCTTGGTTTCATCTGATACTGTGTCATTCTGTCCTTGAATGAGACACCATCTGTACACTAGATTCAAGACAGGCAGGAACTAACGACCATCGACAGAGCATGTCCTACAGAAACTGCACCTAGGTCGACTGGGTGTGGCCACATGTTGATTCTCCGCTCACACGGGAGAGCACAGTCTTGCAGAATATGTTCCGGTGTCTGTTCCATCTGCTGACACTGGCAGCGAGCTGTTTTACATTCCTAGTCTATGTAAGTGTTTGTTGAGTCTGCGGTGTCCAGTAAGTGTTTGTTGAGTCTGTGGTGTCCAGTAAGTGTTTGTTGAGTCCGTGGTGTCCAGTAAGTGTTTGTTGAGTCTGTGGTGTCCAGTAAGTGTTTGTTGAGTCTGTGGTGTCCAGTAAGTGTTTGTTGAGTCTGTGGTGTCCAGTAAGTGTTTGTTGAGTCCGTGGTGTCCAGTAAGTGTTTGTTGAGTCTGTGGTGTCCAGTAAGTGTTTGTTGAGTCCGTGGTGTCCAGTAAGTGTTTGTTGAGTCTGCGGTGTCCAGTAAGTGTTTTATAAATATTTGCGCATGGCCATTGAGTCATTCATATGTGTCAATTCCTCTCCGCCAATAATGACTGACACATTCCGTTTCTGAGGACATCTTTTTTTGAGTTTGTTCTCTAGACAGTTGCTGTTCCCTGCTGACGAGATCTGTCTTCCCGGGTTTGTCTGGAGTCGTCCTACCCTAGGTGACTTCAGCCTTCTGTTGTCGGGCTCACCAACCCAGGCTTTTATGTAGGGTATGCTCCTGGACACTGTAGTTTAATCCCATATACTTAAGGGAAAGTGTCATAGAAGTAGAAGACAAGATAAAGGATGTTGTCCTCAAGGGAGAGAGAGGACGACTGCTATTTGTCCCATAGCTGGGGATGGGTTGGTTGCAGCCAGAGCATTTACCACTCGCCGGTGGGTTCTGCGCTGTCACCATATGAGGCCCCATTCTGCTACCCACCCTTCGATCTGGCCTTTCACCTTCAGTCTGTTCGGCTTGGTTAGACCTGCCAGGAGTCAATTCCTTCCGCACATAGCCTGAAGGATCATAAAGACACACAAAAGTAGGTCCAACCATGATAATGTAGGCTAATGTGAGGGGCAAACCTTGCAAGAACAATGTCTAAATAAAGTGTTGTGTTGAAATCAAACAAGCCAGACACAGTAGTATACTACGACGACCATGAATGAAATCAAACAAGCCAGACACAGCAGTATACTACGACGACCATGAATGAAATCAGACACACCAGACACAGCAGTATACTACGAAGACCATGAATGAAATAAAAACAACGACAATCTTACCTTTGAGCTGGAGACAGGTTTGGTTGTCGTAGAAGATTAGTAGCTTGAGCTAGTGCTTTGTAGTACTCATTCTCGCACAGAGACACATAAGTACTGGCAGCAAGGATGGAGCATCTGGGAAGAAGTTTAATGAAGCTACATATTAGAAAATTGGGTGGGGGAAAGGGGTAATTTAAGCAATAAGTGATATCTTTAAATAGGGGACAACCATTTAAGGGATAAGGGACAATATATTAGTGCATAAGGGACATTTCTTAGATAAGGGAAAATAGACTGATACAGTTGTAGATCTTCTCTAGTGTTATAGTCCTCATCATCACAAGATCTACACATACATTTGGATAAACCTGATGTACAAATGGATCTTCTTATCCTCTGTCGATCCCTCTACATCAACCGCTTGTTCAACCACTCTTTGTGGTCTGTATGTTGTCTGTTTGCATTTGTTCTTATCAACCAAGTAAACCAACTCTTTGTGGTCTGTATGTTGTCTGTTTGCATTTGTTCTTATCAACCAAGTAAACCAACTCTTTGTGGTCTGTATGTTGTCTGTTTGCATTTGTTCTTATCAACCAAGTAAACCAACTTTTTGTGGTCTGTATGTTGTCTGTTTGCATTTGTTCTTATCAACCAAGTAAACCCACTCTTTGTGGTCTGTATGTTGTCTGTTTGTATTTGTTCTTATCAACCAAGTAAACCAACTTTTTGTGGTCTGTATGTTGTCTGTTTGCATTTGTTCTTATCAACCAAGTAAACCAACTCTTTGTGGTCTGTATGTTGTCTGTTTGCATTTGTTCTTATCAACCAAGTAAACCAACTCTTTGTGGTCTGTATGTTGTCTGTTTGCATTTGTTCTTATCAACCAAGTAAACCAACTTTTTGTGGTCTGTATGTTGTCTGTTTGCATTTGTTCTTATCAACCAAGTCAACCACTCTTTGTGGTCTGTATGTTGTCTGTTTGTATTTGTTCTTATCAACCAAGTAAACCAACTCTTTGTGGTCTGTATGTTGTCTGTTTGCATTTGTTCTTATCAACCAAGTAAACCCACTTTTTGTGGTCTGTGCCGAAAACATGAGCACCCACTGTGCTCCCATCAGACCCCAACAGCAAGTATGATAGGTACATCCAAATGTCATCCAAAATGTATGTATATAATCCAACAGGACACAAATTTATACAGACAGAAAACTGTAATATTTTACAAATTTAAAAAAACCCACTTTAAAGTACTGTTGTCTGTACGTGATTTGTACCTTAGAGCGAGAGTACTTTGTGCCAGTTAGCCGTCTATAGAACCATCGGCAAGCACATCTGATTTCTGCATGCTTCTTTATTCAGATTCACCTCCTTGGCCAAAGGCACACACACAAAACTGACCTAGGGTCATCCATTCCTCCTAGGCAATCTAGATACCAGCAAGCATTGTACCTTGCAGTCAATATCTCCTCGTCTACACTCCTGTGAGGTGAGGTTAGCTTGTGTGTTCTATGGGTCATCAACAGGATACTTATTTTTTTAAATCTTTTGTCATTTTTAAGAGAAACTAGTTGACCCCAACTCTGTCTTGTAAGACCAGACTTCTCTCAACACATTAAGAGAAACTAGTTGACCCCAACTCTGTCTTGTAAGACCAGACTTCTCTCAACACATTAAGAGAAACTAGTTGACCCCAACTCTGCCTTGTAAGACCAGACTTCTCTCAACACATTAAGAGAAACTAGTTGACCCCAACTCTGTCTTGTAAGACCAGACTTCTCTCAACACATTAAGAGAAACTAGTTGACCCCAACTCTGTCTTGTAAGACCAGACTTCTCTCAACACATTAAGAGAAACTAGTTGACCCCAACTCTGTCTTGTAAGACCAGACTTCTCTCAACACATTAAGAGAAACTAGTTGACCCCAACTCTGTCTTGTAAGGCCAGACTTCTCTCAACACATTAAGAGAAACTAGTTGACCCCAACTCTGTCTTGTAAGGCCAGACTTCTCTCAACACATTAAGAGAAACTAGTTGACCCCAACTCTGTCTTGTAAGACCAGACTTCTCTCAACACATTAAGAGAAACTAGTTGACCCCAACTCTGCCTTGTAAGACCAGACTTCTCTCAACACATTAAGAGAAACTAGTTGACCCCAACTCTGTCTTGTAAGACCAGACTTCTCTCAACACATTAAGAGAAACTAGTTGACCCCAACTCTGTCTTGTAAGACCAGACTTCTCTCAACACATTAAGAGAAACTAGTTGACCCCAACTCTGCCTTGTAAGACTAGACTTCTCTCAACACATTAAGAGAAACTAGTTGACCCCAACTCTGTCTTGTAAGACCAGACTTCTCTCAACACATTAAGAGAAACTAGTTGACCCCAACTCTGCCTTGTAAGACCAGACTTCTCTCAACACATTAAGAGAAACTAGTTGACCCCAACTCTGCCTTGTAAGACCAGACTTCTCTCAACACATTAAGAGAAACTAGTTGACCCCAACTCTGTCTTGTAAGACCAGACTTCTCTCAACACATTAAGAGAAACTAGTTGACCCCAACTCTGTCTTGTAAGACCAGACTTCTCTCAACACATTAAGAGAAACTAGTTGACCCCAACTCTGTCTTGTAAGGCCAGACTTCTCTCAACACATTAAGAGAAACTAGTTGACCCCAACTCTGTCTTGTAAGACCAGACTTCTCTCAACACATTAAGAGAAACTAGTTGACCCCAACTCTGCCTTGTAAGACCAGACTTCTCTCAACACATTAAGAGAAACTAGTTGACCCCAACTCTGCCTTGTAAGACCAGACTTCTCTCAACACATTAAGAGAAACTAGTTGACCCCAACTCTGTCTTGTAAGGCCAGACTTCTCTCAACACATTAAGAGAAACTAGTTGACCCCAACTCTGTCTTGTAAGACCAGACTTCTCTCAACACATTAAGAGAAACTAGTTGACCCCAACTCTGTCTTGTAAGACCAGACTTCTCTCAACATTAAGAGAAACTAGTTGACCCCAACTCTGTCTTGTAAGACCAGACTTCTCTCAACATTAAGAGAAACTAGTTGACCCCAACTCTGTCTTGTAAGACCAGACTTCTCTCAACATTAAGAGAAACTAGTTGACCCCAACTCTGTCTTGTAAGGCCAGACTTCTCTCAACATTAAGAGAAACTAGTTGACCCCAACTCTGTCTTGTAAGACCAGACTTCTCTCAACATTAAGAGAAACTAGTTGACCCCAACTCTGTCTTGTAAGACCAGACTTCTCTCAACATTAAGAGAAACTAGTTGACCCCAACTCTGTCTTGTAAGACCAGACTTCTCTCAACACATTAAGAGAAACTAGTTGACCCCAACTCTGTCTTGTAAGACCAGACTTCTCTCAACATTAAGAGAAACTAGTTGACCCCAACTCTGTCTTGTAAGACCAGACTTCTCTCAACATTAAGAGAAACTAGTTGACCCCAACTCTGTCTTGTAAGACCAGACTTCTCTCAACACATTAAGAGAAACTAGTTGACCCCAACTCTGTCTTGTAAGGCCAGACTTCTCTCAACATTAAGAGAAACTAGTTGACCCCAACTCTGTCTTGTAAGACCAGACTTCTCTCAACATTAAGAGAAACTAGTTGACCCCAACTCTGTCTTGTAAGGCCAGACTTCTCTCAACATTAAGAGAAACTAGTTGACCCCAACTCTGTCTTGTAAGACCAGACTTCTCTCAACATTAAGAGAAACTAGTTGACCCCAACTCTGTCTTGTAAGGCCAGACTTCTCTCAACATTAAGAGAAACTAGTTGACCCCAACTCTGTCTTGTAAGACCAGACTTCTCTCAACATTAAGAGAAACTAGTTGACCCCAACTCTGTCTTGTAAGGCCAGACTTCTCTCAACATTAAGAGAAACTAGTTGACCCCAACTCTGTCTTGTAAGACCAGACTTCTCTCAACATTAAGAGAAACTAGTTGACCCCAACTCTGTCTTGTAAGGCCAGACTTCTCTCAACATTAAGATAACAGTGACGCCCATGTGTATGCCAGGGCTCGCAAGGGGAGCAAATAATAGTAACACTGCAACCTACAAGGTATGTTGTAAGAGGTGATTGTGGTAGGGGCTTAGTGAAGCTGCCCTAGTAAATAAAAAAGCTTGGCTGAAATCGGATGCACGTGTCCTAAACGTGTAGAAGTCTATGCGTTAGGGTCTACTAAACTAATGTGCAACGTATACACGCTACAGATCAAACATATCACAAAGAGTGATTAAAATTGGTCATAAAGAACGAATGCAAAGAAGAATAAAAAGCATAGCAGAAATCGGATGTGTTGACCTACTTGTAGGTGCATAACTGGCACAATGTACAGTCGCTCTTAGAATCAGATCACATACAAATCACAAAGAGTGGTTTAACAAGTGGTCAATATGGAGCGTTTGAAAAAGAAGAAGATAAGAGTGAAACAACTAAGACATACAAACCTTAAGTTTGCTACTTCAGACTCTCTCAATGGGTTGCTAGGTTCTGCTGACACCAGGATAGGATCTGTTGGGGGAGGCCTGCCACAGAAAATGAAGTTTCAGTATATTTGTATGTAAGTACTCAACAACATGTCAACAACAATGCTACCATTTCTATTTACAATTTTCTACTAACTCATTCTGACTCTGCCTATTAACTACTCTGGCTCTCCCTACTAATCACACTGACTCTGCCTACTAACTACTCTGGCTCTCCCTACTAATCACACTGACTCTGCCTACTAACTACTCTGGCTCTCCCTACTAATCACACTGACTCTGCCTACTAACTACTCTGGCTCTCCCTACTAATCACACTGACTCTGCCTACTAATTACACTGACTCTGTCTACTACTCAAACTGGCTCTGTCTGCTACTCACCCTGACTCTGCTTGCTCATCTTGAGGTGGTGGTTTCACATCTAATGGGTCCACAGGTAGCTGGGACAGAGCATTTTTCAAACAAAATGAGGCAAATCCCATGCTCAGTGTTGGAAAGACACCTCCGGTGGACAACCTGGCAAGTATTACATAATGATTCTATTCAAATAGTTGATTGTATCATCCTTGTGTATCACATTGTACAAGTTAGACATTGAAGTTGATATTTAAGTCAAACTCCTGTTTTTAGTTGTTGGTGTACGATCACGAGATTGAGAGATCGCGAGAGAGAGAGAGGGAGGGGAGAGAGAAAGAGAGTTGTAGGTGTATACAACTAGAAACTGTCACAGAGGGAACAGAAGATGATACGGTAAAGAAAAATCAAGGAAGTTGTCAATGTTAGTGACTAAGTGCCGTCGAAATTCCAGGATCCGAGACCAGCTTAGCCAAATATTCTCAGTACGCACTTAGCACATTGTTGCACACATAGGACTAATGGAGACTCTGTTCTTTGACTTGGGAATCTCAGTTACAAGCACTTCTGAAGTTAGAGTTCACACCAGTGTCCAGTCAGCAAGCACACCAGTGTCCAGTCTGCAAGCGCACCAGTGTCCAGTCTGCAAGCGCACCAGCGTCCAGTCTGCAAGCGCACCAGCGTCCAGTCTGCAAGCGCACCAGCGCCAGTCTGCAAGCGCACCAGCGCCCAGTCTGCAAGCGCACCAGCGCCCAGTCTGCAAGCGCACCAGGCCCAGTCTGCAAGCGCACCACTGCCCAGTCTGCAAATGCACCACTGCCCAGTCTGCAAGCGCACCAGTGCCCAGTCTGCAAGCGCACCAGTGCCCAGTCTGCAAGCGCACCAGTGTCCAGTCTGCAAGCACACATGAGTGCAGTCTAAGTAAGAATCACTGACTCTGCTATCTAAGTAAGAGAATACTACTCACATCTTTCTGTTTCTCTGGACTCCTTGACCTAAGATGAGCTTATGATGGAAGCCTGTCCCAACTGAGGCTTGCATCACTTCTAGTTTCAGTTTGTGTTCCCGGTCGACATCGTTGTTCTGATTAGTAAAATATATATTTTCAAATTATCTCCCCTTGCCAACTAGACCATCTTGTTTACTTATCAAATTATTTCCCTTTGTCAACTAGACTAGACCATCTTGTACAGTTATCAAATTATTTCCCCTTGCCAACTAGACTAGACCATCTTGTACGGTTATCAAATTGTACTTATCAAAGTGTACTTATCAAATTGTACTAAATCAAGTTGTACTACTTATCATATGATCAATATCTGTGAGCTGTAACTTCTACAAGAATCCCTTGGTGAATGTCTTAGTACAAAATCCTGTAGAAATGGCAGGTCATCAATACAGATTACCTGATTGATGTAACCAAGATTCCCCCGACTTAACTGTTGTCAGGCTCGACATAAAACTGGACACCCCATCCAGTAAAAAATAATAATTAACAATTAACACAGTTAACATGTATGGAGATCCACACTTAAACTTGGTAAAATTATGTGTGCGTGCATGCATGTGAAAAAAGTGTCAACTGACACAGACGGTGACCCCTACCTCTCTATAATGCATGATGCAACACTCAGCCAGTCGCAACCACAACCTAGGGTTCCTGTGGTACACCTGTACACACTCCACCAGACAGTCAAAGGCTGCACTAGGTCGCTTGCTGTGTAGTTGTAGCACACCCAGGTTGTAGAGAAGCAGGTAATGTTGGCTAACATAGCTCAGCTGTAGAGGTGGTCTTACTGGAAACAGAAACCATACAACAGGAACCATACAATATGAACCATACAATAGAAACATACACTAGGTTTAACAATAATATATTTCGAACTTTTTAAAGTCTAAATAAAATATTCTTCTACTTTGAACGCTCCATATCAACCATTTGTTAAACCACTCTTTGTGATTAGTATGTGATCTGAGCCTAAGAGTGATTGTACGTTGTGCCAGTTATGCACCTAGAAGTAGGCCATCACATCCAATTGCTGTGACGCATGTTATTTACTAAGGTAGCTTCCTAAGGCCCCTACCTCAGTTGCCTCTTATAACATGCCTTGTAGGTTGTAGTCTTACTATTCTTTGCTCCCACTGTGAGCCCTGGCAACACGTAGGTGAAAATAAATAAAATATGGAACTGCAAGTTATATAGTTTTAAAAAAAAATTATGAATTTTCAATTCAAATGTTTGTATCAATCCTAACATATGCCAGCGAGAGTTGGAAAATGACTAGATTGGAGAAGATGGAGATATGTTGAACATACCTTGAGAAGATATGATCAACGAATATCAAAGCAGGCACTGAAGCGGGAGGCAAAGGGTTCAAGAAAGAGACGACGACCTGGGGAAACCCTGAAATGAACTTTGCTGAAAGAGGCAAAAAATATCGGTCTCAGTTCCATGAAAGAGATTGATATAAGGGAAGACTGTAGTAAAACTATGTAGCTATGGCGGAACATATTAAAAGCAAAGTACTGTAGTTTTAAAAAATACAAAGACAATACACAGCAACGTTTTGACCAAAAGGCCTTTATCTAGCAAACGATAGAAGAGAAGTGAAGAGTTTCACTTCTCACACAGCACACAACATATAGAATCAAACAATAAGTTCTTACGGCCCTACATAAGCTGTTCTACCTCTAAAGTAGTTCTTCCTGGAAATAACATTACTGTAAAACCACTCAAGTATGGTGGGAGAAATAGTTATAATCTTTACTGTAAACACACCCAGAACCGTAACAAAATGTCCTACCAACATCATATCTCCTTATAATATAAATGTTCTACCAACATCATATCTCCTTATAATATAAATGTTCTACTTACATCATATCTCCTTATAATATAAATGTCCTACTAACATCATATCTCCTTATAATATAAATGTCCTACCAACATCATATCTCCTTATAATATAAATGTTCTACCAACATCATATCTCCTTATAATATAAATGTCCTACTAACATCATATCTCCTTATAATATAAATGTCCTACTAACATCATATCTCCTTATAATATAAATGTCCTACCAACATCATATCTCCTTATAATATAAATGTTCTACCAACATCATATCTCCTTATAATATAAATGTCCTACCAACATCATATCTCCTTATAATATAAATGTTCTACTTACATCATATCTCCTTATAATATAAATGTTCTACTAACATCATATCTCCTTATAATATAAATGTTCTACCAACATCATATCTCCTTATAATATAAATGTCCTACTTACATCATATCTACTTATAATATAAATGTCCTACCAACATCATATCTCCTTATAATATAAATGTCCTACTAACATCATATCTCCTTATAATATAAATGTTCTACTTACATCATATCTCCTTATAATATAAATGTCCTACTTACATCATATCTCCTTATAATATAAATGTTCTACTTACATCATATCTCCTTATAATATAAATGTCCTACTAACATCATATCTCCTTATAATATAAATGTCCTACCAACATCATATCACCTTATAATATAAATGTCCTACCAACATCATATCTCCTTATAATATAAATGTCCTACCAACATCATATCTCCTTATAATATAAATGTCCTACCAACATCATATCTCCTTATAATATAAATGTCCTACTTACATCATATCTACTTATAATATAAATGTTCTACTTACATCATATCTCCTTATAATATAAATGTCCTACCAATATCATATCTCCTTATAATATAAATGTCCTACTAACATCATATCTCCTTATAATATAAATGTCCTACTAACATCATATCTCCTTATAATATAAATGTCCTACTAACATCATATCTCCTTATAATATAAATGTTCTACTAACATCATATCTCCTTATAATATAAATGTCCTACCAACATCATATCTCCTTATAATATAAATGTTCTACTAACATCATATCTCCTTATAATATAAATGTTCTACTTACATCATATCTACTTATAATATAAATGTTCTACCAACATCATATCTCCTTATAATATAAATGTTCTACTTACATCATATCTCCTTATAATATAAATGTCCTACCAACATCATATCTCCTTATAATATAAATGTCCTACCAACATCATATCTCCTTATAATATAAATGTTCTACTTACATCATATCTCCTTATAATATAAATGTCCTACCAACATCATATCTACTTATAATATAAATGTCCTACCAACATCATATCTCCTTATAATATAAATGTCCTACTTACATCATATCTACTTATAATATAAATGTTCTACTTACATCATATCTCCTTATAATATAAATGTCCTACCAACATCATATCTCCTTATAATATAAATGTCCTACTAACATCATATCTCCTTATAATATAAATGTCCTACTAACATCATATCTCCTTATAATATAAATGTCCTACTAACATCATATCTACTTATAATATAAATGTTCTACTAACATCATATCTCCTTATAATATAAATGTCCTACTAACATCATATCTCCTTATAATATAAATGTTCTACTAACATCATATCTCCTTATAATATAAATGTTCTACTTACATCATATCTACTTATAATATAAATGTTCTACCAACATCATATCTCCTTATAATATAAATGTTCTACTAACATCATATCTCCTTATAATATAAATGTTCTACTTACATCATATCTCCTTATAATATAAATGTCCTACCAACATCATATCTCCTTATAATATAAATGTCCTACCAACATCATATCTCCTTATAATATAAATGTTCTACCTACATCATATCTCCTTATAATATAAATGTCCTACTAACATCATATCTCCTTATAATATAAATGTTCTACTTACATCATGTCTCCTTATAATATAAATGCCCTACCAACATCATATCTCCTAATAATATAAATGTCCTACTTACATCATATCTCCTTATAATATAAATGTTCTACTTACATCATATCTCCTTATAATATAAATGTCCTACCAACATCATATCTCCTTATAATATAAATGTTCTACTAACATCATATCTCCTTATAATATAAATGTTCTACTTACATCATATCTCCTTATAATATAAATGTTCTACTTACATCATATCTCCTTATAATATAAATGTTCTACTTACATCATATCTCCTTATAATATAAATGTTCTACTTACATCATATCTCCTTATAATATAAATGTCCTACTAACATCATATCTCCTTATAATATAAATGTCCTACTTACATCATATCTCCTTATAATATAAATGTTCTACTAACATCATATCTCCTTATAATATAAATGTCCTACTAACATCATATCTCCTTATAATATAAATGTTCTACTAACATCATATCTCCTTATAATATAAATGTCCTACTTACATCATATCTCCTTATAATATAAATGTCCTACTTACATCATATCTCCTTATAATATAAATGTTCTACTTACATCATATCTCCTTATAATATAAATGTTCTACCAACATCATATCTCCTTATAATATAAATGTTCTACTTACATCATATCTCCTTATAATATAAATGTTCTACTTACATCATATCTCCTTATAATATAAATGTCCTACTTACATCATATCTCCTTATAATATAAATGTCCTACTTACATCATATCTCCTTATAATATAAATGTCCTACTAACATCATATCTCCTTATAATATAAATGTTCTACTAACATCATATCTCCTTATAATATAAATGTCCTACTTACATCATATCTCCTTATAATATAAATGTCCTACTTACATCATATCTCCTTATAATATAAATGTCCTACTTACATCATATCTACTTATAATATAAATGTCCTACTAACATCATATCTCCTTATAATATAAATGTCCTACTTACATCATATCTACTTATAATATAAATGTTCTACTTACATCATATCTCCTTATAATATAAATGTCCTACCAACATCATATCTCCTTATAATATAAATGTCCTACTAACATCATATCTCCTTATAATATAAATGTCCTACTAACATCATATCTCCTTATAATATAAATGTCCTACTAACATCATATCTCCTTATAATATAAATGTTCTACTAACATCATATCTCCTTATAATATAAATGTTCTACTTACATCATATCTCCTTATAATATAAATGTCCTACCAACATCATATCTCCTTATAATATAAATGTCCTACTAACATCATATCTCCTTATAATATAAATGTCCTACTAACATCATATCTCCTTATAATATAAATGTTCTACTTACATCATATCTCCTTATAATATAAATGTTCTACTTACATCATATCTCCTTATAATATAAATGTCCTACCAACATCATATCTCCTTATAATATAAATGTCCTACTTACATCATATCTCCTTATAATATAAATGTTCTACTTACATCATATCTCCTAATAATATAAATGTCCTACTAACATCATATCTCCTAATAATATAAATGTTCTACTTACATCATATCTCCTTATAATATAAATGTTCTACTAACATCATATCTCCTTATAATATAAATGTCCTACTTACATCATATCTCCTAATAATATAAATGTTCTACTAACATCATATCTCCTTATAATATAAATGTCCTACTTACATCATATCTCCTTATAATATAAATGTTCTACTTACATCATATCTCCTTATAATATAAATGTTCTACCAACATCATATCTCCTTATAATATAAATGTTCTACTTACATCATATCTCCTTATAATATAAATGTTCTACTTACATCATATCTCCTTATAATATAAATGTCCTACTTACATCATATCTCCTTATAATATAAATGTTCTACTTACATCATATCTCCTTATAATATAAATGTTCTACTAACATCATATCTCCTTATAATATAAATGTCCTACTTACATCATATCTCCTTATAATATAAATGTTCTACCAACATCATATCTACTTATAATATAAATGTTCTACTTACATCATATCTCCTTATAATATAAATGTCCTACTTACATCATATCTCCTTATAATATAAATGTTCTACCAACATCATATCTACTTATAATATAAATGTTCTACTTACATCATATCTACTTATAATATAAATGTTCTACTAACATCATATCTCCTTATAATATAAATGTCCTACTAACATCATATCTACTTATAATATAAATGTCCTACCAACATCATATCTCCTTATAATATAAATGTCCTACTTACATCATATCTCCTTATAATATAAATGTTCTACTTACATCATATCTCCTAATAATATAAATGTCCTACTAACATCATATCTACTTATAATATAAATGTTCTACTTACATCATATCTCCTTATAATATAAATGTCCTACTAACATCATATCTCCTTATAATATAAATGTCCTACCAACATCATATCTCCTTATAATATAAATGTCCTACCAACATCATATCTACTTATAATATAAATGTTCTACTTACATCATATCTACTTATAATATAAATGTCCTACTAACATCATATCTCCTTATAATATAAATGTCCTACTAACATCATATCTCCTTATAATATAAATGTCCTACTTACATCATATCTCCTTATAATATAAATGTTCTACTAACATCATATCTCCTTATAATATAAATGTCCTACTAACATCATATCTACTTATAATATAAATGTCCTACCAACATCATATCTCCTTATAATATAAATGTCCTACTTACATCATATCTCCTTATAATATAAATGTTCTACTTACATCATATCTCCTAATAATATAAATGTCCTACTTACATCATATCTCCTTATAATATAAATGTCCTACTTACATCATATCTACTTATAATATAAATGTTCTACTAACATCATATCTCCTTATAATATAAATGTCCTACTTACATCATATCTCCTTATAATATAAATGTTCTACTTACATCATATCTCCTTATAATATAAATGTTCTACTTACATCATATCTCCTTATAATATAAATGTCCTACTTACATCATATCTACTTATAATATAAATGTTCTACTTACATCATATCTCCTTATAATATAAATGTTCTACCAACATCATATCTACTTATAATATAAATGTCCTACCAACATCATATCTCCTTATAATATAAATGTCCTACTTACATCATATCTCCTTATAATATAAATGTTCTACTAACATCATATCTCCTTATAATATAAATGTCCTACCAACATCATATCTACTTATAATATAAATGTCCTACCAACATCATATCTCCTTATAATATAAATGTCCTACCAACATCATATCTCCTAATAATATAAATGTTCTACTTACATCATATCTCCTTATAATATAAATGTTCTATGTAAGGTAAACAAACAAAGAAACAAACAAACCTTTGTCGTAGGTATAGCTTCCTTGATAGCTTCTCGTGTATCTGAGAGCTTCTCGCATCTGACAGATTGCCAGGTTGGGTTTACTGAGGCACAAGTTAATGACAGCTTGGTTGTTTGCATACATTACTGCTAGACATTCTCCGTTGCTGGGTGATATCTAATGTTGTACATGAGGAACAGACACATACACACAACAACATCAATAATAAAGTTGGTGGAAGATATCTAATGTTGTACATGAGGAACAGACACATACATACAACAACATCAATAATAAAGTTGGTGGAAGATATCTAATGTTGTACATGAGGAACAGACACATACAACAACATTAATAATAAAGTTGGTGAGTGATATCTAATGTTGTACATGAGGTGCAGACACATACACACAACATCAATAATAAAGTTGGTGGAAGATATCTAATGTTGTACATGAGGAACAGAGACACATACACACAACATCAATAATAAAGTTGGTGGAAGATATCTAATGTTGTACATGAGGAACAGAGACACATACACACAACAACATCAATAATAAAGTTGGTAGTCATCAAAGGAATGAATGTATCACTGGATGATGATAAATATCAGTAACATCTTACACACAGAGAGAGAGAGAAGTCAAACCTCTTACACACAGAGAAGTTAAATCTATTTTCTCTCTGGACAATCTTCAGTATTTAGCTTCTCTCTGATTCTCAATTCTTTCTCTCTTTCATTAAGCTAAAATGTGAAGACAGTGAGCTTGTGTTTTACCGCAGAGAATAATTATGAGAACAAGACAATATAAAACTTGTATAAATTATAAATGATGACAGCAAGACATTATAAATGATAATGTTTATCATGAAACTATATTGTGTCTGATGATATTTATGTACAAAACTATGTAGTTAACAGCAGAGAATAAGATTATATATTCAACATAAAGGTCTGCGCTGAACTGTTGTATGATAGAAGTCTATGCTGAACTGTTGTATGATAGAGGTCTATGCTGAACTGTTGTATGATAGAGGTCTATGCTGAACTGTTGTATGATAGAAGTCTATGCTGAACTGTTGTATGATAGAGGTCTATGCTGAACTGTTGTATGATAGAGGTCTATGCTGAACTGTTGTATGATAGAGGTCTATGCTGAACTGTTGTATGATAGAGGTCTATGCTGATGCTGAACTGTTGTACGATAGAGGTCTATGCTGAACTGTTGTACGAGGATATGACAAAACATATGAATACTCTCACATGGAAGTTGGGTGGATTGCCTAACATCTTGGCAGCTTTCTTCCAGTTCCCTTTCAAGTACTCGTAGCAGGCCTTGACATAATTCACTGGTTGACTCTGGTAGACAAATATCAGAATCAGTCAGTTACAAACTTTAATCACAAAATGAATTTTAGTAAGTCATTGGTTATTGAACCGACATCATAGCACTCCAGGCAGACCCATAGTTGCTCACTCCAGGCAGACCCAGAGCTGCTCACCCCAGGCAGACCCATAGCTGCTCACCCCAGGCAGATCCAGAGCTGCTCACTCCAGGCAGATCCAGAGCTGCTCACTCCAGGCAGATCCAGAGCTGCTCACCCCAGGCAGACCCATAGCTGCTCACTCCACAAACAGATGTTGAAGGGTATGCATCCTGATGGTTCCTGTGGCATGCTTGAATTCCTCACTCTGTGATCCCACAGACATCCAGTTCTACTTGTATAAAGGGTAACACCAAACTCTTTACATGGCTGGATCAATTCAACATCACATTTAGTGTCCTCATCCAAAAGGCAGTTGTAAAGAGACTGAAGAACATCCCCATTATCCATCCTCAAGTCCCTGACAATCAATGCTGTTGATACAAACCTGTTTGCTCTCTTATTGCCACAAACACCCGCATGCCCAGGATAGTAGATCCACATAAGCCTCTGGAGGTTAGAAACTTCTATAGATGACATCCACTCATACCACAACCTGCTATTTTGGATCTTGTGCAGCATGGACTGAGTCAGAAGCAATAATGACCCCCAGTAAGCACAGAGTCCCAGAGAGTCATTGGAGGACAGTAGAAATGGTCTCAACTTCCTTCCTCATACTGGAAGTATGTCCTTTATGCTCCACTTCACTCTGCAACAACGCTAATACACCCGGTAGCCAAGACACCCCAGCCAGACTTCTCCCCACAATGCACAGACCCATCAGTCAGTCAGAAACTTCAGTTACAAACATCAGGTTTAGTTAGTTAGAAACTTCAGTTACAAACATCAGGTTCAGTCAGTCACAAATCCTAGCAACAATAAATATGAACGTCACATTAAAGTAGATAGTGAGAGCCATGAATGCAGTAGTTAATGAACTTGGTTCACAGACACAAGGTTTCAGATCACCTGTTGGGTTCAGATTTTCCCCAATAACAATGGCTTTCAGGTCGACAGTTTATCTCTCTCTTTCGATCACTGCCCAGACTGATGTTCCAGATTTCCCCATAAATTCTATTCATCTGGAAATCTAATTCATGTAGCCTTAGCATAGATGTGTTTTCGTCACATCTTCAGCACCATTTGGAGCTCTGGTGCTTATCCTTCGGTGATGTGTCCAGTTTCAGCCAACTTTTACTTAGTTCGCTCTCCGTTCTGTAGCCATCTAGTGTTTTTACGGTGTGGGGTAGCTAGCCCTACGCTCAAACCTCGTTAGTCGCCTCTTATGACATGTGTGGCAGGTAACAGTGGTTCTATTCTTTACACCTCAATTTGGGCCCCGGTAACCACTCTGTCAAAAAAACAGTTTCAAGTGGATACCAACCAGAGAAACATTAGGAAGTAACGGCAGTAAGTATGATAGTTGCAACCTCATTCAGTGTGTGTGGGTGTGTGTCGCTGATTAAAGACAAATATGGACCTAACACAGCATTGTCTAATATACAACATATTATCTTCTTCTTCTTGTGATTGCTACTCGGATGATTAAACCGTCAAATGTGTTCTTATGTTGAAGTCAACTGTTGTCTGGAGCTCATCTCTGATGTTGAAGTCAACTGTTGTCTGGATCTCATCTCTGATGTTGAAGTCAACTGTTGTCTGGAGCTCATCTCTGATGTTGAAATCAACTGTTGTCTGGAGCTCATCTCTGATGTTGAAGTCAACTCTTGTCTGGAGCTCATCTCTGATGTGATTTTTTGTATGATTATACCATCAGATGTGTTATTATGTTAAAGTCAACTGTTGTCTGGGGCTCATCTCTGATGTTGAAGTCAACTGTTGTCTAGAGCTCATCTCTGATGTTGTGTAGTTTTGTATGATTATACCATCAGATGTGTTATTATGTTAAAGTCAGCTGTTGTCTGGGGCTCATCTCTGATTCTGTATAGTTTTGAATGTAGTGACTTTACGTAATGCTCAGTAGAACAATCAACAGCATAAGTTTTATCGGACGGTATTATCATCATATATAAACGTGAGATGTGTGATACTATGGTTTCTGGTGCATCTTTTGGCCTAGTATTGCCGACTTCAGAAAATTTTCAGAGGGAGCAAAGGCTCATCCCTGACCTCCTTATTCAAGCTAGAGCATGTACAGCATGTCGGCAATAGTCAGAGCCATCCTACTCCAGCATAGCCGTCCATGGAAAGAAAATCTCCTATGATGAACATACATATCTCGCATGCAGAATTTGATAACAGACATGTTATTCTTCTGCGATCAACTTCCGCTATGCAATTACACCGGTATGTGTCATAAACAGGACAGTGCGCTTGAGGTCTTCACCAGTCCCCCATATTTTGTTTTGTATGGTTGTTTCTGTTGACATGTTATTAAAGATGGATACTTTACCTTTTGGTCAGTATTTACTTTTTGTTGAAGTACAAAGTAGACATAACAAGACTCACATTTCCTTGCAATGCTTTACATTCTTTTTTGTTCTTCATAACTTTGGCCATTTGATTGCAGCGAACTTTGTACTGCAAGAAGGACACACAAAACATAAATATGATCACACTGAGCTTAACTAACAAAGAGTTCAGAGGTCGAGTTTTATCAAGGTGAGTTTAGAGGTGATATTGTTTTATCAAGGTGAGTTTAGAGGTGATATTGTTTTATCAAGGTGAGATTAGAGGTGATATTGTTTTATCAAGGTGACTTTAGAGGTGATAGAGATTTATCAAGGTGAGTTTAGAAGTGATATCAAAGAGTTTTATCAAGGTGAGTTTAGAGGTGATATCAAAGTTTTATCACGGTGAGTTTAGAGGTGATATCAGAGTTTTATCAAGGTGAGTTTAGAGGTGATATCAGAGTTTTATCAAGGTGAGTTTAGAGGTGATATCAAAGTTTTATCAAGGTGAGTTTAGAGGTGATATCAAAGAGTTTTATTAAGATGAGTTTAAAGGTGATATCAAAGAGTTTTATTAAGGTGAGTTTAAAAGTAATATGAAAGAGTGTTACCAAGGTGAGTTTAGCTTTCAATGACTCTTGTGCAGCTGCATAGTTGGTATCATTCTTATCCTTATCCTTATCCTGGGATGATTGACTTTTTCCTGAGAGAAACTTATCAATGTTCATTATCATTCTCATTGCATCGAACGGCTGTGGAGAGAGACAGAGATTATAATCATATGACTGTGGAGAGAGACAGAGATTATAATCATATGACTGTGGAGAGAGATATATATTATCATGATCGACTGTGGAGAGCGTCATCATATGGCTGTGGAAAGAGAGATACCATCATCGTATGGCTGTGGAGAGCATCATCGTATAGCTGTGGAGAGCATCATTGTACGGCTGTGGAGAGCATCATCGTATGGCTGTATAGAGATACAGGTATAGCAGGAACATTCATATCCTACATTGCTGCTGTTGTCCATACTTTTTATTTTTCCTACCAATACTTTGTTACCAGTGCCAAACTTGGTCTCTTACAGCAACACATCACAGAAAGCTCACCACGTGTGAAATGATTACAGCAACACATCACAGAAAGCTCACCACGTGTGAAATGAAATGCTTGAGGAAAGCAGTAGGAGTCACCAGGAAAGACAGACTATGAAATGAGGACATCAGAAGCAGAGTGGACATAACTTCGTGCATCGAATACATCGATAGACAACAAATGCAGTGGTTTGGACATTTAATGAGAATGAAATACAACCAACCATCAATAACAGCATACAATAAAAGAGATCGGGTACTAGAGCTAAGGGAAGACCAAGAAAAGATGGATAGACAATATCAAGACCACACTACATAAACATGGATACAACACAACAAGGGCGACTCATCTAGCCCTAGAACGCAAATTAAAGCTCCCATCCCTTAACGGCAAGAGTGGAAAGTCAACTACATCTTCCACCTGGGAATAGACAATAGATAGATAGTCCATACTTTATCAAATACATTTATCAAATCTATCCAAACATTTAGTGTGTGATATTTCTCCCTAGAATACATCTTCCATTCCCTCAGCAACATATATATGTATATGAGTGAGACGGATTAATGTAATGCATAAGCGTTCGCATATCGACTCGGTCACAAGAGTATCCCACTCGATGTTCCATACGAGAGGATAGGGACTAGCCCTCCTACCACCGGCACACTAGGCACTAAATAATGGAAGTGACATGATGCACTTCGTAGCCTAAGGTCTGAAAAGGTTACGGAATATTTTAGTTTTATATACATATATATCTATATATATCTATATGGGATGTGGTCTTGATTAAATTTATAATTTCTAAATCCATCTCGATGGGAATCTAAACAGTGCTTGTTATCTTTCCTTCACTAACTTCAGAGATCCAGGTAGCTTCTTCTTCTTCAAATGCTCCATATCAATCATTTGTTAACCACTCTTTGTGATTTGTATGTGTTCTAATCCTAAGACCGATTGTACGTTGTGCCAGTTATGTTCCTACAAGTAGGCCAGTACATCCGATTTCTGCGACGCTTTTTATTTACTAGGGTAGCTTCCTAGGTCCTACATCAGTCGCCTCTTACAACATGCCTTGTAGGTCGCAGTGGTACTATTCTTTGCTCCCATTCAGGGCCCCGGCACCACATGGGTGAAGTAGCTCAGAGATCCAGGTAGAAAACTACACTAGCTGGGTCAACACCAGAAAGTGACTAGAGTATCTTACAATTGTGAAGCCAGTACTCCAATCACTGATCTGTACAAGTGTCAACAAATGGTATCCGATGTGTGCTATCAAGTATCTTACAATTGTGAAGCCAGTACTCCAATCACTGATATGTACTAGTGCCAACAAATGGTATCCGATGTGTGCTATCAAGTATCTTACAATTGTGAAACCAGTACTACAATCACTGATCTGTACTAGTGCCAACAAATGGTATCCGATGTGTGCTATCAAGTATCTACAATTGTGAAGCCAGTACTCCAATCACTGATCTGTACTAGTGTCAACAAATGGTATCCTATGTGTGCTATCAAGTATAATGTGTGTACTCTAGACAGACATAATGTACAACAGTTTTTTTTTTTTTTTCTTTTTCTTTCGTCCGCTTTCAACTCAGACGAAGTTTCATCTCTGAAACTGATTTTGCGTGAAAATCCGTTTTTTCCAATTTCTTACAATGGCAGCAGCATGCACATTGTAAATTACTTTACACTGGCAGCCGTGTGCTCAATGTACTCGTAATTAGTATTCCCTCGCCATACAGGCAGATTTTCTCCGACTTCAGAGGTACTCACGTTATCGTCCTGAGTAAGACCAGGGGACTCGAACAAATGCCGGACAGTAGGGCCGGACAGTAGGTTCGAACCCGAGCTATGAGGCATCTCACAGCTAGCAGGCCGAGCTACTATCAACTACTCTAGGCAGTCCCCATACAACAGTAATATGATGTGAGTGTGTAGTAATACGATGGTGTGTGTTTGCAGTAATACGATGGTGTGTGTGTGTGTGTGTGTGCAGTAATAGTGTGTGTGTGCAGTAATATGATATATGTGTGTATGGAGAGCCTATACCTGATGAACAGCCAGGTAGAGTTCTGTTAGAAGCAACATCATCTTCTGAGCAAGGGCTTCGTCTGAAAATACAAGACATTGAGAAACACAAGTCCACACTAGCAGATTATACAGATTTCAGATGGTTATTCCATACTTCATCTTTTACTTCAGCACATTCAGATCCTTCATCCAACTTCAGCACATTCAGATCCTTCATCCAACTTCAGCACATTCAGGAAAAAAAATATCAACTTCAATTTGTCAAAGTTTTGTGATTGCTAACACAGAAACAATTTCAATAGAAATTACTAGCCACACCCAGCGACAGGCTCAACATAAAATACTGGCCACACCCAGCAACGGACTTAACATAAAATACTGGCAACACCTACCTACAGGCTCAACATAAAATACTGGCCACACCCACCTACAGACTCAACATAAAATACTGCCCACACCCACCTACAGACTCAACATAAAATACTGGACACACCCACCTACAGACTCAACATAAAATACTAGCCACACCCACCTACAGACTCAACATAAAATACTGGCCACACCCACCTACAGACTCAACATAAAATACTGGACACACCCACCTACAGACTCAACATAAAATACTGGCCACACCCACCTACAGACTCAACATAAAATACTGGCCACACCCACCTACAGACTCAACATAAAATACTGGACACACCCACCTACAGACTCAACATAAAATACTGGGTACACCCACCCAGAAGCTCAACATAAAATACTAGCCACACCCACCTATAGGCTCAACATATCTGAAGAGTTTCTCTAAAACTGACAGAGCTGCCCTGTGTTGCTTCTCATGGTATAGGACGACTGCCTTATTGTAGTAGACGACAGCATAGTCAGCATCATCAATGTTGCTTTTCTCACTGAGATCTGGTGAGATTTGTGCCTAAGGAGAATTACAAGCTGACAATTACTTCTGAAATGCTTGACATTAACATCTGAAACAATTTTGTTCTTCTTCTTCTTTTGTCGTTACACTGCTACCGGGTTGTTGCCCAGTGTTGTGGTTTTCTGTTTTTGTCGTGCACTGTTCTGGTGGCTTGGGTGATTGTTATTTTTGCTCTTTGACAGGATTCTGCTATGCCATCTAATCATCTTTGTCGTGGTCTTCCTCTCACCTTCTTTCCTGATGTTCTGTTGTAGAAGACTGTATACTGTGGAGTTTGGATGCATTCTTATTAAGTAGCCGAACCACTTCATTCTTTGTTTCTCGATGTAATTCAAACAAGGTTATGTGCCAACTTTCTTTCTTATGCTGATGTTGGTGACTGTCTTTTCTGGTGTTGTTGGTAACTTTTCGCAGGCAGCGTATTTCACATGTAGTTATTTTTGTGACTGCGCTTTGCTCATTGCCCATGTTTGACTCTGGTAACACAATTTTGTTATTTACATTTATCATTAGGAAAACTTTACTCTGCTGATATTGTATGTATGTTTCTATTCATTCTTATCAAGTGCTGGACAGAAAAAACACAGACATTCTTAAAGTGTCTCTAAAATGCTTCGATATAGACACCACATTCTGGGAATCCCTGGCGCAAGATCACCAAATGTGGCGCTGTAACAACACAAGAGGAACCGCATAGCTGAGAATCGTCGTGCCGAGTAGGCACAGAGAAAATGAGCTGCGCGAAAAGACAGAACACACAACACCCACATGTATAACCTTGATCATGTACGCCCCACCTGTGTAGGGGATTGTGTTCTAGGATTGGACTCTACATTTAGCCAACAGAAACAAGCCTACAAGACAAACTATGGGGGACCAGTGAATACCTCAAGTGCACCGCCCTGTTTATGACACATACCGGAGTAATTGCATAGCAGAAGTTGATGCGAAGAAGGACTCTACATTTGCCTCGGCACACACCAGTGATGTGCAGATGCACACGTCTGAGGCTGTTGTCATCGTCGTTTGCGATGGACGGCTATTTTTATTATTCATTCTTATCAAACAAGTTAACCACTCTTTGTGAGCTGTGTTGTTAGTGAAGATAACATGAGTACGCTGTGCCCCCATTAGGTCCCCCTACACATGTAGGACTGACACATTTCTGTAACTCACTGGTTACCCACACTCATTAACCAGTCAAGTTCCGGTCAAGACAGAGCGGTACACTGAATATGAATTTCAACTGGTCTCTAACCGAAGTTGATTTTCAGTTTTCTTTGGATGGAATTTATGTATTCTAGCCTCGCCCGAGTGGTTACCGGGCCCAAATTTGGGGTGTAAAAATAGAACCACTGTTACCTGCCACGCATGTCATAAGAGGCGACTATGGAGGTTTGGCTGAAGTCGGATGCACGTGTCCGCTAGGGAATGCTAATCCGAAACAAATGCTTGCTGAAAACGGATGCACCAGGCCGTAAGGTGCATGACATGGTGCAACGACACCTCACAATAAGGAATGGGATAACGGATTCTACAGTCGCCAATCTGCCTCAGAGATGACCAAACTGACAGCGGGAAGAGGTCGACACAAATGGGGAAGCAGAAATCATAAGAATTATATCCACAGAACTGCCCCCAGTATGCAGACTTGAGAAGAAAGTGGTGACCCACTTACACTAGCGTCCAAGACAAACTATATGGCGTAGCTGATAATCTGAGGCAGATGGCTGCCTTTATTCATCACCTTTCAACTCCCATCGGAGCACAGGTCTTCAACAAACTTCTTCCATCTCTTCCTCTCTCTGCCATCCCTTCCAATTCTTTCCATGTTTTGCCTATCCTCTTTATATCCGCCTCCAGCTCTCTTCTCCAGGTCTGCCTAGGCCTCCCCTACTCCTCTTTCCTGCGGGTTCCAAAACAATGCCTGTCTTGCGATGCTTCCGGTCGGTCTTCTCAATGTATGTCCTATCCATCGCCAGCGTCTCTTCCTGAGCTCTCTCTCCACTGGTATCTGCTTTGTTCTCTCCCTGAGTTCCTCGTTTGTAATCTTATCATACCATCTCAATCCCTCTATCCTACGTAAACATTCATTTACGAAGGTCTGCAGTTTTCTGATAGTTTCCTTTGTGGTTTTCCATGTTTCTGAGCCATAGAACAGCACTGACTTCACATTTGACTGGAAAATTCTCAGTTTTGTGTTTGTTTTGATCTCCTTGCCTTCCATATCTTACTCAATGCAATAAAGTTCCCTCTTGCTTTTGTATTCTTATCTTAATATCTTTGTTTGTTCCTCCTTCTGTGTCTATGTTGCTTCCAAGGTATGTGTATGATTCTACATCCTGCAGTGCTGTTTCCTCCAGCATAATCTGGTTTACATTTGCAGCATTTATTCTCATGACCTTGGTCTTCCCCTGTGTATTTTCAAACCTAGCTGCTGAGACTTATTATTTAGGGTATTCATTTTGTCTTTAATCTGTGCGTGGTTGTGAGACAGCAAAGCCAGATCGTCTGCAAAATCCAGGTCCTCCAGTTGTTTCACAAGTGTCCATTGTATTCCCCTCTGTTATCCGTTGTTGATTTCATGATCCAATCTATGGCCAGCAAGAACAGGAATGGTGATAACAAGCATCCCTGCCTCACCCCTGTTCTTATCTCAAAGGATTCCGTCAGTTGGCCCTCGTGTATGACTCTGCATTTCATTCCTTCATACGTTTTCTTTATTAGGTTTGCAATCTTGGGTGGAACTCCATAGTGTATTAATAGTTTCCACAATGATTCCCTATCCAGACTATCAAACGCCCCTGCCTTTATTAGAGAATCCGAAATACCGATCTAGTGAGAATGCAGAAGAAGAAAGTATTCTAGCCTGAATGTGATAGACTAGTGCACCGTGTGACCCATCTGGTGTTTTCTGAAGCCACTTGGACAAGCAAGCACAGTGGTATAATCAAGTTTATTCTCATAGAATTATGAAGAGATTTCAAGAACAGGTAAACAGGACTAAAGGGAAGGAACCAAGAAAATTACTGACACTGTGCAGGCTGAAAAGCCGCTGCCCATGCAAAATTCATTCTAAATTGTTTTAAATAAAGTAACATTCCTACAAAATATTGTCACCATCTCTTAAATTACATCGGGGACAGTTGTCAGTGCTACAAGATTTGTGACTGCTGCTGAAATCTTCCTGTGTAAGGATTTCTTAAACTACATTAACAGAAAATATGTCGTGTGAATATTTGATGCCCGTGTGTTGCCAGGGTCCAAGGGGCAAAGAATAGTAACACTGCAACCTACAAAGCATGTTGCAAGAGACGACTGATGTATGGGCCTAGGGAAGCTACCCTAGTAAATAAAAAGCATCGCAGAAATACTGATGCGCTGGCCTACTTGTAGGCGCATAACTGGCACAACATATAATTGCTCTTAGGCTCAGATCACATACAAATCAAGAAGAAGGTTAACAAGTGATCGATGTGGAGTGGTCGAATTATAAGAAGAATGTTGTGTGAATAATCACAATTTCTTGCTGACATGTGAAATGTAAAACTTTACCATGTTAAAGACAGTCTGAATATTATGTCGGAATTCATCGACAGCTCTGCATTGACTTTGGTAGAAGAGAGCCACTGACCGATTGTGCACCACTTTGACATCAGTTGGTCTTGCATCTCCCAACAAACCCATCGTCTTGGTGCAGCTGGTGAACTGACCCTTCTCAAACTCACTCATAGCCTGTGCTGCAAGCTCTCGCTGTTGCTCTGTTACTGGTGGCTGCGGTGGAATATCATCAGATGCTTGATGATCATTTTCTCCAGATGACATTTTCCAACTGTTGAAACAAAAAACATGATATCAAACACAATTTTATTTAAGAAATCTAACAGAACAGTATACAACAACAAATATCACTTTCACTGAACACATTAATCATTAATAAAAATAAAAGTTTCGTTTTCAAACTTGGGGTGTAAAGAATAGAACCACTGTTACCTGTCATGCATGTGGTAAGAGGCGACTAAGGAGGTTTGGATGAAATCAGATGCATGTGTCCTAAACATGTAGAAGTCTATGCGTTTATCGACTTACCAAACCAATGTGCAACGTATACACGTTCTTGGCAAAGATCAAACATATTACAAAGAGATTAAAATTGGTTGTAAAGAACGAACGTAAAAGAGAAGATAACTGGTGGTGATAGCTGGTGATGATGGTAAAAACAAGAGGAAACCCAATTTTAAAAACTGTAGTACTTTGATTGATTAAACAAAAGATAAATGAAAATGGGATAAAAATGGAACGTCAAAAACGGGCAGATTTGCTAAATAGTATGCACTTAGTCAACATTGTCTTGGCACAGCATTTCTGTTTCATTTTAACAAAACCGGAACGTACTAGTAGTACTACCTATGATTTAAGCGGATTTAACCAGAATTTAAGCATGATGCCTAGTCTACTGTAACAACTGTTTGTGTAACCACCGTAACTCGTGTAACTGTAACTTCCGAGTCACTGGGTGTATCATTAACTTACAAAGTTACATGAGTACACTAACGTACAGTGTGTCAGTGTCTCGGAAGTTTCAGAATTTACTCTAACTCACTACTCACTCACTGGCACTCAGACTCGGACAACTCAACAAATATTATACTTTCAAATTCCTTATTGTTTGATAAATAATTTATTTTCTGCTAATGATTTCAAACAGACGTGTCAGACTATTTAACTATTCCCCACCTTCAACAATACAAATTCGTTACGTATGAAGTAGATCAGATTCACAAACGTGTACTTTAATAGTTCTCAGAGGGTACCGCTTCTTAACCTTTTTATTTAGTTACAAATCATTCATGGGAGCGGACATGACACCGGAAGTTTTGAGATTATCAAGCTTACAAAAGTTGGATTTGTGTTTGTCTAAATCGAATAAACCTGCAAAAAGAGTCGACGTCTAGAAGCTACACATCTAGTGTTCTCGTGTTCGTGCTTGTATGTATGTGTGTGTGCGCGCGCGCCAGGAGCACAAATTCTGACGATAATTATTTAAGAGGCAATGGCGTTAGAATTATGGCACTGGCTTCTTCTTCTTCACTTCCACCATTTACTTCTTTATAGAAGTGTTGGGGGTGAAACGTAGTGATCTTGTGCACAGCCAGGCTCTAGTAGTTTATAATTGGCTCTGTCTTGTGTGTGCTTGTTTTAAGGCACTTTGTAAGCTGATATTCATGTTCGTAAGGCTGTTCTTGACGCCAACACTCCATCTTTTGCGTGGTTTTCCTCTTGCTTTGTACTCATACTTTTTCTGTGTAGACGATACCAGGGCATTCTGGTCAGGTGTCCAAACCATTTAATCTGTTGTTCTTTTATGAATTGCATGACTGGTTTCACATCCAGTCTCCTGATTTCTTAATTTCTAATTTTGTCTCTTATTGTCACACCTGCAGCTCTTCTAAGACACCTCATTTCTGTCGTTATGATTTTCCGCTCATTAGCTGCTGTTATTGGCCATGTTTGACACTGGTAACATAGTGTTGGCCAGAAAATCGTTCTTATGAGATTTGCTTTAGTTGTTAGCGGTATCTCTTTATGTGACAACAGTGGTGTTAACTATCCCAGTACTTGGTTGGCTTTTGTGCAACGATTTTGGCACTTTGCTACAGACTAGTAAAGTCAACGAAGCAGCAACTAAGACGGGCCCACAGCCTCTTTCTCTGCCTTCAGTGATAAATTTCTTCTTCAATAATCTAGCAAAGCTTGGACTCTTGTCCTTCGGCCCAATACCATATATAATTTATGTTTTACTTAGGTTTGCAGAACAGAAGTGTGCGTGAATTTTCCACCTACCCCGTACAGAAGTCAAGATTTAACTGTCCTAGCACTTGAAGACTAGGTGAAATTGTACACCAGATTCGAACCTACAACCTTCATAACGCCAGGCAAACGTCTTAACCACTTTGCCAGAGACCCCTCTCGCCTCATCACCTACAATACACATAGGCACCATCAATGTTTACAAAAATATCACTTGTTCCTGCTTGTTGTTATGGGCGTACATTATTTAAGGCAACGGGATGGGAGGGCCAGCCCCCTGGAAAATGGATGATAAAACAGTTTTATGCTGGTCTTCTCCATTTACGCGTAAACTAAAAGTTAATTGCATATCCTTTACAGAACTTTGCAAATCAATCCAAGCTTTTAACGGTGGAGGGGTTCTAGGCAGTATTACGTTCAGTAGTTTGCCATTGCTTTCTGAACGGGTGGTGTCATCGTCCTTTTGCGAAATCCACGCGAAACAATTTGCAACCAAACTGTCCGCAGCGTGATTCGCTGGGTTAATAGACCGATTCACTATCCCCTAGGCCACAGACGCCACCACTCGTAAACTACCAACTACAATATTTGTTTTCATTATGCCCCACCTGGAAAAACCTCTGTGGGCGCACATGCTTGTTATTAGTTATTTATTTTCTAGCTTTATTTTTCTATCGAATCGTTGTCTGCATTGTCCAAACGTTATAATTGGTACAATTTTCTAGACACCACTTATACGTTCTGTAGTTTGTCAAACTTTCTGAACGGTGAGGTCTTCTTCTTCTTTGTGTTCGTTCTTTACGACCAATTTTAATTACTCTTTGTTATATGTGTCATTTTTGTCAAGAACGTGTATACATTGCACATTGGTTTGGTAGGTCCCTAAACGCACAGACTTCTACACTTTTAGGACACGTGCATCCGATTTCAGCCAAATGGTGAGGTCTATTTTTTAACCATTCGTAAAAATCCACAGGAACAAATTTGCTTCCAAACTCGCCCGTGTGGTGCCGGGAATCGCAAGGGAAGCAAAGAATAGTACCACTGCGACTTACAAAGCATGTCGTAAGATGCCACTAAGGTAGGGGCCTATGGAAGCTACCCTAGTAAATAAAAAGCATCCCAGAAATCGGATATGCTGGCCTACTTGTAGGCGCATAACTGGCACAACGTAAATCGCTCTTAGTCTCAGATCACATACAAATCACGCAGAGTGGTTAACAAGTGGTCGATATGGAGCGTTCGAAGAAGAAGAAGCTTCCAAACTACCCATCGCGGTGTTTGAACCATGTACTCTTGGGTTGTGATTCAGCTTACTACCGCTAAGCCCCAGACGCCCATATAGTTAGTTTGTTAGTTAGCTCGTTAGTTAGTTTATTCCTTTTGTGCCAAAGGCGGCACATAGGGCAGAGATATTAGATCTCCATGTGATGCGGTTCTTTGCTAGCAGTTGGAGATCTTGTATGGTTTTACATCCCAATAGTTTACTTTCTTGTTAGATGGTTCTTCGAAGAGTGGTCTTTGGTCTTCCACGTTTTCTTTTCCCAACTGGTGACCACATAAGGACTTGTCGATTTAGTCTCTTTTCGTCTGATCTAAGAACATGACCTAAATATTTCCACCTTCGTTTCCTTATATTTGATACGGGTTGTTGGTGTGTTCTATCTCTCACTGTGTTGTGTAAGAAACGAAATCACTCCATTTTACTTTTAATAATTTTCGAAGACATTTATTCTCAAAGCTGTCCAGTTTCTTATCAATTTTGTTTGTTGATTTCCAACTTTCACAACCGTAGGTCAGTACAGGAATCACACATGACCTAAATAATTTAACTTTTGTGCATATACTAAGGTCTTGAGATTGCCAGATATTCGTTAATTTAGTGAAGGCACTAGCTGCTATAGCAATACGAGAGTTTATTTCTTTCATCGTGTCTCCGTTGTTTGACACTTTACTACCCAAATATGTAAAATGTTCAACTTTCTCCAGTGTTTGGTCATTTATTACGATGTTGTCTGTCGATTTTGTGAGGTCCATAATTTTGGTCTTGGCAGAATTAATCTGGAGACCAACCTGTTCTGCAAGTGTGCAAAGATTGCTCGTTAGTTTGTAGGTTGCTTGTGTGGTTGAATTCAATATGGCCACGTCATCGGCAAAGTCAAGATCAAATAGTCTGCTGTTATTAAGCCATTTGATGCCCATATACGAGATCAAAATAAACTATGTCAAAGTTTATAGAACATACATAACACGTGCATTTACAGTAGGCCCCTATAGTTTAGGAGATGAAGCTCAACTATGGCATGGCCAACGCTAAACAAGGCCAACTAACTCAGTAGGGAAATCTGACATTTCTGTTTGACGGAGACAGACTTTGAAATATGTTTGATAGAACACTGTAAGCTATATTGTAATAACACTGTAAGCTATATTGTAATAACACTGTAAGCTATATTGTAAGAACACTGTAAGCTATATTGTAAGAATACTGTAAGCTATATTGTAAGAATACTGTAAGCTATATTGTAAGAACACTGTAAGCTATATTGTAAGAATACTGTAAGCTATATTGTAAGAATACTGTAAGCTATATTGTAATAACACTGTAAGCTATATTGTAAGAATACTGTAAGCTATATTGTAAGAACACTGTAAGCTATATTGTAAGAATACTGTAAGCTATATTGTAATAACACTGTAAGCTATATTGTAAGAATACTGTAAGCTATATTGCAATGTTGCACATTTCTATTAGTCTTTGGTTGCTATGCGACACATAATGTATACTTGTTCTCGCATATTGTGTTGTTTCTCAAATGTATCGTTATATAACAATACTGGAATGTGGTGGTCACATGACGGTTGGAGTCTGATTTCTCAGAATTTTTACCCGCACTCGTCGGATTTATGTTATGGAAATGATGGCTACGGATGTGTGAGAAAGGGGAGGGGACTTGGAAGCAGTGTAGATTCGTAAAAAGTCATTGGTAAATATATATATATATACATCATGACGCATGCCTGGACAATTTCCAGAAGAGTGCAAGCACAACGCTTGATTTCAGTTTGGCTGCAGGAGCTGCGGGTAGGGCATCATGTGATGCATGTCCACCTCAGCACAATGCAGTATGACTATTTCTCCATAGTTGTGAGTCTGGTTCTTTGATATCAGAGCAAATCCACTTATAGGTGAACCCTAGAGGCCAGACTTCCAAGATTTTCTGCTAAGTTTACTCCCTACCAGACAATTAAAAAAAAAAAACCCGAGCCATATGATATATTTATAGTAACATACACATAATACAAGCACTAACTTCGTTCATCCACCCACATACATTCATTCTTTATAAATATACTGCCCCACGTATCAGCATAATTTGAATGTAGCAAATGTACATATACACAGATCGATACCGATATACAAACAGAATTTACATAAGTCTATACTAACTTGACATTAGCTAAATGAATGAATGAATGAGTTATGGCCAGATCGTTATCAGTGTTACTTGCAAACCGTGGATGATCGATTATTAATGGCGGCACACCAAACCATGGCGACAGAAGTAAACAAAACTGGTGTGTACCTCCTACACGCAACTGGAGTCAAATTTCGACAGACAGGCTGTGGATTTTAACTTTTTCTGAATTAGGTAAAGTATGTTTGTATTATTTGTCACATCGGAAGAATATTTTCTAAAACATTCGAAAAAAAGGATACACCCTATCACCCAACCATAGTTTAACGACTCACAAATTGAATTTTTGGAAGAATAAAAGCTGTTCTGACGTAATGTTCGTCCTCGTGCAGTTAGTGAAGCAGACTACCAAATTTGATAACACCTTCACGTAGATAAGAAAATGCGTTCGACCGCGCAGATAGGAAACAGTTATTTAAAATACTGTCAAACTATGGGGTTAATGAACACCTAATTAAGCTATGTAAAAGCCTACACGAACAAACACAAGACTATGAGGCAAGTTAGTTCTGGAATAAGACCAGGATGTATGTTATTACCGATGGTGTTCATCACATATGTCGACCATATCTGTAAAATAGCTAACACCATTGAAGGTGTCAGCCTTATGGAACTAGAAAATTAATTGCTTTTTGTTGCCGACGACTAATCAATCATATCAACAACAGAAAAACAACTACAACAACACATAAATAGACTAGCTAGCATGCAATGACTACACTATTAGAATAAACATCGACAAAACCGAAGTAGTTGACATTCGCTAGTGAGAAAAGCACTACCAATATCTACATTGACAGACATCAATTACAACAAGTTAAAGGCTTTACATATAATGGTGAGCATTTTGTTAAGCAAATTGAAGAATAACTAATGAAAGCCAACATAGACTCGATAACGTACGTAAATTACACACTGAGACAAATTGCATGAATTTTAAAATATAAACATGTCACCGGAACAATAAAAGAGACTTAAGGCGCTATGCTACCTAAGGTGTTTGAAAGTGGCTAGATAAAACAGCAGTTGACGTGTAACTACTCCATCACGACAATGTCAGATCACATACTGCTACATCACGACAATGTCATATCACATACTGCTACATCACGACAATGTCAGATCACATACTGCTACATCACGACAATGTCAGATCACATACGCCTCAATTAACTAATAAGAAAAAATGGAACAAATACACTGTGCATATTGTGATGTGTAAGGGCTGCAATGCAATATATCGAGTGCAGTGCATATGTTGTAGTGTGTCGATGTGGGGCGTATGTGTTGTAGTAGTGTGTTGAGTACAGCGTTAATGTTGTTTTGTGTTGTGTCAAGTGTAGCTTACATGTTGTATTGTGTTGTGTGTCAAGTGTAACGCACGTATTGTGTTGTGTGTCAAGTGTAACGTACATATTGTATTGTGTTGTGTGTCAAGTGTAGCGTGCATGCTTATTGTGTTGTTTGTCGAGTACAGCGTACATGTTGTATTACGTTGTGTGACAAGTGTAGCGTACATGTTGTATTCATTGTATTGTGTTGCGTGTTGAGTGTAGTCTTCCATGTTGTAGTGTGTTGTGTGTCGAGTGTAGCGTACATGTTATAGTGTGTCAAATGTAGTAAAAGTGTATCGAGTTTAGTGTGCATGTTATAGTGTGTCGTGTGTAGTGCACAGGGGGAACGGACTAGAGAAGCTCCTACATCAAATATTCTACAGTATTGCTGTGTATATAGATATCTGTTTTCTTTTCTCCAGAGAGATCAGATATAAAACGGTGATCATGTCACGTGCTGGAAGAACTCCACGAAAGAACGGAACAAAACAAAAGTAAGTTTTTACCGTGGTCTCCGATACCCTATATTGCCGGGGACCACGGTTTTGACCATCTATCATGATCTAGTCATCATGATTATGTATAACAGCTTCAATATAAGGGAAGACTGCAGTAAAACTATGTAAAAATAGCGAAGCACGAAAAACAAAGTACTCTAGTTTTATTTAATACAAAAAACGGCCGTTGAGAATTATTGTCTGATTCTATAAGTTCTGTGCCGTGTAAGAAGTGAATTTCTTCACTTCTGCTTCTGTTGTATCCTTTGCTTGATAAAGGCCTTTTTATCGAAACGTTGCTGTGTATTGTTATTGTTATTCTTCTTCTTCTTCTTTTGTCGTCACACTGCTACCGGGTTGTTGCCCAGTGTCGTGGTTTTCTGTTTTGTCTTGCGCTGTTCTGGTGGCTTGTGTGATTGTTATCTTTGCTCTTTCACAGGATGCTGCCACGCCATCTAACCATCTTTTCCGTGGTCTTCCTCTTGCCTTCTTTCCCGATGTTCTGTTGTAGAAGACTCTGTATACTGTGGAGTTTGGATGCATTCTTATTAAGTGGCCAAACCACTTCATTCTTTGTTTATCTATATAATTCAAGCACGGTTTTGTGCCAACTTTCTTTCTTATGCTGATGTTGGTGATTCTGTCTTTTCTTGTGTTGTTGGTAACTTTTCTCAGGTAACGCATTTCACATGTAGTTATTTTTGTGACTGCGCTTTGCTCAATGTCCATGTTTGGCTCTGGTAACACAAAGTAGGTATAAAAATGCTGTTGATCATTTGTTTCTTAGCTGCCTGTGAAATTTTTGGGTGCCTTAACAATGGGGCTAGCTGGTAGGTTACAGCATTTGTTATTGTTATTGTATTTTGTAAAACTACAGTACTTGTTTTTACGTATTTCGCCTATAACTGCTTCGACTTGTCGTTATCGCGAAAGCGCGTATAATAGTACAGAATTTTACGCACTTTAATGGATAATAGTACAAGTGTAGCCAATAGCAAGTTTTTTGTTTCTCTTCTGAAAGATCACAATCGAGTGGGGACCGCAGGCGCACAAATGTAAGGATCAGAGGACTATCATCATAGCACTCCGGACATGTCCATAGGTGCTCCGGTCTCCGCCTCAGCAAATCTAGCAGCGTCCAGCGACCCAACACGCTAGTTCGATGTTGATTAACCAATCTCTTTGCATATTTAGTATGTCATTATTTTCAGGCTGCACCAATATTGACACCCATCTCTTTCAATCTGGTCAGCGAGTGGGATTCACTGCCCTGAAACTCCTCTGTTCGGAAAGACTCTCAATGCATGAAGAATGTCATTTCGATCCATGGCAGCGCCCTCTGATATTGTAGTCAAACCAGCCAATCTATCAGCTCGTTCATTACCCCTAACTCCTGCGTGCCCAGGGACAAAAATGAAGGTGATTTATCTGATCATTGTCTGTACC
Source organism: Arion vulgaris (assembly GCA_020796225.1). NCBI lineage: Eukaryota > Metazoa > Mollusca > Gastropoda > Stylommatophora > Arionidae > Arion > Arion vulgaris. Next base: position 3,151,524 of record CM036755.1, read on the forward strand.
AGTACCTCCACCCAGTTGCGTCTCACCATTCCTGATTCGACTTTACGAATCATGCTCATGGAGTCACTGAGTATGAAAACACGAGAGTAGTTGTGAGATGCCAACCATTTCACCGCCTCCGTAACCGCCCGAACCTTCATTGTCAAACTATTTGTGGTTGTAGGCCCCACTGGCCTCTCTTATTATTTTTTCCTCCTGAGCGTGCTGAAAAAGCCCACGTACAGCGTTGTTGGCGAATGACTGAACCATCGGTGTAAATAACCACATCTGTATCATTGATGATGTCATTTAAGAGAGTCTCCACCTCCACGTTTAGCAGTGATAGATTATTTTGTTCACAGTTTTTCTTAATAGATGTAATAACTGTGAAAGCAGTCTGAAATTGAGGTGGCACAGCAATCCATTCCTCTCCTGTTTCAATTCCGGAAGGATCACATATTTTCCTAAGCGTATCTTCCGCCTGACTCAGCCATGATCTGCCTCTCTTGAGTCTACACCCTTTCTCCTTAATGAGTTCTTCATGGAGAGGATGTTCCTTGTTTGCATTGATTCTTAGATATGATCGAACCAAGTTTCAATTCTGTTAGCAATAGTTTCTAATTATTCATTTACAATGCGCACGAATTGTTCTACAAAAAATCTCGAATGAATTATATTTGAAATATTAAACTGCAGCCGCGGGAAAATTTCTCTTCCATAAACAACACACAATCTAGTGACGTGCCGTTGCTAGGCAAAGCGTAAAAGTGGTTGGCAACTTATGCTTCAAATCAGACTCAGTCAGCAAAATCTAGACTTTGATGAAATTGGTAAGTAAATGTAATATTATACTGGATACCAGATCATTCTAATATGCTACACACCTGCATATACTTTACCTACATATGGAAGCTTTGTTATGACATGAAGAATTCATAGAAAATACCAACTGGCAACGAGGATGTTGTCGTCCATCTCATGTCTTATAATATATATATTAGCATCATATATTTTTTTAAGCGACATCATCATTGTTCTAAAAGTAAAAATTTACTCTGAAGATTTCAACGAAGAAGATAACAGGCATTCTCTATCTCTGCTGCACAAGCTATGCGTGTCTATATGTAAGGCTGGTCTTCTCTATCTCTGCTGCACAAGCTACTCTATATGTAAGGCTGGTCTTCTCTATCTCTGCTGCACAAGCTACTCTATATGTAAGGCTGGTCTTCTCTATCTCTGCTGCACAAGCTATGCATGTCTATATGTGAGGCTGGTCTTGTCTATCTCTGCTGCACAAGCTATGCATGTCTATATGTAAGGCTGGTCTTGTCTATCTCTGCTGCACAAGCTATGCATGTCTATATGTAAGGCTGGTCTTGGAAAAATACCATGCGAGAAACTCCAGTAGACACTACAGTATGATACATCAACAAGTACGATACATCAACAAGTACATAATGTGAGTTGTTAGTCTGAACACACTGAACTAGACGCTTAGGATGAAATTGAAGCAATTCTGGATAGGTTCAGTATGCAATGAAGAGGATCATCAAATGAACAGTTATCATCAAATTTGAAGTAGGCCTTACTGTCTTCATCTTACTCGGCCGCCTTCAATTCGGTTAGTATGATCTTCAGTGCGCGTTATGCGCCAGGGTTGCCAAGACCTGCACGAAAGAAAACAAAAAGTAAGTTTTGACCGTGGCCTCCGATACCATATGTTGCCGGGGGACCACGTAGTGAAAATAGAATCAATGTATTTCTGTTCCGGTTTGATGATGGAGTTTTATCACGGCCTTCTCTATAATATAGAGAAGGCCGTGGTTTTATCCTCTTCTCGTTTATATCTCGATGTTGAGTTCAGCATGTATCAACATGTAGAGTTACTGTATGCAAATGGATGAGTGGTACTGACTGGTTGTATTGGCTTTGGTTTTCCTTGTGTCAGTACTTGGTCTATTTGTGCTAATTCCTTTGATTTTGTCGAGGCATTAATTCTCTTTACCCTGACGTTTCCGTAGTTATACATTCTTAAGTGCACATTCACCAGGATATTGTATTTCTTTGATTGCTATCTTATTTTCCTTTTTTTTGTATCCTTCATCGATTGATGTTTCCAATGTGTTTATAGAGGTGAATTTTATGTTTCCAGTGATGACGTGTGTGACTTGGTTGTGTATTAACTGTTTTAGTTTTACATATTTAAGCAAGTTGTGTTTGTGTTTTTTCTTCTTACCGCTCCGTATCGACCACTTGTTGATTTGTATATGATCTAAGCCTAAGAGTGATTATTTGTTTGTGCCAGTAAGGCACATACAGATAGGCCAGCACATCCGATTTCTGCGACGCTTTTTATTTACTAGGTAGTTCCCTAGGTCCTACATTAGTCGCCTCTTACGACATGCCCAGTAGGTCTCAGTGGTACTATTCTTTGCGTCCTTGCGGGCCCTGGCATCACATGGGCGAGTTGGGTTTTTGAATTATGTTGTCTATTCTGTGATTCCATGCACAAGTACTGACCTAAACCTGATCCTGTGCTTGGTGATATAAATTACAAGTACCTATGAAGTCGAAGTAAGGCTTGTCTGAATGATGAGGGACAATTGGAATAAGGAATGCAAGCTGCCGCCTCAAGACTCAGTCAGAGGTGACATAGTAGTCGCCAAGACTTGCAAGAATCAGTTAGAGGTGACATAGTAGTCGCCAAGACTTGCAAGAATCAGTTAGAGGTGACATAGTAGTCGCCAAGACTTGCAAGAATCAGTTAGAGGTGACATAGTAGTCGCCAAGACTTGCAAGAATCAGTTAGAGGTGACATAGTAGTCGCCAAGACTTGCAAGAATCAGTTAGAGGTGACATAGTAGTCGCCAAGACTTGCAAGAATCAGTTAGAGGTGACATAGTAGTCGCCAAGACTTGCAAGAATCAGTTAGAGGTGACATATTAGTCGCCATGACTATGCCTGAATTCAAAGCGGGCAGCGGGTGAAATAATAAACATGACTGTTCTCACATATATTTGTAATAATATGATCAGTAACTTTTGTCTTTATATTTTTGTTGTTGCATCTAGTGGCACAATGTGTTCTCGAGAGTGTAAACATGAACAAGGGATACAACACATACCATCGGGTGGAGCTCAAGAGGTGGTCATTTAGAATGTCTGTCATGTTTACACACTTACATCTGTACTGTGTCATGTTTGATCATGGATGATTTATCAGGCTGCCACTACAATATATGATCACGACACAATGTCTACAATACATGAACAAACATGTCACAATATCTACAATACATGATCATGTCACAATATCTACAATACATGAACAAACATGTCTACAATACATGAACAAACATGTCTACAATACATGAACAAACATGTCACAATATCTACAATACATGAACAAACATGTCACAATATCTACAATACATGATCATGTCACAATATCTACAATACATGATCATGTCACAATATCTACAATACATGAACAAACATGTCTACAATACATGAACAAACATGTCACAATACATGAACAAACATGTCACAATATCTACAATACATGAACAAACATGTCACAATATCTACAATACATGATCATGTCACAATATCTACAATACATGATCATGTCACAATATCTACAATACATGAACAAACATGTCACAATATCTACAATACATGATCATGTCACAATATCTACAATACATGAACAAACATGTCTACAATACATGAACAAACATGTCACAATATCTACAATACATGATCATGTCACAATATCTACAATACATGAACAAACATGTCACAATATCTACAATACATGATCATGTCACAATATCTACAATACATGATCATGTCACAATATCTACAATACATGAACAAACATGTCACAATATCTACAATACATGATCATGTCACAATATCTACAAGACATGAACAAACATGTCACAATATCTACAATACATGAACAAACATGTCACAATATCTACAATACATGAACAAACATGTCACAATATCTACAAGACATGAACAAACATGTCACAATACATGAACAAACATGTCACAATATCTACAATACACGAACAAACATGTTACAATGTCAGTCAAAAACAGATTTGTTTGATTATGAAGTCTGGATTGATTTTGTTGTCCGCAGTATCCAGCAGCCCATGGACAGGTCATTGTGTTTATGCGGTACAAAGCAGAAATGGACCGACGTATGAGAAATGCCCTTATCCGTATGTCTGGGCGTATCAAGCAGTATGGACCAGGACATATCGTAGGCGTTGCAAACAAGGTACTCATTTGTGTTTTGTCTTCTGTGCGACATACTGCCTCATAGACAATACATACAGTATTCCTAAGGATGTTCATTTGTACTAAAGGTTTGAATGCTCCCAAGGAGTCGTACCAAACAAGCTTCAACACAAGAGTAATCGTAGAATTTGACTACAGTGCTGGTGTGAGTACTAATAACCACCCACCACAAGCAATGATGTCAACAACCTAAGACATGTGTTGTTGCACCTCTCTGGTGTATGTGGAGATGACTGTAGAGTCCAATCCTGGAATTCAATCCCTTACCCTTTCTTCTTCTTCAAAGATCCAGTGGCCTTGAGTTCTTGTCCTTGGGCTCATTATTATATAGTGGTATCTGTCTGCATCCTTGGGCTCATTATTATGTAGTGGTATCTGCATGCGTTTGTAAGTTTTTCTTTTATTCCATTTATCTGACCTTGGAGGAAGAAGGATCTTGCTGGCATCATCCAGCATGTGGCATCTGAACTGGTGGTGGTGAACAATTTCATGATGATGTCCATGCATATGGCACTCTGGAGTGTGTTGTGGTTGAATTCTGTTCATGTGATTATTAAGTGATATCCTTACCACAAGTGAGACATACACGATTAATGTTGGACATGTGGTTTTTTTTGTATGTTCTGTCATTTAGCACAACACATTTTCTCTGCTTCTCAGAAGCATGATATTCTCATCTCAGATGTGGCTCCCATAACTTGTGTGTCCTCCTATGCAGCATCTTTATTCATCTCTTGGTTCCCATGTATCTGTTTCATTCTCTTTATAAGTTCCTCATTTGTGACCATGCCATACCATCTCAACTCCTTTATTCTAAGCAGACACCAGTCAATGAATGTTCACAGTTTATGTGTTACTTATTTATTAGTTCTCCATGTTTCTGACCCATACAGCAGAACTATTTTAGTTCTCCATGTTTCTGACCCATACAGCAGAACTATTTTAGTTCTTCATGTTTCTGACCCATACAGCAGAACTATTTTAGTTCTTCATGTTTCTGACCCATACAGCAGAACTATTTTAGTTCTCCATGTTTCTGACCCATACAGCAGAATTATTTTAGTTCTCCATGTTTCTGACCCATACAGCAGAATTATTTTAGTTCTCGATATTTCTGACACATACAGCAGAACTATTTTAGTTCTCCATGTTTCTGACCCATACAACAGAACTGCTTTCTTCTTCTTCTTCTTTGCATTCATTCTTTACGACCAATTTTAATCACTCTTTATGATGTTTGATCTTTACCAAGAACATGTATATGTTGCACATTGGTTTGGTAGTCCCCTAAATGCTTAGACTTGTACACTTTTAGGACATGCATCCGATTTCAGCCAAACCTCCTTAGTCACCTCTTACAACATGCATGGCAGGTAACAGTGGTTCTATTCTTTACAACCAAAATTTGGTCCCCGGTAACCACTCGGGTGTGAACTGCTTTAACATTGAAGTTAAATATTCTAATTTTGGTTCTAGATTTAATTTCTTTATAGACCCACGTATTTCCTAGTGCAATGAAAATTCCTCTTACTTTCTGTATTCTTTTTCTGAGATCTATATCTGTCCTTCCCTCTTTGTCTACATTGCTGCCCAAGTGTGTGTATGATTCTCTTTTTTTTAAATGGAGGTGCAAGCACAGAGATTCTACCTCTGGAAATGGGGGCGCAAGCACAGAGATTCTACCTCTTGAAGTGAGGGTGCAAGCACAGAGATTCTAGCTCTTGAAATGGGGGAGCAAGCACAGAGATTCGACCTCTTGAAATGGGGGTGCAAGCACAGATATTCTATCTCTTGAAGTGGGGGTGCAAGCACATAAATTTTAGCTCTTGAAATGGGGGTGCAAGCACAGAGATTCTAGCTCTTGAAATGGGGGTGCAAGCACTGAAATTCTAGCTCTTGAAATGGGGGTGCAAGCACAGAGATTCTAGCTCTTGAAATGGGGGTGCAAGCACAGAGATTCTAGCTCTTGAAATGGGGGTGCAAGCACTGAAATTCTAACTCTTGAAGTGGAGGTGCAAACACAGAGATTGGGTTGTCGTTGCTAGGTTAATTCTCATCTTGATAGGGAAAGGATCTCATTATATATTCATTTCTATTTGTTGTAGGTTTGTGTAGTCGAAGCCACACCTCATAGTGAGTGGCTGCAGCGAGATGATTGGTGCTTTGTTGTGTTTGCCTTCCCAATGAACGCTAGCCAATCTGTGGTATGTCAGTGAGCCAGAGTTAAAGCAGCATGACTTTCTTCCGCCCAGTGATGGAGTCCAACTGTTCTCCATGGACATCAGATACTTGCCTCAGATGGGTATGTGGTGCTTTTTTAAAAAACAATAAGACTAAGCCTGTAGGATAACCACAAATTTAACTAAAACAGTACTTTAACCGCTTAACTAAGACAGCACTTTAACCGCTTAACTAAGACAGCACTTTAACCGCTTAACTAAGACAGCACTTTAACCGCTTAACTAAGACAGCACTTTAACCGCTTAACTAAGACATTACTTTAACCGCTTAACTAAGACAGTACTTCTGTTCTATGTCGTAGGTAAGAACACATTTAACTGGATGGAGCTGTCAGACATCAAAAGCAAGTCATTCCTTCAATCGGAGTACATCGACAAGGCTGCTCGACTTCTGGATGCTAAATGTGTCAATCATGGAGTAGTGTTTGTCAAGGTTAGTATCGACTTCTTCTTTGAACGCTTCAAATCGACCACTTGTTAGCAACTCTTTGTGATTTATATGTTATCTGAGTCTAAGAGCGATTGTACGTAGTGCCAGTTAGGCGCCTACAAGTAGGCCGGCACATCCTATATCTGCTACGCTTTTTATTTACACGGGTAGCTTCCTTTGGCCCCAACCTCAGTCGCCTCTCACGACATGTCTTGTAGGTCACAGTGTTACTATTCTTTGCTCTCTGGCAACACATGGGCAAAAGTTAGTATCACATTTACCTTGCCCACATCATGGTGTAATGTTTGTCAAGGTTAGTACCACATTGACCATGTCCACTTCTGATGTTGAGAAAACCTAGACAAAAACAGATTAAGCATACACACACAATACGACAATAAGAAACTATTTCCTTTCTTTGTTTGCTCTCTTTTCTTATTCCTCTGCACTTCTTATAGAGCCTCAATAGTTGTTCTCCATTTTCCCAGCCTCTGGCCGTTTCCTTTATGGCTTTGCTGGATAGTCCAGTATCTTTCAGTTCATCAAGAAGTCTCTATCTCCAGGATTATTTAGGGGACCTGTGGCGGGTTCTACTCATGTGCTTGTCTATTTACATTCAACTGTCTTCTACAGGGTATGTCTGCCGTACCCCCATTTTCTCCTCCTAACCTCGGGTCATCATGGGTTCCTGCCCGGTTCTTATCCACAGGTCTGTGTTTGCCAGTCTGTCGTAAGTACATTTGTTTCAGAGATCCATAGCATTGTTGCTGGAGCTACGGAGATTGTGCAATACTCTCAACAGGTGGCACGCCAATCCTGCAGAAAGAGAGCAAACCGTATGGGGAAACTGCAATGAAATGAAGTCAATCCTTTGTTTTTAATTATCTGTGTCATTGCCTGTATTATCTCTCTCTCTCACGATCACATTGCATTATCTCTCTCTCTCTCACGATCACATTGCCTGTATTATCTCTCTCTCTCTCACGATCACATTGCCTGTATTATCTCTCTCTCTCTCACGATCACATTGCCTGTATTATCTCTCTCGATCACATTGCCTGTATTATCTCTCTCTCGATCACATTGCCTGTATTATCTCTCTCTCGCGATCACATTTCCTGTATTATAATTGAGACATGCAACCACTGATTTATCGCATGTTTCATTTTTAGACTGTCTATCTAACTGTACACTGTCTATCTAGTCGTACACCGTATGTTTAACCATTGAACAATTTGGTCTCCCATAGAAAGTAGATGAAATTGTTGATCTTGCAGGATTCTGCAGTTGATGACAAGTTGAACCGGATGAAGGATACATGGATACCTTACAAGACAATGACCAACTTTGCTCTTCACCTCTACGACAGCGAGGATCAATTCTGGTCGATTTACAACAGTGGTCAGTATTTTAATTGCTTGATGTTATGGCATGTTGTGTTGATTTCTTCGTTATATTGTCAATATATTCAACGTTGTCTGTTGTATAAACTTCGCCGTCTTTTGTAGCTCACACAGAGGTCCATGTCCTCCTGAGGTAGAATGCCAGGCACTGTAGCTGCAAGAGTGTCCGTCACAGGGCGAGCGCCGTAACGTTTAGAACACATAGACATTATGTGTTAGTGCGTGGCAACCTGACTGCTATAGTGTGCCTCCTGGCTGGTTGCCTCATGGCAACCTGATTGCTATAGTGTGCCTCTTGGCTATTTGCCTCCGGCTTCAGCACATTTATTGCTAGAAAAGACTGATATAACTCGAAGAATAGTGGTAATAGAAGTAGGAGAAGAAAAGATGCCCTCCTCAAGAGAGAGGAGGGCTGCCATTTAACCCATAGCTGGGGAGTGAGTTGCAGCCAGAGCAACTACTACTCGCCAGTAGGTTCTGCGCTGTAACCTTATAGGGCCTCACTCTACTCCCCACCTTTTGTCTGGCCTTTCAACTTCAGTCTGTTTGGCTTGGTTAGACCTGCCAGGAGTTAGACTGATTGGTTGATATGACATGTTGGTGGCTTGATGTAATGTTGAGCAAATAGTGTGCTGTGTTGGTTGATGTGACATGTTGGTGGCTTGAGCAAATAGTGTACTGTGTTGATTGTTTTGATAGAGACAGCACTGGATGTGTGTACAATGCAGAAAAAAGGGGCAGAGAACGTGTGCGTACCTTCTTCTTCTTTGTGTTCGTTCTTTACAACCAATTTTAATCACTTTTTGTGATATGTTTGATCTTTGCCAAGAACGTGTATACGTTGCACATTGGTTTGGTAGGCCCCTAAATGCATAGACTTCTACACGTTTAGGACATGTGCATTCAATTTCAGCCAAACCTCCTTAGTTGCTCTTACAACATGCGTGGCAGGTAACAGTGGTTCTATTCTTTACACCCCAAATTTGGGCCCCAGTAACCACTCAGGCGATGTGGCGTACCAAGACTGCACTACTTCTTAACTTGTAGGGTACTACGGATAACTTGAAACAAATCACACAGTTGAATGAAGTCATTGGTGTTGTGATTGGATAACTGACAAGAGAACAACAAAGAAATACAATCAATTATAGATGAGTCTTTAGCAATAGAAGATGAAACACTAAACAGTAAACTCACAGCTATCTCTTTGATGCATTGCTTTGTGGATACACTGTAGATAAGTTGTGTGTCCAACATTACAATCTTGTCATTGCTTTGTGGATACACTGTAGGTAAGTTGTGTGCCCAACATTACAATCTTGTCTTGCTTTGTGGATACACTGTAGATAAGTTGTGTGCCCAACATTGCAATACTATATTTTGTGGATACACTGTAGATAAGCAGTGTATCCAACATTCTTGTGCCAGCACTGTTGTTGTCATATATACAATTCTTATTGCAGAGGAGTACCGTCCACTGAGAGAATCTCGACACCAACTCTGCAACACAACATCGCTACTGTTTACAGTGGATCCACGTATCGCTTAGTAGTTTTGTTTCTGTGTCATAGGTGTATCTAACTTGCTCATCTACTGACACCAACTCTTTTATCTAATGTACAATTGGGCATGTTTAAGTTGTGCTCTAAATCTGTGATGGCCAGGTCCTAAATAAATTGTGCTGCCAGTTGTATTATTTTAGTCCAGAAAATATCTGACCACCATCATGTAGGTCAGTCTGAAGCTTAGCAAATGTTTTTCTTATATATAACCCAGAGCTTTCTGTCAATGAACTTCTCATGTTCAACTTTCTGACAATGTCCAGTCTTTGCATGGCCTTTGATCTCTGACATAAAATGTACTATCTTGTTACAACTTTACTAGAACATTCCTATACAGGTTTGAGAAACTTATATAGGCCACACCCACTCTAGATTCATGCTTAAGTAACTTATATAGGCCATACCTCCACACTATAGAAGTTTATATAGGCCACACCCACTCTAGAGCAATACTATAGTAGCTTATATAAGCCACACCTCCTCTAGATCCATACTTAAGTAGCTTATATAAGCCACACCTCCTCTAGATTCATACTTAAGTAGCTTATATAAGCCACACCTCCTCTAGATTCATACTTAAGTAGCTTATATAGGCCACACCTCCTCTAGATTCATACTTAAGTAGCTTATATAAGCCACAACTCCTCTAGATTCATACTTAAGTAGCTTATATAGGCCACACCTCCTCTAGATTCATACTTAAGTAGCTTATATAGGCCACACCTCCTCTAGATTCATACTTAAGTAGCTTATATAGGCCACACCTCCTTTAGATTCATACTTAAGTAGCTTATATAGGCCACACCTCCTCTAGATTCATACTTAAGTAGCTTATATAGGCCACACCTCCTCTAGATTCATACTTAAGTAGCTTATATATGCCACACCTCCTCTAGATTCATACTTAAGTAGCTTATATAAGCCACAACTCCTCTAGATTCATACTTAAGTAGCTTATATAGGCCACACCTCCTCTAGATTCATACTTAAGTAGCTTATATAGGCCACACCTCCTCTAGATTCATACTTAAGTAGCTTATATAGGCCACACCTCTTCTAGATTCATACTTAAGTAGCTTATATAGGCCACACCTCTTCTATTTATACTTAAGTAGCTTATATAGACCACACCCACTAACCCTACTTGAGTAACATATAAGCCACACCTCCTCTAGAGCTATACTATAGAAGCTTGTATACATTTTTCTATTATCTCTACCAAATATATCATATATATATATATACTGTAGAAATATACAGTCAACATATATTTAATCGATGATTCTTGTCTTGAACAAAACTATTAAATATGATATTTATGACTTTTTCAAAGGAGCTTGTGTGATTTGTGTCATTGTTCCGTCATTGTTACATGTCAGTGTTTGACACATTGTTCCGTTGTTGTTACATGTCAGTGTTTGACACATTGTTCTGTTGTTACATGTCAGTGTTTGACACATTGTTCTGTTGTTGTTGTTACATGTCAGTGTTTGACACATTGTTCTGTTGTTGTTGTTACATGTCAGTGTGATACACATAACAAAAGATAATAGTGATAGTTGAACAATTTATTATACAAATGTTGGGGGAGGAAAGGAGGGAGAAATGCTTATCTCTGACATAACCAGACTACATGTATTGTACATCTGACATAACCAGACTACATGTATGGTACATCTTAGTAATGTTAACAAATGGAAAAATCTTAACACTGACATGCACATACAAGTCATACTGTGATAGGATCAATTTGTTAGACAAGATGAACTAAAGATGACCCCTGGGAGTCCCTAGGCCCCCAACTCAGTCGCCTCTTACGACATGCCTCGTAGGTCACAGTGTTACTATTCTTTTCTTTCCTTGCGGGTCCCGACAGGCGAGAAGCATATACAAATTGGATGGAGGCATCCTGACAAAGACAAGAAGAATAAGACCAGAGAAAATGGATTCAGTTTACAATTGATGACTGGGAGCAGAAGCAGGACATCTGACCTATGAGAGAGGGACATTTCAAAGCAGTGTTAGAGTGGAATACATCTGCTCAGGACAAACTATGAAATAATGGGGATGATTGGCAAGATGGTTGCGCAGATCACCATTTTGAATCTGTACGACACAATGAAACATCAAAGCACTGTCTTCCAGTTAAGAATGGGACATGTTGGACTGAATTACCACCTAAACCCCACACACCTACCACACTGTAGAAAGTGCAGTCATTCATGTGAGACAGTACATCATATCTTGCTTGAATGCCCTGGACTACATAAAGCAGACAAGAACTCCCACCACACCCATCTGTTCATAATACACTTTACACTAGTCTTCCACAATTACAGAACACATGCAGATTCTACAATTTGGCATTAACTGCCCAAGAGTGAAAACTCACAGCCCTGGTTAGAAGAAGTAGTACAACAAAATTCATAAAAATACAGACATACAATACCTGTTAGTTAGTTAGTCTTTCCTCTTGGGCCTGTGGCCGGCGCATAGGTCATAGCTCTCCATGTCTCGCGGTTCGTTGCTATTTGTTTTAAGTCTTTAATGTTTACTAGGCCCATCGTTGAGCCTTCTCTGGTGATGGTTCTACGCAGAGTCTCTCTTGGTCTTCCTCGTTTTCTTTTTCCCTCTGGTGTCCATATGAGGGATTGGTAAGGGAGTCTTCTCATCCATTCTAAGTGTGTGGCCGATGTAGTTCCAGCGGCGCTTTCTTATAAAATTTGATACATTTTCTTGCTTGGTCTCTTGTCTTATTTGTGTATTGGGTCTGAAATCTGACCATTTGAGGTTCAGTATTCTTCTATACAATACCTGTACAATAACCTAAACATGATAACACAAAAAAGAAGCTATTTTGTATAAACAATATTGAAAAACTACAACCAAAACAGAATTGACAAGAAATGAAATCAAATATATTCTATGTTCTTCCTTTGTTCTTGAACTATGAGCTGATGTTGTTCTTTGTTCTTGAACGTTGATGTTGTTGGTGAGATGGATGGATGTTAGGAGGACAGGTACTTGAATGTTGATGTTGTTCTTTGTTCTTGAACGTGGATGTTGTTGTTGGTGAGATGGATGGATGTTAGGAGGACAGGTACTTGAATGTTGATGAGATGGATGTAGGACAGGTACTTGAACGTTGATGATGTTGTTGGTGAGGTGGATGTTAGGACAGGTACTTGTTAGATAAAACATCTGACATCTAGTACTGACCTTGGCTGTAACCCCCATAACCTCCTTGCATCTGACCTTGACTCATATTAGTTTGTGGACCAACCATCTGACCTTGGTTCACACTGCCTTGTGGTCCTCCCATCTGGGTGGGCATATTTCCTGAACCACCCTGAGGGCCCATTTGATTTCCCATGCTAGCTTGACCACCCATCTGATTAGGTATGCTGCCCTGTGGTCCTCCCATTTGATTAGGTATACTGCCCTGTGGTCCTCCCATCTGATTAGGTATACTTCCTTGTGGTCCACTCATCTGAGCCTGCATAACTCCCATCTGAGTTGGCATATCCTGGGGGCCACTCATTTGACCAGTCATGTTGCTCTGTGGACCACTCATCTGCTTCTGGCTCATCTCCCCTTGCTGCACCATTTGACCAGCCATGTTCCCCTGTAATGTCATTTGAGGTGATGCACTTGGTCCGCCAGTCATGTTCCCCTGCAATGTCATTTGAGGTGAGCCACTCGGCCCTCCAGTCATATTGCCCTGTTGCTGGCTGATCATAACCCCTGAACTCATCATACCCTGCTGCCTGTAAGGTGCATACCCCCGGGGATTGCCCTGGTTCTGCTGGTTGGGCATATACTGGCCTTGCTGTGGAGCAGAGGCTTGTACAGGCTGAGAGTAAGTAGGCTGTCCCTGCTGTTGTGGTCCAGTGAACTGCTGTTGCGGCTGCTGTTGGGGGTAACCTTGTTGACTATTGTATTGTGGACCTGTGGAAACAATAATTTCTTGATCATATCTTATTTCCACAGTAATAACAATAACAATAAAATTAAGCAAGTTGAATGCACAAGCAAGTTGAACGCACAAGCAAGTTGAACGCACAAGCAAGTTGAATGCACTAAACAATAATGTAAAAAAGTAAATTGAATGCATTTGAAAATAGATGTCTCTGAAAAATAATGAACATAAAATGAGACGAATTAGCGAGAAGTGATGAAATCAGAGAAATGTCTGGTCAACCACTAGTAACAACTGTTATTAAAAAGAGAATATGGAGATATGTTGGGCATACTCTGAGAAGAAATGGTCAAAGAATAACAAAAGAAGCATTGAAGTGGGAGGCAAAGAGTTCAAAAAAGAACACGGGGAAACCCTGAAACGAATTTTACTAAGAGAGACAAGAAATATCTGACTCAATTCCATAGAAGATATTAAACAAGTTGTCCAGGATAGAGCAGTATGGAGAAATTGTTTGCAGGTTCAATGTAATGTAAAGCGATGCGAGAGGAATATATATAAATATGAAAATACTAACATCATCAAATTAACATCTTGCCGGTGTGTTGCTGAGGCCCGCATCAAATTAACATCTCGCCTGTGTGTTGCTGAGACCCGCATCAAATTAACATCTCGCCTGTGTGTTGCTGAGGCCCGCATCAAATTAACATCTTGCCGGTGTGTTGCTGAGGCCCGCATCAAATTAACATCTTGCCGGTGTGTTGCTGAGGCCCGCATCAAATTAACATCTTGCCGGTGTGTTGCTGAGGCCCGCATCAAATTAACATCTCGCCTGTGTGTTGCTGAGGCCCGCATCAAATTAACATCTCGCCGGTGTGTTGCTGAGGCCCGCATCAAATTAACATCTCGCCGGTGTGTTGCTGAGGTCCGCATCAAATTAACATTTTGGAATATTTCGTACATGATATACTAACAAGATCAACAACCCATCCCACTAACTGCTTTAGAAGTATGCAAGTCAATGTCAGTCCATGACAAGTTGATGTCAGCCCATGACAAGCTATATGGAGATGTACACAGACACCAGTTGATCACTAACTACTTTAGAAGTATACAAGTCAATGTCAGCCCATGACAAGCTATATGGAGATGTACACAGACTTCAGTTGACAACTAACTACTTTAGAAGTATACAAGTCCATGTCAGTCCAAGACAAGCTGCAGACTCTAGTTGACCACTAATTACTTTAGAAGTATACAAGTCCATGTCAGTCCAAGACAAGCTGCAGACTCTAGTTGACCACTAATTACTTTAGAAGTATACAAGTCAATGTCAGTCCAAGACAAGCTGCAGACTCTAGTTGACCACTAATTACTTTAGAAGTATACAAGTCCATGTCAGTCCAAGACAAGCTGCAGACTCTAGTTGACCACTAATTACTTTAGAAGTATACAAGTCCATGTCTGAAAACTTTGGAAGAATAAGAAGTTGAATGTCAGTAAATGTATTACCTGGTTGGGCTCTACGATATCCACCCTGTGGGCCTCCAGGCCGAGTGCCCATCATTTGGTTTGGTCCAGCTGGCATCATCACTGAGTTAGAGTTTTGTACCATGCCTGAAGGATGCTGTGACATCATTGGTTGATTTTGTGTCATCATGGGTGGAGTCTGCGACATCATTGGCTGATTCTGTTGCATCATAGGCTGCTGTGGTGACATCATAGGTTGTTGTTGGGACATCATTGGTTGTTGTTGAGGCATCATTGGGGTGGCATTTTGCTGTCCCAAGCTGCTTTGTGTCATCTGCCCCATTCCACTTTGTGAAATCATTGGCTGTTGCTGCGACATCATTGGTTGATTTTGTGACATGATTGGTTGCTGCTGCGACATCATTGGTTGATTCTGTGACATCATTGGTTGATTCTGCGATATCATTGGCTGCTGACCCATCATATTCTGCTTCTGTACTGGGAAGGCTCCTTGCTGCTGTGCATAACCCTGGTTGTTGATTGGTCCTACGATAGATAAACAAACAATCAAAACATTGAATGACAAAGTTACAAGATCTGCAGTAAATGTCACATTAATAAAAAAAAAAATAGAATATTGTCAGCTAAAAATAGAAACTGATTTCACATTTATAATCAAACCTTATTTTTACTAGAGACTGACCAGGAAAATACAATCATCATCATCATCATCAAGTAGCTTGTCCTGAGCAGAGCTTTGTCACCCTAACAGTGCTTTGCAATTTCTCTCTCCTAGGACTGATGTCCTGCCTCTGCAGCTGTCATGCTCATATCATCAGTTACATCCTGAATCCATCTTCTCCGTGGTCTTCCTCTTCGCAGGGATATTTCCTTCCATAATGGTCTTCTCCAGCCCTTCGTGTTTCTTTATATGTCCAACATACGTCAATTTTCTCATTCTTGTTTGTAGTATAAGCCAGTTGTCTTTGATTTTGAGTTCTTTCTGGATAGATCTATTTGTTCTCTTCTCTGTCCATGATATACAGGGTACTCTTCTGTAACACCAATATTCTAAAGCAAATATGTTTTTTTCCTGTGTGTTAAATGTCCATGCTTCACACCCATACGTTGCCACTGGGAATATGCATGCTCTTAGTATTCTGATCTTACAATCAACATACATTTTAGATATCCGTGTCAAACATCTTCAAAGAAACTTTGTTCTGCAACACCTCCTGGGATACTGAATGACCAGATAATAAATTCTTCAAACTAACATAAATAATACTGGTCAATCATATTGATAGCAGATGTAGAGAAAACAAGACAGACTGAAACAACTGACAGAGAAAACAAGACAGACTGGAACAGCTGACAGAGTTCAAACAATGTGATATTGATAGCAGATGTAGAGACTACAAGACAGACTGAAACAGCTGACAGAGAAAACAAGACAGACTGGGACAGCTGACAGAGAGTTCAAACAATGTGATATTGATAGCAGATGTAGAGAAAACAAGAGAGACTGAAACAACTGACAGAGAAAACAAGACAGACTGGGACAGCTGACAGAGAGTTCAAACAATGTGATATTGATAGCAGATGTAGAGAAAACAAGAGAGACTGAAACAACTGACAGAGAAAACAAGACAGACTGGGACAGTTGACAGAGAGTTCAAACAATGTGATATTGATAGCAGATGTAGAGAAAACAAGAGAGACTGAAACAACTGACAGAGAAAACAAGACAGACTGGAACAGCTGACAGAGAGTTCAAACAATGTGATATTGATAGCAGATGTAGAGACTACAAGACAGACTGGAACAGCTGACAGAGAGTTCAAACAATGTGGTATGAAGGAAATATGAAAGCTTACCTCCACCTATGAGGCCACCTTGACCAGGAGGTCGCATCTGATTAATTTGGCCCACTGGAGCACCAGTCATCTGGTTCCCTGGAGCCTGTATTTCAAACAAAAATAATTTTGCAACTTTCAATAGATGTAAACTGGAGATTAAACCAACTTCCAACATTAGTAAATCAGCAATGACAACAACTTTCAACATTAGTAAATCAGCAATGACAACAACTTCCAACATTAGTAAATCAGCAATGACAACAACTTTCAACATTAGTAAATCAGCAATGACAACAACTTTCAACATTAGTAAATCAGTGATGACAACAACTTTCAACATTAGTAAATCAGCAATGACAACAACTTCCAACATTAGTAAATCAGCAATGACAACAACTTTCAACATTAGTAAATCAGCAATGACAACAACTTTCAACATTAGTAAATCAGCAATGACAACAACTTCCAACATTAGTAAATCAGCAATGACAACAACTTTCAACATTAGTAAATCAGCGATGACAACAACTTTCAACATTAGTAAATCAGCAATGACAACAACTTTCAACATTAGTAAATCAGCAATGACAACAACTTTCAACATTAGTAAATCAGCGATGACAACAACTTTCAACATTAGTAAATCAGCGATGACAACAACTTCCAACATTAGTAAATCAGCAATGACAACAACTTTCAACATTAGTAAATCAGCAATGACAACAACTTCCAACATTAGTAAATCAGCAATGACAACAACTTCCAACATTAGTAAATCAGCAATGACAACAACTTTCAACATTAGTAAATCAGCAATGACAACAACTTCCAACATTAGTAAATCAGCAATGACAACAACTTCCAACATTAGTAAATCAGCAATGACAACAACTTTCAACATTAGTAAATCAGCGATGACAACAACTTCCAACATTAGTAAATCAGCGATGACAACAACTTTCAACATTAGTAAATCAGCAATGACAACAACTTCCAACATTAGTAAATCAGCAATGACAACAACTTCCAACATTAGTAAATCAGCAATGACAACAACTTCCAACATTAGTAAATCAGCAATGACAACAACTTATAAAACATTTTTAATAGCCGTCCATCGCAAGCGATGATGACAACAATCTCAGACGTGTACTGTTGCACCTCTCTGGTGTGTGCGGAGGTGACTGTAGAGTCCAATCCTAGAACAGAATTCCCAACCACAGGTGGGGCATACATGATCAAGGTTAGACATGTGCGTGTTGTGTGCTCTGTCTTTTCGCGCTGCTCGTTTTCTCTGTGACTCAACAATACGATGATTCTCAGCTATTCGGGTCCCTCTTTTGTTGTTACAGCGCCACATTTGGCGATCTTGTGCAAGGGATTCCCAGCACGTATTGTCTATATCGAAGCATTTCAGAGACACTTTAAGAGTGTCTTTAAAGCGTTTTTCTGTCCACCAGCTAAACGTCTGCCCCCTTCAAGCTTATAAAACTATATAACATTAGTAAATCAGCAATGACAACAACTTATAAAACATTAGTAAATCAGCGATGACAACTTCTTCTTCTTCTTCTTATGCTCCATATCGACCACTTGTTAACCACTCTGTGATTTGTATGGGATTTGAGTCTAAGAGCAACTGTACGCTGTGCCAGTTAGCCGCCTACAAGTAGGCCAGCACATCTGATTTCCGCTATGCTTTTTATTTACTAGGGTAGCTTCCCTAGGTCCTACATTATTCGCCTCTTACGACCTGCCTTGCAGGTCACAGTGGTACTATTCTTTGTTTCCTTACGGGCCCGGCACCACATGGATGAACAATGTATCAAAGTTTCATATCTTTTTTTCCAACTTCTGCTTTCATGCCCGCTATGAATTCAGGCCTAGCCAGTGCGCCTAGTATGGAACTTCTGATTGATTTTTGTGTGAAGGTCTGCTTTCCTTAATATCAGTGTCCTTCACCATACAGAGCTATGCCTTCTCCAGTTTCAGATGTACTTGTAGCTTAGATGCTCAAGTATTGATTTTATTGCTACATTTACTGCATCAAAATATGTTCTTATATATGGTCACAATGTCCAACACTGACACTATTGCGCAACTAAAAATGCTTAGTCAGAGAGTGAAGACACTATTAACTGATTAGCTACTGAATTGAAAAAAACTGGTGGTGGCTGAATTAAGTCCTATTTTCCTATTGCAGATGTATGTACAAATTCAGCTTCAGTTTTCTGAATTATTAACAGATTTTTATGAGTAA
This sequence comes from Arion vulgaris, assembly GCA_020796225.1. Taxonomy (NCBI): domain Eukaryota; kingdom Metazoa; phylum Mollusca; class Gastropoda; order Stylommatophora; family Arionidae; genus Arion; species Arion vulgaris. Next base: position 3,170,959 of record CM036755.1, read on the forward strand.
TGTACCATTTTGTAGGTAAATGAATTTTCTTTAAGATCGTTCTAAAAGAAATAAATAGTGGCAATCACAGCGGCTTATGTGAGCCAATTAGTTAAGCATTAACTTGTAACAATTTTCAGCGTGAAGAAAGTTCTCAGATTATTTTGAGAAAAAATCAACAAAGAACTGCTTTAATGGATGCAACTAGAAGGAAATGTACACTACAATAACAGACAAATGCTGGATAGATCACTTACTCAGAAGTGATTTAGAAGAAACTATCACCAACAATGAAGAAAGAGAAATAGACTTTAAGGCAACCAGACAAAATTGCTTGGTTACAGTGACGCTCATGTGGTGCTGGGGCTCAAGGAAGCAAAGAATAGTACCACTGCGACCTACAATGCATGTCATAAGAGGCGACTGATGTAGGCACTAGGAATGCTACTCTAGTAAATAAAATGTAGCGCAGAAATCGGATGTGCTGGCCTACTTGTAGGCGCTTAACTGGCACAAAGTACTATCGCCCGTAGGCTAGGATCACATACAGACCACAAAGAGTGGTTTAACAAGTGGTCGATATGCAGTGCTAGAAGAAGAAGGCTCAGATCACATACAGATACCAAAGAGTGGTTTAACAAGTGGTCGATATGGAGTGCTAGAAGAAGAAGGCTCAGATCACATACAGATACCAAAGAGTGGCTTAACAAGTGGTCGATATGGAGTGCTAGAAGAAGAAGGCTCAGATCACATACAGACCACAAAGAGTGGTCGATATGGGAGCGTTTGAAGAAGAAAGTTACTGTGAGATGGAAGATAATTTGCGTGAGAGATAACTTGGTTAAAATGAGATGGTAGATAACTTACAGGTAAGAGTGCATGTACGTTGGTGGTCGAATCTGCCAAATTGGCCAGGTACACTAGGTTCCGGTACAAAGTTTGTTGATGGCTGTAAAGATAAGACATTTGATGTTACTTGGACAATCTGAAATTATCCAGCCTGTGGCTACAAAATGTATTCACTGCTACTTATTAATGAAGACATAGGATGGAGATACAAAATAAGATTCAGGCCTTTATCAGCTAATGTTTTAATGGATTCTTAGACTGAGAGTGTTTGACAGAGTGGTAAACACAAACATGTGGATAAGAACACGGCAGGAATCCATGATGACCCAGGTCACAAGGAGAAAATGGAGGTGGGTTGGATATACCCTGAGGAAGACACAGTCGAGTATCACTAGACAAGTACAGACGAGACACAAAGAGCCTCATACAGGCATAAAAATACAAGAATATGCAAACACATCCAATGAAAGCTAGGTTCAGAAACCTGACCAGCAGGAGGTTGAAAAGAAGTAGTTTTGTGCACCAGTCTAAGAGACTAATTAGAACATATAATGATGATCTACCAGACATCACCAAGGATATAACCCCAACACTCTCCTCAACCCAATGGGAACAACATCATAATTTTACCATTAGAACTACCATAGTTACCACATGCCCCATGGGAGAGCTAAATGCTCTCCAAAAGAAAACAGTAGCCTATGAAATGATCCAAGAACTATATCCAAGCAAAGCATGGATCCAAATATATACAGATGGATCGGCAACTAGAGCAGTGAGAAACGGAGGGGCAGGAGTTCATATAAGATACCCAGACCAAACAAATGAATCCACTTGTACACCCACTGGAAAATTCTGCTCAAACTACTCTGCTGAGGCACAGGCCCTAAATATTGCAGCTAAAATACTAAAGAACACAACAAGTCAATGTCAGCAGATTGTATTCCTCACTGATGCACTGTCAGTATTGCAAGCCCTAGATAGTGAAAAGCTGCCAGAACTGAAAGAAACACTAAGTGAGCTGAATATCATAATAAGGGTGGTGCTGCCGTGGATACCAGCACACTGTTGCATACCAGGAAATAAGAGAGCAGACAACTTAGCTAAGGAAGGAGCAACACAGGAACAAAGGAATCAAATAATCACTTTCCAGGAAAAGAAAACGCTCATCAAGGCCATTAGAAAAGAAGACCAGCAAAGAGACAATTACCACTGTCTAGATAGAGTAAGGCAGGTGATATTGTTTCAACTCAGAACTGGACACAACAGACACTTACACAGACTAAAACTAGTTCCATCACCCACATGTGCTTGTGGACAGACCCCACAGGCAGCTGAACACATCTTGCAAGATTGTCACTTGATGAATCAACTGCGGAAAGAACACTGGACAACAGAGACAGACATCAACACAAAGCTGTTTGGAAGCTTTGATGAACTAACAAATACTACAACATACATCAAGAGAGGGACTGCCTAGAGTAGTTGATAGTAGCTCGGCCTGCTAGCTATGAGGCGTCTCATAGCTCGGGTTCGAACCTACTGTCCGGCATTTGTTCGAGTCCACGGGTCTTACTCAGGACGATAACGTGAGTACCTCTGAAGTCGGAGAAAATCTGCCTGTATGGCGAGGAATACTAATTACAGTACATTGAGCACCACGGCTGCCAGTGTAAAGTAATTTACAATGTGCACGCTGCTGCCATTGTAAGAAATTGGAAAAACAGATTTTCACGCAAAAATCAGTTTCAGAGATGGAACTTCGTCTGAGTTGAGTTGAAGCGGACGAAAAAAAAAAAAAAAAACATCAAGAGAACCGGACTCATTGTGTAGACATTAAACATCAGCAAGCGAGAAGAAGACTAGACAAGTACTTGAGTTAAACCCATGAGAAACAGAAAAGGGGATGTCCTGAACAGATATGGAGACGGCATCTTGGAAAGATTATGAACTATCCTGGTAAGCATAAAAATTAAGCGATGGGAATTGACAAGAAAGGAAAGTACTCACTATACCTCCAACTTCTTGAACACTCCTTCCTTTCTTTTGTTCGCTGAAATATTGTCTATATATTCAATGTTGTCTCTTGTATCCTTCCTTTCTTTTGTTGCTTGAAATATTGTCTATATATTCAATGTTGTCTCTTGTATCCTTCCTTCCTTTCGTTTGCTTGAAATATTGTCTATATGTTCAATGTTGTCTCTTGTATCCTTCCTTTCTTTTGTTCGCTTGAAATATTGTCTATATATTCAATGTTGTCTCTTGTATCCTTCCTTCCTTTCGTTCACTTGAAATATTGTTTATATATTCAATGTTGTCTCTTGTATCCTTCCTTTCTTTTGTTCGCTTGAAATATTTTCTATATATTCAATGTTGCCTCTTGTATGAACTTCACTGTCTTTTGTAGCTCACACAGAGGTCCGTGATTTTCTGTCGAGTGTTGTTTCATTAGGCCAGAGAGTTTACCTCAGTATATCATATTTGGGGCAGTCTTGAAGTATGTGCTCTGCAGTCTGATGTGCCTGTCCACATGGCTGAATCGACAATCTTGAAGTTCGTATACATGCGGCTGCGGAGTCGATTGTGTACTGTTCTAAGACGCAGAATGACAATTTGTTCCATTCTACTCACATTATAGTAATCGTCTTGTGTTGGAATTTGTGGCTTTCTGATTGATTTAAGCATCATTTTCTTTTGGTGGTAGGTAACTGTTAGTAGGTAACTGGTGGTAGGTAACTGTTAGTAGGTAACAACTGGTGGTAGGTAACTGTTAGTAGGTAACAACTGGTGGTAGGTAACTGTTAGTAGGTAACAACTGGTGGTAGGTAACTGTTAGTAGGTAACAACTGGTGGTAGGTAACTGTTAGAGCTGCTATAATGGGAGCTATGTTTCAAAAGAGACAAGCTAGACAATGTCGATATGGTGGCATAATCTCTATACTTTAAGATTTATATGGTCTTCAAACATAAGTGTAACATAATAACATGATAATATGTTGTATAATATATAAACAAACTCGGTACTTACTGGATGCACTCACTACTCTTGCCCTTCATTTGGCAATCACTGATGGTCTGTATCAGATGGGTGTTGTCATCTAGTATCTGGCATCATCAGAGAAATTATATATTTGTTACAATCAATTATAATTTGAGGTGACAAACAAGTGACCTATTCAAATCACAAAGTCAAATGTCTCACTTCATATCATATCACTCTCTATCACTGTGTGATTATTAGTAATTAGTACTTACCGGACTTACCTGTAGTTTGTAGTAACAATGAAAAATAACTGTCTACTACTTGTACTTGACTACTAGTACTACTGTGACTACAAAGGTTCTATTAGTAGTCGTCTAAGTCAGCGTATGCTGTACCGTCGGGTCTCTCACTCTGGTTATCGCGATCTCGATGTACGTGTATTTGAATGGGAACATTTTGTTTCATTTATTAGACTTATGTTCACACGAAAATATATATTCTTTAAATAACTAAATGTAAATGCACATGGCGTTAAATATTTTTTTAAATGAGAGCTCTGGTGTGCTGTACACGTTCAATAAGTATTATTACCACTTAAATTTAAATGTGTCGAAGAACAAAAACAAAGGCACATCGCGGCCATGGCTCAAGAAAGACAAATAACAAGACACATTGGTTATTTCTACATTACTTTTTGTATGCTAGCCTGTGTTGGTGGTTGACTTTGTGGTTTCTGGTGCTGGGGTACGTATGCCGCAGACATCTTCTCTCTTGTCGTTTTAAGTGTCGAGTACTCACTCTACACGACAATTTGTTTTTTTTTTCTAGACACGGTGGATTTGATGTAGGTCGGTGCCGCTCCTGACTTCAGACATGCGCACAACCAAACTGGGTCCTGAAAGTTTAGTGTAAATATCGGAATTCATAATAGAGTGCCAACATCTACTTTCTAGAGTCGAAAGTCTCTTAAATGCTTCGATATAGACACCACATCCTGGGAATCCCTGGTGCAAGATCGTCAAATGTGACGCTGCAACAACACAAGAGGAACTCGCATAGTTGAGAATCGTCGTGTCGCTGAGGCACAGAGAAAACGAGCTGTGCGAAAATATAGAACACACAACACCCACATGTCTAACTTTGATCATCATGTATGCCCCACATGTGGTAGGGGATTGTGTTCTAGGATTTGACTCTACAGCCACCTCCGCACACACCAAAGAGATGCAGCACACGTCTGAGAATGTTGTCCTAATCGCTTGCAATGGACGGTTATTATTATTATTAGTCGAACCATAATGTTCAATTTACACACCGAAACTACACATTGCAGAAAGAAATAGTGGTTATTTTGAAAATAATTTTAATATCTACAAAAAAATGATAGTTTTTATTTAGCCAGAAGTCACATCGCATTTCACTTGTTGTTTTATGTGATTATGCTACCAGTACCAAACATGGACAGTGAATAAAGCACAGGCACAGAAAATAAAAACTTGTGAAATACGATGTCTGCCAAATGTCTCAAACAACAGATACAGTCACAAATACCAGAATCAGAGAGAAGATTGAATAAGACCCTGCCTAAATATCCTACTCCAATATGGCACCACAAAAAAGTACCACTGGAGAACTCTCAACAAATTTCAATCGCTGGCTCGACTACCACATGCACACAATAAAGCCTGCTCAGACAGTACAATGGGCATATTGGACAGGAGTACAGACTCCAGGACAAATCCTGCAATCATGCCCACTATATCTACACCAGTAAAACATGGCCTCGTAAAAGTTATGCTATTAAAACCTTTGAGGAACTAAAACGGTGCAGCTTCATAGATGCCACCATCTCATAGTTTAGACTGAGCATATCAGGCCGATCGCAAAAAGAATTTTTTTAATGAAATTATTTGGAAAAAAACGAGTGAAATGGTTTGGCCACCTAGTAAGAATGCAGCCAGAACATACTGACTATAAATCCTTCAATAATAATAATAATATAATAATTAATCTCGTACCGTTATACGTTACATAGGGCCTGCAAGCAATTTCTCCATACCGCTCTATCCAGGGCAACTCGCTCAATCTCCTCCATGGAAATGAAACTGGAAATGGAAATTTCTTGCCTCTCTCAGCAAAGTTCGTTTCAGAGTCTCCTTATGTCGTTCTCTCTTTCTTGAACCCTTTGTATCCCACTTCAATGCCTGCTTTGATATTCTTTGATCATTTCTCCTCAAGGTGTGTCCAACATACCTCCATCTTCTCTTTCTTATAACAGTTGTCACTGGTGGTTGACTAGACATTTCTATGATTTCATCACTTCTGAATTCGTTCCATTTTATATTCATTAAATCCTTCTATGGAAGAACTTATTTCTTTTGTGCGCGCTTCATAAACAGTGTCTTTCGCCATCTCTGTTATCTCTGAGGTCCACGAGCAATGGAAGAAATCGTTGAACGATATTGTATAGATAGACATTGTCTGCTACGCTATACTGATATCCGTTTTTCAACTTCCGGCTCTTGTTACTCGGCAAATTACAAGCTCTAATACAAAAGAAAAATCATGAGTGACAGATACGATCGTGCCATTACTGTCTTCTCACCTGATGGTCATCTCTTTCAAGTCGAGTATGCCCAGAAGCAGTTAAAAAGGATCAACAGCAGTAAGATAAAGAGTCTTAAATATTTCTTGAATTTGTTATTTACAAACAATGGTAGTTAAGTTAGTTATATAGCGTTGCCTTCGTTTGTTTACTAATTTCGGTTAACTAACTCAAATAGTACCTCCAAAACAGAAGTCATGACAATAAGCAGGTCAACAGGTCAACTAAATATACACGTGAATAATGTCAAAATACAACAGACTCCAGAATTCAAATATTTCGGGAGTATATTCACAGCAGATGGAAAGATGGACAGAGAAATCGAGACTAGATGCCAGAAGGCAAATGCAGTGACATACCAACTGTCACCACTATTAAAACATCCAAGCATTAACATGGCAGTCAAACGACAACTGATAAACTGCATATTTATTCCAACTCTCTGCTATCAGTGCCAAACATGGCCCTGACTAAGACACAAGAAAGAAAGATTACAACATGTGAAATGAGATGTCTACGAAAAGCTGTCAACGTTACAAGGCGAGATAGAGTGAGAAACGAGAATATCAGAAGCATCGTTGGTACTATACCATGCATACAGTACATCGAGAAGCAAAGATTCAAGTGGTTCGGCCATTTAATGAGAATGGAACCACATTTACTACCATCACGTGCCTATAATAATCGACACTCAGGGCGCAGAGCACGAGGCAGGCCAAGAACAAGATGGATAGATAACATCTCAGAGTCCCTGCGAAAGCATGGACTGACAACGTCAAGCGCAACACACCTGGCACAAGATAGGAAACTAACTCTCCCCGACGCTTCACGGCAAATGTGGTTAAGATAAGATAAGAAGATAAGATAAGATAACTCAAATAGTTTTGATAACTTCATATTTTAACACTTTATCAATTATCAAGTTTATTACAATTAAATGTTAATCCTAGTCACTGCTGAGTCAATCGACAATCATATAAATGACATTCAATGAAACCGTCTAGAGACTAGTCTATGTCTTATTTGTGCAAACCAACGGTTATGATGTTCTTTGGTAAGAAGAGTACCAAACTTGAACATCTTTTCTAGCAACAGAAGTAACCAATGCCAAACTTGGTCTCTGACAGCAACACGCAACAGAAAGCTCACCACGTGTGAAATGAAATGCTTGAGGAAGGCAGTGAGGGTCACCAGGAAAGATTGACTAAACGAGGACATCAGCAGAGAGGCATAACTTCATGCACCAAATACATCGAAAGACAACAATTGCAGTGGTTTGGACATTTAATGAGAAGGAAATACAACCAACCACCAATAACAGCATACAATAAAAAGAAGATCGGGTACTAGAGCTAAGGGAAGACCAAGAAAAAGATTTATAGACAATATCAAGACCACACTACATAAACACGGATACAACACAACAAGTGCGAGTCATCTGGCCCTAGAAGGCAAATTAAAGCTCCCATCCCTACGCTTAACGGCAAGAGTAGACAGCCAACTACATCTTCCACCTGGGAATAGACAATAGAAGTAACCGACTATAACAAGTCCTGCCACCAGTGGTAGATAGTGCAAGACCTTCAGATGTGACCTGTCAGCTGTGATATAAATAATTTACAAGCTGGATGAATAAACATTTGCAGAGCTAACATTGATCTTTCTTAGCAGGTCGTGAGGAAGCAGCAAGTTTCAATGGCTCTCCCAATGAGAACTTCAATTATTCATATACTAAATGTTGGGAACATCAAGAGAGCAAGAATCACTAACAGAACTGATCACAGGGAATGAATAAAGAAACCAATCTGTTACCTGACCAAACCATTGTGAGATACAATGACTGGGAGATAACACAGACAGAAACTATAACCAAATCACATTGAGACAGTCTGTCAGCTGTAGCGTAGAAATGTGACTAAATGATGGTACACATGAAAATACAGAAATGTCATGCAGCAATCAGATTTATTATCATGGTCAGTGGTGTCACCGAGTGTGTACCCCACCACATCAGAGGTGGTGACACCAAAGTAGTTATACAACTTGTGTTCGGTGTTTCAGCATAAATTTAGTATTTGAAAAAGACAAGTACTGTAGTTAGATACAATCAAAAATACTTTTATAACAAGCTTGATTGTGACTGTCATGAAAACTGCAACAAGATGGGCAATGGAGGGTAAACAAAAACATGGAATACCCAAAACAACCTTGGGGAGAACAGTAGAACAAGAACTGAAAGAAATCAATCATAGCTGGAACACAATACAGAGATGGCCAAGAGTAGAAAAGAATAGTGTGTATTTGTTGCTGCCATAAGTGCCAGGGGCATCACAGGCTAGAGAGAGAGAGATGCTTGAGTGTATCACTATACAAAGCTAAGTATGAATTATTAGTTATTTAGATCACCAGTGTGGTGTCGGGGTCCTAAGGAAGCAAAGAATAGTACCACTGCGACCTACAAGGCATGTCATAGGAGGCGACTGATGTAGGACCTAGGGAAGCTACCTAGTAAATAAAAAGCATAGCAGAAATCGGATGTGCTGGCCTACTTGTAGGCGCATAACTGGCATAATGTACAGTCGCTATTAGGCTCAGATCACATACAAATCACACAGAGTGGTTAAAAAGTGGTCAATATGGAATGTTTGGAGAAGATTATTTAGACTTCCTACTAGACCTATTCCTATTTTGTTCCCTATTATCCAGTTTCTGTTCGCTATCAATGTCTATATTTTGAACATCTGAAATTTAATTCTTAATTAACTTTTTATTATATCTTCACTTCTGCTGGTTACATGTTGAAGATTAGCAGGATAACGATCGAAAAAATAGGCTACTTGCAGCTGACTAAATTTGAGAATTTTAAAGTTAAAATTTAATTTCTATCGAACCCACTGTCATGAAACAGCTGGGAGGGTAATCCAGCCAAAAAAAAAACCTTATGATGAAATCTCTCTCTCTTGCGATCCCTTATGATGAAATGAGATGTGCTTGGCAGAAAGATGCAGCTGTTCTGTAAATACAACACTGTCTATTCATGCTTATATTACAACAAGAAATCACAGTACTTTTTAAAATAGTTCTATTTGAGCAAATGAAGATGGTGATGCTTCTTCTGTCTACCATCTTGTACTTGACATTACAGGTTGGTGTTCGTGGACAGAACATTGTAGTTTTAGGAGTTGAGAAGAAAGCAGTTGCCAAGCTTCAGGAGGATAGAACTGTGAGAAAGATTGCTTTACTAGATGAACATGTAGCTTTAGCTTTTGCTGGTAAGTACAATTATTTTCTTTGGGAACAACATTGCTAGAAAGTTGCTCATATTTATCCTTTGTTTTGGATGGGGTGGGTTTTCCCACTTTGTATTGTACTGTCCTTTGATGATACTATTAGTTTCCTCATAGCTGACCAGGTCGTCTGCTTGTGACAATTTTCCTCCATATCTGGTCAGACTACCGGCTATTTCAATTAATTTTCTCTAATGCTGCAGTATGATGGTATACTCTGCATTTCTTCTCTTTGAAAGTTATCCCAAAGTTTCCCTGTATCATTCCATTCAGCATTCTTCTGTTATTTCATTGCTCTTTTGTTATTTCATTGCTTTTTTATTTCATTGCTCTTTTGTTATTTCATTGATCTTCTGTTATTTCATTGCTCTTCTGTTATTTCATTGCTCTTCTGTTATTTCATTGCTCTTCTGTTATTTCAGTGTGGTTTAAACTGACTGAACACCCGTCATAATCACTAGTTTCTCATACATCTGGTGTTTTTTTTTTTGTATAGACATTCTACTGCACCTAGCTTCCATTTCTGCCCTAAAATTGTTTGAGAACTTTTCTGTGGCTTCTTTCTGGTCTGCATTCTATAACAGACTTACCCAGCATATGTAACTGAACATCTGTGGCTAAGCCCTTTGCCTTGTGAGTCGAAGGTTCGAATCTGGACAGCGCCGTTCTGTTCACGAGTGCAGTTTTTCCAGAGACCCTAGGATTATTGTTGGCGCTACAGAGTTTGTGCTTTGTGCAATACTCTCGGCAAGTGGCGAGCCATGTGGGGTAAACCCGGTGCAATGAAGTCAATCCTTGGACTTTATGTAACTGAACACATCTACCTTCTGACATCATAAAACAACCAAGAGGGCAATCTCAAACAAAATATTGTAGAGGTCTAAAGGGGAATGCAACATATTCATGTTATCTGCACAAACTACAAAGAATGGTTAGCTTAGTTGCTACAAATGAACAAACAAGCAGCAAAAGCAAACATTCTGAATGAATATATTTTTATTCTCAATAGCGATATATTTTTTACTTCAGGTTTGACCGCAGATGCTCGTATTCTTATCAACAGAGCTAGAATTGAATGTCAGAGTCACAAACTGACAGTAGAGGATCCAGTAACAGTTGAATACATTACACAGTTCATTGCACAGCTCAAACAGGTCTATATTTATGAATACAATGTTGTCTCTGTCTTGTTGCTATCTTTGAGAAAATCATTTTATGATTGTGTTTGATATTGCAAACAGTAGAAAGAAATGTCATATATTTCTATACATAATATAGGTGTTGGGTTACTATTACAGCACACATACAATCTCTTGACATATACAATCTCTGATATATACAAGCTCTGATTGTCAGCACTGTAACTGCTTCTTCTTCTTTGCTCTACATCAACCACTCTTTATTTGATTTATTCCTCTCCGCTCCGCTGTGAGCATAGAGCCTCAACAGTTGTTCACCACTTTTCCAGGTCTCTGGCCGTTTTCTTTATGGTCTTCCAGGATAGTCTAGCAAGCACCCTTCAGTTCCTCAAGAAAACTTCATCCCCAGGTCTGTTTAGAATGTCCTCTTTTCCGTTTTCCTTGTAGGTTCCACTCAAGTGCTTGTCTAGTGACACTTGACTGTGTCTTCCATAGGAAGCGCAACCCATCACCATTTTCTCCTCTTAACCTGGGTCTCTCTTGATGGTGTGTATGCTAATTGCACCTTAGACCTTGAGTTTGTTGTGTCAGTCAGGTCTCTATACACGTGTAGACCAGTACATCTGGCATCTGCATGCTTTTTTAATCACAGTTCCATCTCTCACTACCTCAATGACAAAGTCACAATTCCATCTCTCACTACTACCGGAGTGACAACACTTACTTAATCCCGTCATGCCTAGTGACACATGGGGCTTCAGAAAGGACTTTCCATGCTCTCCTGTCCCGTGCAACCTTCAGCGCAGAGCCCCACGTCAGTCATAGATGCGGTGTCCAGTTCCTCTTCCATCATGCGCCTCCATGTTGTCCGTGGTCTGCCTTTCTCTTTCCCTCTGGTGTCCAAGTGAGGGCTATCCTTGCAGGCATTTCTTGTCTCATTCTCATAACATGTCCGAGCCATTTCCATCTTCTCTTTTGAGTATGTCATTCATTGTCTTGTGTCTTGGAGTAGTTGGTTATTGGATATTTTTACTGGCCAAAAGATTCCTAAGATTCTGCGAAGACAAGAGTGGTGGAAAACTGACAGCCTGCTAGTATCTCCTTTGGTCATCCTCCAACACTCCGATCCGTAGAGCAAAACAATGCTTTTATAGAGTTTAAGCTTTGTGGTCCTATTGTAGATTTTGGACTTCCATACTGGTTTCATTCTGGCAAAAGCGGTTCTGGCCTTACTTAGGCGTGATTTTATATCTTCCTCTGTGCCACCATTTAGTGTCAGTACGCTACCAAGATATGTAAACTGCTCAACCCTTTCCAGTGTTTCATTTTCTAACATTACTGGTTGTTGGATTTCACTGTTTGTCATAATTTTTGTTTTTCCTGTGTTTGTTTTGAGGCCTACTGTCTTTGCCGTGCTGACCAGAGTGACAAAGTCACATACAAATAGATTTGAAGTGTTCAAGTAGAATTTTTCAAATGGCCTAAAGCGGAAGAATTGACTTCATTGTAGCAAGATGTACTCCATATTGTTGAGTCCCTCTAGGTAAAAATGGCATGTCATCTGACAAGAGTATTGCATGAACTCTCTAGTATTGCATGAACTCCCTAACTCTGGCAACAATCCTAGGGGTCTCTGGAAAAAATGCACCAGTCAACAGAACAGTGTGGTCTGGATTTGAACCCACGACCTTTGGGATGCAAGACAAAGGCTTAACCACAATTGCTCACTCTAGACGAATGTTAAACATAAAGATAATATGAAATATCTATATATTTACACTGTATTATTTGACTATATACAAGTTCCACAACTCATAATAGCATTATCCCATCACAGAAATATACACAGAGTAATGGTCGTCGTCCCTTTGGCTTGTCTGCTCTTATAATGGGCTTTGACAATGATGGGACTCCAAGGCTGTACCAAACTGATCCATCAGGCACATATCATGAATGGAAGGTAAGTGTACAAGCTTTGACAACATCATGTGTGTGGGAGATTAGCAACCTGTTCATTTTGTGTGGGAGACTAGTCTTATGTTCATGTTGTGTGTGGGAGACTAGCTTTATGTTTGTGTTGTGTGTGGGAGACTAGCTTTATGTTCATGTTGTGTGTGGCAAACTAACAGCATGTTTGTGTTAACTAGGTGACAACAAATCCCTTTAAAATTTCAAGCAAACCAAAGATCAACATCCATACATCCTGTATGTACATCAACTGTAATAGTTAGCCTGTGCATGTGTTATATAATTGTGAGATATGTGTATATATATATATATATATATATATATATATATATATATATATATATATATATATATATATATATATATATATATATATATATATATATATATATATATATATATATATATATATATATATATATATATATATATATATATATATATATATATATATATATATGTATATATATGTATATGTATGTATATGTATGTATATGTATATATATATAAACCTTCTGACCACAGCTGCGGCCCTACCAAAAGGGAAAGAATGAATCTCAATTGATGGTAGCATGACCAACTATCACACCGTTATCATAGGTTGAGGCCGTTACTGCTGCTCTCTGGGACTCTGTTTACTGGGGCTGTTGTATCTGACTCTCGCCCATGTGGTGCCAGGCCCCTCAAGGGAAACAAAGAATAGTACCACTGCAACCAACAATGCATGTCGTAAGAGATGACTGATGTAGGCCCTAGGGATGCTACCCTAGTAAATAAAAAGCAACGCAGAAATCGGATATGCTGGCCTACTTGTAGGCGCATAACTGGCAAAACATACAATCGCTTTTAGGATCAGATCACATACAAATCACACAGTGGTTGACAAGTGGTCGATATGGAGCGTTTGAAGAAGTATCTGACTCTCATTCGATGCTTCAGAAGATCCAAAAGGGCAAGTTTCTATATGAGTAGATGTCGTCTATAGAAGTTTCTAACCTTCAGAGGTTTACGTAGATCTACTGTCCTGGGCATGCGGGTGTTTGCGGTAATGAGAGAGCGGACAGGCTTGCATCAACATCATCGATTGTTGGGGAGTTGAAGATGGAGACAGGTGATGTTCTTGTCTCTTCGCGACAGCCCGTTGGATGAAGGCACTAAAATAGATGTTGAATCGATCCAGCAATCTAAGCAGTTTGGATGGAGTTACCCGTTGTACTGGTAGAACTGGATGTCCAAGGAGCAGAGTGAGTAATGTGTTTAACCAGCAAACCACGGGAACCATCAGTATGCGTACTCTTCGATATCTGTTGGGGAAACTGAGCACCTATGGGTCTGCCCGGAGTGCAATGACATCAGTTTAGTAACCGATAACCAGACCATGTATATACAACAATTATGTACAATATATTGTTGACTTGTCCAGGCAAACACGATTGGTCGCAGTGCTAAGACTGTACGAGAGTTCCTAGAGAAACACTACACAGCGGAGTTGCAGGCCAGCGATGATGAATGCATCAAGTTGACACTGAAGGCCCTGCTTGAGGTAGTACAGTCTGGAGGTAAAAACATGGAAGTAGCAGTCATGAGACGAGGACATCCACTACAGGTCAGTTTACCATATTCATCTTTTGTGTTATCATATCCATCTTTTATATATGCACAAAAGTTAAATTATTTAGGTCATGTGTGATTCCTGTACTGACCTACGGATGTGAAAGTTGAAATCAACAAAGAAAATTGATAAGAAACTGGACAGCTTTGAGAATAAATGTCTCCGAAAATTATTAAAAGTAAAATGGAGTGATTTCGTTTCTAACAACACAGTGAGAGATAGAACACACCAACAACCTGTATCAAATATTATAAGGAAATGAAAGTGGAAATATTTAGGTCATGTTCTTAGATCAGACGAAAAGAGACTAAATCGACAAGTATGTGGTCACCAGTTCGGAAAAGAAAATGTGGAAGACCACTCTTGAAGAACCATCCAACAAGAAAGTAAACTATTGGGATGTAAAACCATCGAGATCCCCAACTGCTAGCACGAACCGCATCACATGGAGATCTAAAACCTCTGCCTTATGTACGCCTTTGTACGAAAGGAACAAATTAACTAATTCATCTATTATGTTACCATATTCATTTTTTTATGTTACCATATTCAGCTTTTATGTTATCCTTTTCTGCTTTTATATTAGTTGAATAAAGTCAGTTTGCCTGATTACTCATATTCCGCCTCCGTACCAGCCATAACAGACTCCGTTCCCACCTATACAACAAATTTTAAACCGGCACAACTAGCATGTGCCACTTCGAAAAGGCGGACATGATGGCAGAGCACCTACTACAAGACTGCCCACTACTAGCAGGCCTAAGAAACGTAACCTGGCCGGAAAATACCGCAGCAAAATGAGAAGCTGTACAGAGGATGGTCCCCAAAAACAACAGCAGATTTATGAGGAAATCTGGTACATCTGTCTAAGCGGTGATCGCGCGCGAGAGAGATATGCAATGTAAATGTAATAACAGCCTTTGCCACAGACGTTTGTTGTACATCACATTGTTCAGTACCAATTGGAGCTCTAGTGCTTGTCCTTCAGTGAAGTGTCTGATTTCAACCAGCGTTTACTGGGTTCGCTCTCCATCAGCCTTTGACTGTCCCCAGTCCTAAAGAGATATGAAGGGCTGGAGAAGACCATCATGGAAGGAGACAAAAAGGAGTCCATGGAGAAAATGGATTCAGGATGTAACTGATGGTTTGAACATGACGGCTGCAGGGGTGCAACATCTGGCTGATGAGAGAGATGTTACAAAGGGTTGTTGGGATGGCAAAGTTCTGCTCAGGACAAGCTATTTGATGATGATGTGTCTTTGATTTATTTGATGAAACAGCAGAGAGAGTTCATTTTGAAAGTGAACTTGTCCCTACTTAATTATTATTATCTTTCTTTTTCTTCTCCTCAGATAATGGAGTCGGATGAGGTGGAGAAATATATTTCTGAGATAGAGAAAGAGAGGGAAGAGGAAGCAGAAAAGAAGAAACAGAAGAAAAAGTGACAAGACTAATTGTTGTGTTATACTTTTGTTGTGTTATACTTTTGTTGTTAATTGTTTGATGTGTCTTGGTAAGACATGTGGCTGTGTCCTGATAAGACAGGGTGATATGTCTTGGTAAGACACATGACTGTGTCGAGATAAGACTGGTTGCTAACAAGCAGCTTGTAGTTGAGCATGTCATGTGTCAACTTTATAACTTATTTGGTCATATCATAGCCTGCATATATTTTGGCACTGCTCTGTGACACTTGAGGGAGGTCACTCATACATGATGTCTTCATACATTCTTCACATTTTTATATCCCCTTTCCTTATGAATTACCACATGTTAATGAATAGTATCATTTGTATACTTGAGAAATGTGCTGGTCAGTCCCAAACAGAACTCTTTAAAGGTCAGCATGTGTTATATTTTTATGCAAGAAAGTTGATTTTTATAATAAAAATTATGGTTATTTACATGTGGTTTGTGTGTCAACATTTCTTGTAGAACAATTTTGTGTGTACTCTCGCGTTCCCATTTGTGCTGTGTACAAGCTATAGGATCATCATCTAGTTCCTGTTGGAACTTGGCCCTCATAACAGAAGTTCTAAATACCTCCATGTCCTTCTCTGAGATGTTCAACATTTTCTGCAGTCATATTCAACTTGTCTATGACATTTTCTTCTTGGTCTTCCTCTCGCTCGTCTGTCTCTTGCAAGTTCTCCCTCCAGTTCAATGTTTCTTTGATGTCCTGCTGTCACCTACATCAACTTGTCTATGACATCTTCTTGGTCTTCCTCTCGCTCGTATGTCTCTTGCAAGTTCTCCCTCCAGCTTCACGTTCACTGTTTCTTTGATGTCCTGCTGCCACCTACATCAACTTGTCTATGACATCATCTTCTTGGTCTTCCTCTCGCTCGTATGTCTCTTGCAAGTTCTCCCTCCAGCTTCACGTTCACTGTTTCTTTGATGTCCTGCTGCCACCTACATCAACTTGTCTATGACATCATCTTCTTGGTCTTCCTCTCGCTCGTATGTCTCTTGCAAGTTCTCCCTCCAGCTTCACGTTCACTGTTTCTTTGATGTCCTGCTGTCACCTACATCAACTTGTCTATGACACATTTTTATCTTCTGTTCTTCAGGTGATGTCCTGCTGCCTACATCAACTTGTCTGACATCTTCTTCTGTCTTCCTCTGCCTATGTCCTCTTCCCTCCAGCTTCACGTTCACTGTTTCTTTGATGTCCTGCTGACACCTACATCAACTTGTCTATGACATCATCTTCTTGGTCTTCCTCTCGCTCGTATGTCTCTTGCAAGTTCTCCCTCCAGCTTCACGTTCACTGTTTCTTTGATGTCCTGCTGACACCTACATCAACTTGTCTATGACATCATCTTCTTGGTCTTCCTCTCGCTCGTATGTCTCTTGCAAGTTCTCCCTCCAGCGTCACGTTCAGTTTCTTTGATGTCCTGCTGACACCTACATCAACTTGTCTATGACATTTTCTTCTTGGTCTTCCTCTCGCTCGTCTGTCTCTTGCAAGTTCTCCCTCCAGTTCAATGTTTCTTTGATGTCCTGCTGTCACCTACATCAACTTGTCTATGACATCTTCTTGGTCTTCCTCTCGCAAGTTCTCCCTCCTCCAGTTCAATGTTTCTTTGATGTCCTGCTGTCACCTACATCAACTTGTCTATGACATCATCTTCTTGGTCTTCCTCTCGCTCGTCTGTCTCTTGCAAGTTCTCCCTCCAGCATCACGTTCACTGTTTCTTTGATGTCCTGCTGTCACCTACATCAACTTGTCTATGACATCATCTTCTTGGTCTTCCTCTCGCTCGTATGTCTCTTGCAAGTTCTCCCTCCAGCATCACGTTCACTGTTTCTTTGATGTCCTGCTGACACCTACATCAACTTGTCTATGACATCATCTTCTTGGTCTTCCTCTCGCTCGTATGTCTCTTGCAAGTTCTCCCTCCAGCATCACGTTCAATGTTTCTTTGATGTCCTGCTGCCACCTACATTGTCCCCTGCCTTGTACTCCAGTAACCATGCCTTCCATAAAGTCCCCTAACACAATACAAAGTGGCAGTCTTTCTTCTCTGTTACTGGCCTTCTTCAGTGTTCCAGCAAAACTTTGGCTATTGTCCGTCATATCATCTTATGTGTTTGTCACTTGTTGCTTTGTTCAATGTGTTCTATGTATCTGGTACTGGAAGACAAATAATCTTCCTGTCATCGTACACTAATTGGCACCCAAACGGGTGATGATCAAAAGTCTCTTGTTGATAGGTAGACCGCCAGTGTGGTGCCCAAGGAAGCAAAGAATAGTACCACTGTGACCTACAAGGCATGTCATAAGAGGCGACCAATGTAGGACCTAGGGAAGCTACCATAGTAAATAAAAAGCGTTGCAGAAATTGGATGTGCTGACCTATTTGTAGGAGCATAACTGGCACAACATACAATCACTCTTATGTTCAGATCACATAGAAATCACAAAGAGTGGTCAATATGGAGCATTTGAAAAAAAGTTAGATGATCTGTCAATGACTAATATTTTCCAATAGAAATGACAGGAATAGGGCAAACATGAGTAGTTCATGCAAATTTATTATCATTTTGTAATACATTCAAGACACACACAATTACATGCAAATTTGTATAAGCAGTAACAACAACACACAAAACATTACGTATAATCATGAAATAACAGACTGGAAATTTGTCGGGGTGGGAAACAATTAATACAAAGAAATTATTCGAAAAAAGAGCACAATATTGAAATTGTCTAAAAAAGTAAACGCATAAAAGATAACAATAATTGTTTCCTTTTTCAAGCATTTCTACAGACAGTAAACAAACAATGTGCGATGGAAGTAGATTTGGTTGTAATTCTTGTATGTTCTGCATGTACTTGGCGGAGGACTGGTCTGCATATACGTACTCCTTTCGTTCGCTTGAAATATTGTCTATGTATTCAATGTCTCGTGTATAAACTTCACTGTCTTTTGTAGCTCACACAAGTGTAGTCTGTGTAGTTTTCTGTCGAGTGTTGTTTCATTAGGCCAGTGGGGGACTGCCTAGAGTAGTTGATAGTAGCTCGGCCTGCTAGCTGTGAGACGCCTCAGCTCGGGTTCGAACCTACTGTCCGGCATTTGTTCGAGTCCCCTGGTCTTACTCAGGACGATAACGTGAGTACCTCTGAAGTCTGAGAAAATCTGCCTGTATGGCGAAGGAATACTAATTACAAGTACATTGAGCACACGGCTGCCAGTGTAAAGTAATTTACAATGTGCACGCTGCTGCCATTGTAAGAAATTGGGAAAACGGATTTTCATGCAAAAATCAGTTTCAGAGATGAAACTTCATCTGAGTTGAAAGCGGACGAAAGAAAAAAAAAAAAAAAATTAGGCCAGTGAGTTTGTCTCAGTATATCATATTCGGGGCAGTCTATATGCATACTGAGATTGACCTTTCCGAGAATGTATCCCAGGGACAGGAGATTAATAGCCGAGTCCAGAGTGACATTTGTCAAATATGGACATATGCTGTCTTAGCATCTCTGATATATAAGCTCTCTCTACAGCTTCCTGTAGCCAAATGTTTGATGGTTATATCCTACCAGTGGCCAACACTAAATAAGGATGACTAACTCAGTCAGGAAATCACCAATTCCTGTTTGATTGTGGCTGACTTGTATATATGTATGATAGAACACTAAGCTTTATTGCACAATTTTATGACTCCATAGTTATTTATTGATGACAAATGTGTGAATAATACTGATATTTCTTAGCAATTAATTTATGACATAGAACTGTTACTCTCGCATGATATGTCAATTTTAAACTAAACGTGCCTTTATCTAACAATACTGGAATGCGAGGCTCATGCAACTGTTGTGGTCTAATTTCAAAGAATGCTATTCAGTCTTGTGTTAGCCTCCAATTTTACATAGTTCTTCTCGCCCGAGTGGTTACCAGGGTGTAAAGAAAAGAAACAATGTTACCTGCCATGCATGTCGTAAGAGGCGACTAAGGAGGTTTGGCTGAAATCGGATGCATGTGTCCTAAACGTGTAGAAGTCTATGCGTTTAGGGGCCTACCAAACCAATGTGCAACGTATACATGTTCTTGGCAAAGATCAAGCATATCACAAAGAGTGATTAAAATTGGTCGTAAAGAACGAACGCAAAGAAGAAGAAGACATAGTTCTTCTCTCGTTCACCTGTTGTGACTTCAGCTTCAGGCTTAGTTAGGGCAACTGGTATATCACTACTGACTGATATTTTCATGAAGGCATGCTTTCCTTATTACCAGTGTCCCCAGCCATAGAGGCTTGTCTTCTACAACTTCAGAGGTATTTCACAGTTAACAAAAACTATACACAACATTCAGCATCCTACTTGGCACACATAAACATAAGCTACTTGGTGCACATAAACGTAAGTTCTATTATTAGAAATACTTAACTATAAATAGAAGATTAACTTGAGCAATCAAACTTTAAAGGTGAACTACATCGATCAAACTTATAAAGAAGCAACAGACAAGTGTCTCTTGTATTCAACTAGCACACCTCGCCCAAGTGGTTACCAGGCCCAAATTTGGGCTGTAAAGAATAGAACCACTGTTGCATGTCATACGAGGTGACTACAGTTTGGCTGAAATCGGATGCACATGTCCTAAACGTGTAGAAGTCTATGCGTTTAGGGGCCTACCAAACCAATGTGCAACGTATACATGTTCTAGACAAAGATCAAACATATCACAAAGAGTGATTAAAATTGGTTGTAAAGACGAACGCAAAGAAGAACTAGCACCACAAGTTAACAATGCATAGCTACAGAATTTGCATATAAATACAAGCAATAATCCATGAACAATAATAATACAGCAGGTATCTATCTTCAATTTCTCTTACTGATCACACATGATGTGTTGGTTAACTATAGCTTATAATAATAGCTGTCCATCGCAAGGGATTATGACAACCGCCTCAGATGTGTGTTGTTGCTCCTCTGGTCTGTGTGTGAAGGTGACTGTAGTGTCCAATCCTCAGGTGGGGCATACATGATCAAGGCTGGATGTGTTGTGTGATCTGTCTTTTCGCAACGATCACTCTCTGCGCCTCAACAGTATGATTCTTAGCTGTATGAGTTCCTCTTGCATTAGGACTAACAATCCAAATATATCAAATAGTTTTGTTACAGAAACTTCAATGAAAAACTGACTTAGTGTTAAGAATAATTTCAACACAATGTTCCATCAGTGATGTGCTTGTATGCAAAGAGCTCTGGCAAGTGCCCTTGTGTATAGTGTTTCCTACCACCTCTTCCTCTGCGATCAACTTCTGCTATGCGACTACCTCGGTATGTGTCATAAACAGGGCGGTGCGCTTGAGGTCTTCACGGTTCCCCATAGTTTGTCTTGTAGTGTTGTTTCTGTTGGCCAGATCTCCAATCTCTCACTACTCAGACTAGGGCAGTCTTGCAGGATGTGCTCTGGGGACTGCTTTGGTGCTCCACAGGTGCAGGCTGCCAAGTCCCTGAGACCCATTCTGTGGAGGTGTGCTCTGAGATTGCAGTGTCCCGTTCTAAGTCTGAAGACTGTGGTCTGTTCTTTTCTATTGAGTGTATTTATACTGTCGTGCTCTGGGTTGTATCCTCCATTTGTTCTTCTCCAGATCATTTTCCTGGATTGTTTCAGGAGAGTCTTTGCTTCTGTAAAACTTTGTGTTGGGTGGTGTGTTAGGCTCCCCCAGCCTTTGCGAGTTTGTCAGCCTTTTCGTTTCCTGGTATGCCACAGTGAGCTGGTATCCACTGTATTCCTATCACCTGATTTTGTATCTTCTCTCTCCTTGTTACTCTCACTTCAATTAGTGATGTGCTTGTATGCAAAGAGCTCTGGCAAGTGCCCTTGTATATGTTTCCTATCACCTGATTTTGTATCTTCTCTCTCCTTGTTACTCTCACTTCAATTAGTGATGTGCTTGTATGCAAAGAGCTCTGGCAAGTGCCCTTGTATATGTTTCCTACCACCTGATTTTGTATCTTCTCTCTCCTTGTTACTCCCACTATTTTCCACCTGCAATTCATCTTTGTAATTTTCTTTTCTTCATTTTATCAGTGTGTCCAATTTTTACACTGGTAGCATAAAGTTTGGATGAAGATTGTATTATCAAATGTTTTTCGCAGCCATCTATTTTCAAACACATTCAACTTTCGATATCTTTAGTCCGCCTGTATGGTGCCGGGGCCCACAAGGGAAGCAAGGAATAGTAAAACAACACGTAATCACAAAGTACTGTAGTTTTACAAATTACAAAAACAATGACAAAATACAGCAACTTTTTGACCAACAAGGCCTTTATCAAGCAAACGAACAACAAAGAATAGTACCACTGTGACCTACAAGGCATGTCGAAGAGGCGACTGATGTAGGACCTAGGGAAGAACCCTAGTAAATAAAAAGCATCGCAGAAATCAGATGTGCTGGCTTACTTGTAGGCGCATAACTGGCACAATGTACAGTCGCTCTTAGGCTCAGATCACAAACAAATCACACAGTGGTTAACAAGTGGTCGATATGGAGCATTCGAAGAAGAATATCTTACGTCATTATCCAACTCTCGCTGACATATGTTTTAGAGGAATGATACATTAGAATTGAAAATTTGAAATTCAGTTTTAGAAGTGTATAACTTGTTCAATATTTTATGTAGACTTTAGTTCTGTAACTATAAATTGTGAGAACAGAATGGTTTCTCTGACGAAGCAATCAATTCAACATTTCAAGTAACTGCGTTATCTGAGCGATTTTCTTATTTGAGTAACTTGCTGGTTTACAATCAAATCTACAGACAGTCCAGGTAATGGTAGACACAAATGCTCAATAAGGGTGGTGGTGGTCAGCAATATGTTATTAAAAATGTATTTGAAGGCAATATTATATAAACTTAAACATTATGTATAACCAATCGAAAGATATCATGAAAAATAAAAAAGGAATTGTTTGCTGGCTTGAGGACAAAGGTCTGAGAAAATCCCAACACTTTGTCATTTTCAGAGTTGTTCTGGTGAAGATAAATTCAAGAATTATCATATGGACAATGTCAGAAACAATCAATTTATTCACAAACAATCATTAATTTATCACATGCCTACAATGTCACAATCGTTAATTTATCACATGCTTACAATGTCACAATCATTAATTTATCACATGCCTACAATGTCACAATCATTAATTTATCACATGCTTACAATGTCACAATCATTAATTTATCCCATGCCTACAATGTCACAATCATTAATTTATCACATGCCTACAATGTCACAATCATTAATTTATCCCATGCCTACAATGTCACAATCATTAATTTATCACATGCCTACAATGTCACAATCATTAATTTATCACATGCTTACAATGTCACAATCATTAATTTATCCCATGCCTACAATGTCACAATCATTAATTTATCACATGCCTACAATGTCACAATCATTAATTTATCACATGCTTACAATGTCACAATCATTAATTTATCCCATGCCTACAATGTCACAATCATTAATTTATCACATGCCTACAATGTCACAATCATTAATTTATCACATGCTTACAATGTCACAATCATTAATTTATCCCATGCCTACAATGTCACAATCATTAATTTATCACATGCCTACAATGTCACAATCATTAATTTATCACATGCTTACAATGTCACAATCATTAATTTATCCCATGCCTACAATGTCACAATCATTAATTTATCACATGCCTACAATGTCACAATCATTAATTTATCACATGCTTACAGTGTCACAATCATTAATTTATCCCATGCCTACAATGTTACAATCATTAATTTATCACATGCCTACAATGTCACATAAATAACGAATTGCACAAAAACATTCGAAAGTGTGTCTCAAATATGTTTCTAGCAAACAAATCTAAAAATACAGACCACATAGAACAGTCTGTCTAATGTTTTTATATATTGTGTCACATCTGACTAATGACTGTGGAGACACGGGCACCATGTGAAAATTGCAATAATAATAAAGTAACAGTAACATGAATAAAAATAATAACAGATGAAAAGTTAATCCTGATTAAATAATAATTCCTCTCGTACTGTTATACGATACATAGGGACTGCAAGTAACCGTTCTATATACCGCTCTATCCAGGGCAACTCGCTCAATCTCCTCCATGGAACGGAGACTGATATTTCCTGCCTCTCTCAGCAAAGTTCGTTTCAGGGTCTCCTTAGGTGGACCTCTCTTTCTTGAACCCTTTGCATCCCACTTCAATGCCTGCTTTGATATTTGTTAATCATTTCTCCTCAAATATGTCCAACATATCTCCATCTTCTCTTTCTTATAACAGTTGTCACTAGTGATTGACCAGACATGTCTCTGATTTCATCACTTCTGAATTCTTTCCATTTTATATTCATTATTTTTCGCAGACATCTATTTTCAAATGCATTCAACTTGCTTTCTATATCTTTAGTCATTTTCCAATCCTGATTACAAGTTGAATTTTTGTGTTTATATTGTGCTTAACCTTTTCACTGCTACATGCTTTCCGTAGATGAGCTAAAAATAGCTACTCTTTGTTTCTAGGTCACAAACGTGAATGTACGTGTATAGCAGTGACAGTAGAAATGTATAACGTGTTAACACATCTTTAGCCCACAGAGGAGAGATAATAACAGACGTGTTAATGCGCCTTTAGCAGTGAATAGGATAAACGTCCTTTAGCAGCTAAAGGGTTAAGAAAAAACTGAATCATGCTGTTATTCAGAAACACATTTTTTTCCCATTGAAATTCTGACTGATGTTAAAGCCGGAAGAATAAAGTATGGTGCCGGTGATGTATCACACAGACAATATGGCACCCGTAGACATCGTGGTGGACAGCGCTGATATCGAATGTCTCAGTCATGCAGACAGAGCATCAATTATTGATAAATATTTTTTTTTTAAACATGAACTTTCTGTTTTCTTCTGTGTTCTCACTAGATTGGGATTCGGATTCTCTAATAAAGGCAGCCGTCTGCTGGTGTAAGTGGGCCACCTCTTTCTTCTCAGGTCTGCATACTGGGGCAGTTCTGTAGGATGTGTTCTGTT
The DNA here is from genome assembly GCA_020796225.1 of Arion vulgaris. Classification (NCBI taxonomy): domain Eukaryota; kingdom Metazoa; phylum Mollusca; class Gastropoda; order Stylommatophora; family Arionidae; genus Arion; species Arion vulgaris. The sequence goes on from CM036755.1 coordinate 3,195,957, forward strand.
GTCATACTCGCCAAGCCACAGGTCGTTGGTGCCTATTTTGAATTTAGTGTACAGGTGGTGTCTCATTCTGTTGTGACCGTCCGAAGGCAAAGTATGGCTGTCTGGTCCCTTCTGGACAGTTGGTGAACTTTCTGTTTCTAATTTTTGAAACGTACACTAGCTATTCATTTCATATATATGTATATAAAAATGTAGTTACAAGTTACCTTGAGCTGACCAATAACATTGACTAAAACACCTCCATCAACTGTTGGTTGGCAGTCTATTGTTGTGATCTGTCGGAACATGTTGTCTATAGGGATTGTCTGAAGAAGGGAGGAAACAGACTTGCAATCAACATATCATACAGAATCATATTCAAACTTTGTTCCATCTACATCAGCCACTTGTTAAACCACTCTATATGGTCGGTATGTGATTTGCATCTTAGAGCGCAAGTTTGTTATGCCCCTACACATCTGGTTTTTACATTTTTTAAAATTCAGGTTCGTCTCACCATGTAGAAACAAAAAAACTTGACTGGGGAGTCCGTCCCTCTAGGTGAGTCAAAGCTACATTTACCTTGGACTGTGCAGTCAAATTTTTCCGGTCTACACTTCTCGTCGGAGAGGGAGGTACGCTTCGTATTCTACAGAACCCTAGCCGGTGCTATGGAGTTTGTGAACTACAGATGAGATCTTCATGTGTAAGAAATAGATTGGGGCACACATGGTTACGCACTGGAGTGCAATGATGATGGTCCACTCAATCAATCCACATACAATATGAGCGGTGGCACCCTAAAAGGCCAGCTTTCAGCTATTTCATGATCACAAACTTCAATATGTCCACAACAGCAGAACCAAGTAAGACTATATAAAATCAAGTTTGACATATAATACAAGACTAATATGCAAGGTGTGCCCAAGACTAATATGCAAGGTGTGCCTTACTTTCATCTTTTCTGCAATTGATTCCAATCCCTGAAATTGTTGACCCTCAAAGGTTAATAATGCATCTGTGGGCTGAAAAATAAACAAAATATTTTCTCATGTATTTGTTCTGTCTGTGTGTGTGTCAAATGTTAATAATAAAACATCTATGGACTGAAATATCTTATTCTTCGATTGCTCCATATCGACCACTTGTTAAACCACCTTTTGTGATCTCTGAGCCTAAGAGTGATTGTACATTGTGCCAGTTATGCGCCTACAAGTAGGTCGGCACATCCAATTAGTGCTACGCTTTTATTTACTATCGTAACTTCCTTAGGCCTCTACCTCGGTCGCATCTTATGACATGCCTTGTAGGTCACAGTGTTACTATTCTTTGCGTACCAAGGCAACACACAGGCGAGTCTCTTTCACAAGTAATTTCATGTGCTTGATTTTAATTTGGGCAGTCTGATGTGGGCATTCTGTAGCTTAACCCCTTTGCCTTCTGAGCCAATATACTGGCCTGAATCATTGTTTAAAATGACACAAAGCCAATATACTGGCTAATTGAGTAGACATATTCAGCACTGCTATATAAAACCGTGTCCAGATGTAAACCAAAATTACGGGTGAAAAGGTTAATCGGTAGTGAACTTGATCACAACTCAAGTATACCGGGTTCAAACTCTGCGGCGGGCAGTTTGGAAGCAAATTTGTTTATGTGGGTTTTTACCAATGGTAAAAATAGACCACATCGTTCTTCTTCGATCTGCCTTTTCTGCCATTTTGATCATTCTTGTTGTGATATATAAACAGCCTTTGCCAAGAATGTTTTTTTGCGTAACATCATTTAGCGCCATTTGGAGCATATCCTTCGGTGACGTATCCTTTTTCAGCCAGCGTTTACTGGGCTCACTTTCCGTCAGCCTTTGGCTGTCCCCAGCCGACCTGCAAGGCAGCAGGTTGCTATTTTCTTTTATGGTAACTACCCTTAGACAACCTTCCCTCCTGAGATGTTGAGTATCATCTGCCCAGGTCACCAGTCTTTTTTTGGGCTGCTTGTTTGAGCTGCTTGGTTTGCCTGCCGTCCAGTTTTGTGTACGATTTGCTCCGCTAGCCTTTGATTGTCCCTAATAAAACCTACAAGGCAGTAGTAGTTCTCTACGAGGGAAACGGGTTATTGTTCTGACCTCATCGTTCAGAAAGCAATTGCAAGTTACTGAACGTATAAGTGGTGCCTAGAAATTCAACAGCTCATTTACTGTGGTTGAAGGAGAGGTCCTGTAAAAGGATAGGCCACAATTTTCATTTGGGCAGCAGGTGTGAACAATTATATCAGTTGGTCAGTCTGGTTACTGTCAAAATATACATATTTGTATTTGATTTTCTCATCTTTTACTTTTAGTTAGTCCATATTTATTCTTTGTTTGTTCTAGACAAACTGTTACATTGAGATATAAATAAATGAGGTTGCTTCTTTTTCTTTAATCAAGTCTGTGGTTATACTAGAACTTTTCAACGAAGAAGATAATGGGTATTCTCTATCTCGGGTTCGCATAGCGATAGGTGTGGCAAGACGGGAAAACAATGAGAGAAACCCCAGTAGATACATCAACCAACACAGAATGGGAGTTGTTAGCCCAAACACACTGAAATACATGCTTGGGAGGAGATTGGAGAAATTATGGACATGTCTGATGATCCTCAAATGAACATACTAGAACTTCAATTTCCTCTCAAGCACGGTTGTCTTTTATTGATTTAGCAAACCCTCCAACCATGTTAAGGTAGGCTAATGTGGAGGGGTCTCAAGAGATGAAATGTCTCCATGAATGTAGATGGTGATAATAATGAAAATCCCATTCTGTGTCAGATATCTGAGCATAGTCATTAAATGTATGATGCATACATAACCAATTTCCACTGATGGATATACATGAATTATATGATGGGTATACATGAATTATATGATGGATATACATGAATTATATGATGGGTATACATGTCTGTTAGGGGAAGTTACGTAGATGCACACATAACCAATTTCTACTGATGGATATACATGTCTGTTAGGGGAAGTTACGTAGATGCACACATAACCAATTTCCACTGATGGATATACATGAATTATATGATGGGTATACATGTCTGTTAGGGGAAGTTACGTAGATGCACACATAACCAATTTCCACTGATGGATATACATGAATTATATGATGGGTATACATGTCTGTTAGGGGAAGTTACGCAGATGCACACATAACCAATTTCCACTGATGGATATACATGAATTATATGATGGGTATACATGTCTGTTAGGGGAAGTTACGTAGATGCACACATAACCAATTTTCACTGATGGATATACATGTCTGTCAACCATGATCTGCCTCTCTTGAGTCTGCAACCTTTCTCCTTACCGAGTTCTTCACAGAGGGGATGGTCTTTGTGTTGATTTTAAGATAAGATCGAACCCTCCAAGTCTCAATTCTGTGAGCAATAGTTGGGAGATCAAGAAGGAATCTCATTGACACTCCTGGTGTATCTTTGGTACATCCCAGAATGATGCGCATAGCTCATTCTGAATTCTTTCCAGTCTCACTATCTGCGTAGGACTAATCGTTAAGATAGCACATGCATATTCTATACATGACAGAACGAGGCCTTGATACAGGAGCACAAGAAGGCGCTGCTCAATGTTAGCAGCGGCCATGATATTCAGAACGGATAGTGCGTTCAGAGCCTTGGCAATAACTTTTATCGATGTGGCCCCTAAAGCATAGACTGCGATCAAACTTTATACCCAGATAGCTCATAGACGCTTTTCGAATGATTGTGTGACCATCTATTTTTACATTTGGTGTTTCAGACTTTACAATGTGGTTGTTTAGGGAGAACCATGATAGCACAGCTTTGGTGTGGTTTATCGTTGCACCAGAGACATCGCACCAGGCCATGATGCGGTCCAGCTCCTCCTGTAGCTTATTAGCAATTTCCTCCCTGTTTCTTCCCTGTCTGTACACCATGATGTCGTCTGCAAATGACATTGTCCTTCCCTACCAGATAGTTGCTGCTGTGTAATCATTATGGTGAATACATTGAATAGTACTGAAGATAGTGGGGACCCTTGTGGTAGGCCTGGTGAAATTGTTGTTGGCGCAGAGTACCAATTACCACACTTGAGTGCCACTTTTCTCTCGAACAAGGCCTTTGCAATCCATCGTATGAGCAGCATATCGATGTTGAGTAGACTGAGCATGTGTATAAGGTACGTGATTGGAACTTTGTTGTAAGCATCCTCGAGATCAAGTACAACTGCGCATGTCTCCAACCCAGCCAGAAAACCTTCAAAGTTGTCATATACAAAGATTGGCGCATCACACCGCGTTTCTTTATTCCGCCTGTATCCGCCAAGGGTGGAAGGAAACATGCGGCGTCCCTCCAAGTCTGCATGCCACCAACTTTTCCAGAAGCTTGCCCACTGTGTTCTGCATTGCAATTATTCTAAAACCGCTTATGTATTTGTGATTTTTGTTGGGTTTTTCCAGTGGTATTAACTCTTTCCACGCCCATTTATTTCCTCAATTATTAATTCAAGGGAAGTAAAAAAAAAAAAAAATACGATCCCAACTACTTATCAATAAATAAACATATATATATTATTATATACTAAATTGAAGTAAACTGGACAACCTAACAGAATAACAAGGTTAAAAGTACTATAAGTAAAACAGAAGAAGTAAAACTAGAAAGACTTCTTATAAGGGAAGCAACTCTATGGCGCAGTGTGCGGCTTAAAGCGTGCAAAGGACTTCCGCCATGGCGCAGTGTGCGGCTTAAAGCGTGGAAAGAGTTAAGTAGCTATGAAGCCATTCCTCCCTGATCTCGCCACTTTTTAAGCTGGTGTTGAAGTCTTTACTGAGCTCATTCATGTCAGTGTCTGATATCTTGCTTATATCACTGTATTGGATACCATCGGGACCCGGTGAGGTGTTGTGTGATCTCTTGAGCACTGCAAGTATTTCTCGCTCGTAATTCAAGCTCATTCCACTCCGTAGCATCACATCGGTCGGACAGCAGCGAAATTATACTGAGTCTTTCTTCTCTATCATTTATATTAGTCTGTTTAATCAAATTTTCGAGAAAGGCCATCCCTTTATCGTTGTTGGTTTTCCGCCACACCAGATCGTGATCTTGAAAATCTGGTATGCTACGTTTATGTGTTGTACCGTTCATAGACTGGTGAAACCGCCAAAATTTCTGGAGCGAGCTATCGGAGTGCATTTCAGCACAAAATTCCTCCCACTTGGCTGTCTTTGCTTGGTTAGCACAGGTCTTGAAAAGTGTCTTCTCGTCCATGTCTAACTTTAGGGCCAATATATGCTCCGGCAGGACTGTGGCTGCTCGTCGTGCCTTTTGCCATGCATTGACAGCTCTTCTCTTGGTGAGCCATATGGTTTCCACATCCTTATTCCACCACAGTGGCTGTACTATGTTCATCTGCCTGTGTTGATATACTTGAGCCTTGGCATGTCTAATTTTACCAATCGTGTCTTGTCATACGTGAAAGCATTTGACGTAATCTTACTTCTGCTCGATCGTCGCCTCTCGATCAAGACAACGCATGGGCAGTGATCACTACCATGGTATCCTAATACATGCCATCTACAAAAGGGTGGATGACACCAATGCCAGGTCTATTGCCCCATCTGAATTGCCTGGTCGTTTAGCCAGCCTGGTTGCTTGTCCTATGTTAAATTTTTGACTTAAAGCTGAACAGCTTTTCTACATCTCTTATCCGCCAGTAGCGTATATGTTAGTGTATCAGTATCAAATGTGATGTGTATTTTTACTATTTTAAGTTGAACAACTTTCCTTTCTCTCTACTCTTATCATATCAGTATGATTGTACTGTACTCTATGATGTGCTTGTGATGAATGTATTTCGAATTTTCAAACACTGACAGTCAGTGTGACTGTTTGCTATTTGTGTCACTTAACAGTAACAATCAATCAATTATAATCCTGGAAAGATTAGGGCATGATTAGGAATAGCCTTGCATAGGGGTTAGTAGTACTTTTTACTTAACTATCATTACTATGATAGTTTACTTAACTATGTCATGTAGTTGTAGTCTAGACTAGCATGATCTACTTGCATGATCACACTCAATTCCATAATCAGTTATGACTGGTACGGTCAGGTTTACCCAGTACGAGTGAGTCAAGCGAGTGACATCATCATAGCATGCATGAAATGGATGATCAGCATGAGCATGCATCAATAAAAATAAATAACCGACACACAAGCAGATGATAAATGATGGGTTTGAATTTGATCTAATCTGAGAATCTGTCTCGTGTTGTTGCATCAAACAGTCAATACTCACTGTGCTGTTGTTGCGACTTCTCATTCTGAATCAAGTCGTGTCTAACAGTTGATTTAATGTTTTATATTTACATAACAACATTTGATTATGAACAACACAACTATTGTCATTGAACTAACTTCTAAGTTCTCTAAGCATGCTTGCTTTTTACTAGTTACGTTACTTACGTGGTACATGACCGCCACCTGGCTCCTGATGTCTTTATTATCAAACACAAGGTAATACTGTTCAACAAACTGTTTACCAATGTTATCAAAGTTAGGATTCATCGTGTTTCGTTTCCAGTATAACAGAAAACAGGCGCAATATTATTCGTTGACACAAACACTATCTTACTCTACTCTGTATAACCTATGCCGACTTTTGAATAGTGAATGAATTCCCCTGTGTCTGCGATACCGGAAACTCACTTTTTGGCGTAGGCTGTTTTAAAAACATACAGTTATAGAAAACAACAAAACAAACATTTCTTTTTTTTTCAAATTTATATTGATATTTGTTTTGCTTCGGACAAGAATGTTATGTTATGTTATGCGATCGACGTCATGGCATATTGGGCATTCCCATTTGTGTTCTGTCCTCCGTTGCAGCAGCCATCCCAAAGTCCATTTGCTCACAGTACCCATGAGAAGTTGATTACTATATCTCTCTCTCTACCACGAAGACGACACTGTCTGGCATGTCCACACTTAACGCCTAATTCTCGAACTCGTTCCAGTGTCTGAGACGTGCCCATGTCACATAATTGAGAGCGTACCGCATTGATGATATCGGCTCTGTCCATGCTTCTGCCTACTTGAGTCGGGGCACTGTTTGCAAGAGAGTCAGCACGCTCGTTACCCCGCACTCCAGCATGTCCAGGCGTATACAGCCAACTCATTTTCTTGAGATGTGATCTCCGAATGATGTCCACCCATTCCACACGCATACTTCCAGATTCAAGCATATTCATCGAGTCTGATATGATGATCGTATGGGTAGCCTGTTGCTCAGCCACCCATGACAGAGCCCTGGAGGCAGCGGTGATCTCCGTAGTCATGCTCGATGTCGTTGTCTCAAAAGCCCCGCAGTCCTCATGAAGTGTGCGACCGTTTCGTTGTGCTGAGTAAGCCCACGATGATCTGGTGCCACGCTTGACAGAGCCATCGGTGTAGATAATGATATCACCTGGGTGGGAGTACTGATCCACGAGTGCAAGAATTTCCGCATTGACGACGCCCGGGGCCCATTCTCTACAGCGGCGTCCAAGTGTGCTGATAACCCTGGCGTAAGCAGTCATATCCTCTGATATAGACATCCATTCGTCACCATGCCTCAGCTCATCTAGAGTACAGACCTGTTTAATAACATCCTCTGCCTCGGCCATCCAGGATCGACCTCTCTTCAATCGCCTTCCTTGTTCTCATTTATGGATTTGGGCAGAGGATGATTTGTGTCCGCAGAAACTCTCAGATACGCTTTTACCTGTACGACTTTGTGTCTCGTGGCTATCGTTGGCAATCCAAGGACATAGCACATTGCCTCACAAGAAGTGTCACGTGTGCAACCGAGTATAAGCCTCATCGCTTCATTTTGGATCCTTTCTAACTTATCCAGCGATGTTCTGCATATCCATCAATAACTGCATAAGTCTTCTTCTTCTTTGCGTTCGTTCTTTACAATCAATTTTAATCACTCTTTGTGATAAGTTTGATCTTTGCCAAGAACGTGTATACGTTGCACATTGGTTTGGTAGGCCCCCAAACGCATAGACTTCTACATGTTTAGGACATGTGCATCCGATTTCAGCCAAACCTCCTTAGTCGCCTCTTACGACATGCGTGGCAGGTAACAGTGAATCTATTCTTTACACCCCAAATTTGGGCCCCGGTAATCACTCGGGCTACTGCATAAGTAAGGTGTAAGAGACATTGTTTCCCAAGAAAGGAGACCTAACAGATTGCAATAACTGGAGAGGAATCACGTTGCTTTCAATACCAAGTAAGATATTCTGCAAAATTGTCATAATGCGAATACAAGAAGCAGTAGACAAGTGTCTACGAATGGAGCAAGCAGGATTTAGGAAAGGAAGAGGAACAAATGAACACATATTTACCCTGCGTAACATTTTAGAACAATGTAGCGAGTGGCAAAGGACTATATATATCAACTTCATAGATTTTGAAAAGGCATTCGACAGCGTCCACAGAGACAGCCTATGGAAGATACTGAGACAATACGGCGTACCGCAGAAGCTTGTCAACATCATAGCCCTCTTCTATAAAGATTTCTCCTGCAACCTAAAGAATTCCAACAAAACATTCCCAGTAAAATCTGGTGTAAGACAGGGATGCGTAATGTCCTCTCTTTTGTTTAGTATTACAATTGACTGGGTGCTAAAAATGCCATAAAACAACAAGCACCAAGAGGAATAAGATGGACCCTTTCGAGATGCTTGAGGACCTGGACTTTGCAGACGATATAGCCCTGGTGTCACACAAATATGAACATATACAAGAGAAAAGTACAATACTTCACAGCACGGCAAAGACAGTAGGCCTCAAAACAAACACAGGAAAAACAAAAATTATGACAAACAGTGAAATCCAACAACCAGTAATGTTAGAAGATGAAACACTGGAAAGGGTTGAGCAGTTTACATATCTTGGTAGCGTACTGACACTAAATGGTGGCACAGAGGAAGATATAAAATCACGTCTGAGTAAGGCCAGAACCGCTTTTGCCAGAATGAAACCAGTATGGAAGTCCAAAATCTACAATAGGACCACAAAGCTTAAACTCTATAAAAGCATTGTTTTGCCAGTTTTGCTCTTCGGATCGGAGTGTTGGAGGATGACCAAAGGAGATACTAGCAGGCTGACAGTTTTCCACCACTCTTGTCTTCGCAGAATCTTGGGAATCTTTTGGCCAGTAAAAATATCCAATAACCAACTACTCCAAGACACAAGACAAGAGGCAATGAATGACATACTCAAAAGAGAAGATGGAAATGGCTCGGACATGTTATGAGAATGAGACAAGAAATGCCTGCAAGGATAGCCCTCACTTGGACACCAGAGGGAAAGAGAAAGAAAGGCAGACCACGGACAACATGGAGGCGCATGATGGAAGAGGAACTGGACACCGCATCTCTGACGTGGGGCTCTGCGCTGAAGGTTGCACGGGACAGGAGAGCATGGAAAGTCCTTTCTGAAGCCCCATGTGTCACTAGGCATGACGGGATTAAGTAAGTAAGTAAGAGACATTGTTATATGCGTCCTGCAAATCAATGGCGGCTGCTGCCGTTTCCATCCCCATCTGAAACCCCTCATACCCATCATATGCAAAGACCGCTGCATTGCACCAGGTGTCCTTTCCTGGGCGATAGCCGCCGAGAGTGGAGGGGAAAAGACCATTTGTCTAAGAATGTTGCACGTTGGCATGTTTTTTTTATATTTTGCATATTCATAGTTTATGTTTTTTTAAAAAGACGATGGAGATAGACCGGACATGTGATACGCAGTGAGACTAACTCTTTCACAAAAACTGCACAGATATGGACACTAGAGGGTAAGCGAAAACAGCTGGAACATAATATAGTTGACGATCAAGAATAGAGTAGAAGGGTGTGTATGTGTTGCTGTCCTAAGTGTCACGGGTCAGAGATATACATAGTCTTCTTCTCGTTCGCAACTGTTCAATGTCTACACAATATGTTTGTTAGTTCATCAGGGCTTCCAAACAGCTTTGCCTTGATGTCTGTCTCTGATGTTCAATGTCTACACAATATGTTTGTTAGTTCATCAGGGCTTCCAAACAGCTTTGTCTTGATGTCTGTCTCTGATGTTCAATGTCTACACAATATGTTTGTTAGTTCATCAGGGCTTCCAAACAGCTTTGCCTTGATGTCTGTCTCTGATGTTCAATGTCTACACAATATGTTTGTTAGTTGATCAGGGCTTCCAAACAGCTTTGCGTGTATGTTCATCTCTGTTGGCCAGTTTTATTTTCGTTGTTGATTCTTCTTCTTCTTCTGCGTTCTCACTAGATTGAGATTTCGGATTCTCTAATAAAGGCAGCCGTCTGCCTCAGATTATCAGCCACGGCATACAGTTTGTCTTGGACGCTGGTGTAAGTGGACCACCTCTTTCTTCTCAAGTCTGCATACGGGGGGCAGTTCTATCGGATATAATTCCTATGATTTCTGCTTCCCCGTTTGTGCCGACTTCTTCCCGCAGTAAGTTTTGGCCGCACTCGTGATGGTAGGTCTGACATTCTTACTGCGTGGCTAAATCTCCGAGGCAGATTGGCGACCGTAGAATCCATTATCCCATTCCTCATTCTCTTCTCCTTCTTTGCGTTCGTTCTTTACGACCAATTTTAATCACTCTTTGTGATATGTTTGATCTTTGCCAAGAACGTGTATATGTTGCACATTGGTTTGTAGGCCCCTAAACGCATAGACTTCTACACGTTTAGGACATGTGCATCCGATTTCAGCCAAACCTCCTTAGTCACCTCTTACGACATGCATGGCAGGTAACAGTGGTTCTATTCTTTACACCCCAAATTCGGGCCCCAGTAACCACTCGGGCGCCATTCCTCATTGTGAGGGATCGTTGCACCATGTTATGCGCCTTACGGCCTAGTGCATCCGTTTTCTGCAAGCATTTGTTTCGGGTTAGCATTCCCTAGGGGACACGTGCATCCGATTTCAGCCAAACCTCCTTAGTCGCCTCTTACGACATGCGTAGCAGGTAACAGTGGTTCTATTCTTTACACCCCAAATTTGGGCCCCTGCAACTACTCGGGGAAGTATGTACTCTGCAGTCTGGTGTATCTGTCCACATGTACACATGGCTGAATTGTCAATCTTGAATTTTGTATACATATGGCTGCGGAGCCGATTGTGTCCTGTTCTAAGGCGAGAATGACAACTTGTTCCAATCTGCTGGAAAGTGATTATTTGATTCTTTTGTTCCTGTGTTGCTCCCTCTTTGCTAATTTGTCGGCTCTCTCGTTTCCTGATATGCCACAGTGTGATGGCAGAATCACCTGATATGCCACAGTGTGATGACAGAATCACCTGATATGCCACAGTGTGATGGCAGAATCACCTGATATGCCACAGTGTGATGGCAGAATCACCTGATATGACACAGTGTGATGGCAGAGTCACCTGATATGCCACAGTGTGATGGCAGAATCACCTTTATCTTGACATTCAGCTCACTTAGTGTTTCTTTTTTTAGTTCTGGCAGTTGTCCACTATTTAGGACTTGCAATATTGACAGTGCATCTGTGAAGAATATAATCCATTGACTTGTGTGTTTTAGTATCTTAGCTGCAATGTCTATAAACTGTACTTCAGCCGAGTAGTTTGAACAGAACGTTCCGCCTGGTGTACAGGTGGATTCCTTGTTTGGGTCTGACATTAACTCCTGCTCATTCGTTCCTCACTGATCTAGTTGCCGATATTCATAGTGATATAAAAACCAAAACAGTTCTGTGAATGGAAGAGACGTGCAGTGAAACAAATAAGTTTAACCCGTATGTAAACTATTTTGTTAATGTTAATAGCTGGTCACGAAAAGGGGCTAACACAGTGGCGGCTTGTGATCGTTTTTGTTGGTGGGGCCAGACACAAATTTTCGGGAAAATCATGGCTTTTGGTTATGTTATATTTGAATTGATTAAATAATAAATACACGTTATATAATCACCGGCCGCACAGGATATTGATATCAACTTCAAATTGCCAGAAAAGCAAGAAATAGTAAAAGCTATTGGATCCCTGAGAAACAACAAAGCACCGGAAATGATGAAATGACAGCAGAGCTTTTCAAGATCGATCCCATCTTAGCTGCAAACATATTAGAGCCATTGTTTGCAGATATCTGGGAGAAAGAAGAATTGCCTAAGGATTGGACTAGGGGTACTGTGGTGAAAATCCCCAAGAAAGGAGACCTAACAGATTGCAATAACTGGAGAGGAATCACGTTGCTTTCAATACCAAGTAAGATATTCTGCAAAATTGTCATAATGCGAATACAAGAAGCAGTAGACAAGTGTCTACGAATGGAGCAAGCAGGATTTAGGAAAGGAAGAGGAACAAATGAACACATATTTACCCTGCGTAACATTTTAGAACAATGTAGCGAGTGGCAAAGGACTATATATATCAATTTCATAGATTTTGAAAAGGCATTCGACAGCGTCCACAGAGACAGCCTATGGAAGATACTGAGACAATACGGCGTACCGCAGAAGCTTGTCAACATCATAGCCCTCTTCTATAAAGATTTCTCCTGCAACCTAAAGAATTCCAACAAAACATTCCCAGTAAAATCTGGTGTAAGACAGGGATGCGTAATGTCTCTCTTTTGTTTAGTATTACAATTGACTGGGTGCTAAAAATGCCATAAAACAACAAGCACCAAGAGGAATAAGATGGACCCTTTCGAGATGCTTGAGGACCTGGACTTTGCAGACGATATAGCCCTGGTGTCACACAAATATGAACATATACAAGAGAAAAGTACAATACTTCACAGCACGGCAAAGACAGTAGGCCTCAAAACAAACACAGGAAAAACAAAAATTATGACAAACAGTGAAATCCAACAACCAGTAATGTTAGAAGATGAAACACTGGAAAGGGTTGAGCAGTTTACATATCTTGGTAGCGTACTGACACTAAATGGTGGCACAGAGGAAGATATAAAATCACGTCTGAGTAAGGCCAGAACCGCTTTTGCCAGAATGAAACCAGTATGGAAGTCCAAAATCTACAATAGGACCACAAAGCTTAAACTCTATAAAAGCATTGTTTTGCCAGTTTTGCTCTTCGGATCGGAGTGTTGGAGGATGACCAAAGGAGATACTAGCAGGCTGACAGTTTTCCACCACTCTTGTCTTCGCAGAATCTTGGGAATCTTTTGGCCAGTAAAAATATCCAATAACCAACTACTCCAAGACACAAGACAAGAGGCAATGAATGACATACTCAAAAGAGAAGATGGAAATGGCTCGGACATGTTATGAGAATGAGACAAGAAATGCCTGCAAGGATAGCCCTCACTTGGACACCAGAGGAAAGAGAAAGAAAGGCAGACCACGGACAACATGGAGGCGCATGATGGAAGAGGAACTGGACACCGCATCTCTGACGTGGGGCTCTGCGCTGAAGGTTGCACGGGACAGGAGAGCATGGAAAGTCCTTTCTGAAGCCCCATGTGTCACTAGGCATGACGGGATTAAGTAAGTAAGTAAGTATATATTATTTTTGGTGGGGCCCGGTCCCTCTGGCCCTTAATGACGAGCCGCCACTGGGCTAACATATTGATTATGACTTACTTGCACAAATACACTGTGTAACACAGTCTGTACTGACAAATATAGAAACCGAAACTTTAGTTTAGAGGCCTCTGAATATTATATTATATTACACATATACGTAACGCGTCTACTGGATTCGTTCTTCATTGAGGTAACCAATGATGCGCGTTATCAACCTACGTTACCGGCACAACATACTGAATCGTCCCAGTCTGCACTAACTACTAACGGTTCTTCTTGCGCTCCCTTATTTCCTTTAGGAGTGTGTTTTACCACAGCCAACTATAAACTTATAGGCTCATGGAGAAATCCCTGAACTAGTTTCAGTTGGAGGCTGGAATTTATATATGTTTGAGAGAACACTGTAAGCTTTTTTCCAATTTTACTCAATTATGTGAGTCTATTGTGTATGAGTTTATTGTTTGGCTGTGGTTTTACGCGAGCTCTCTTTTCTAAATGTCTAGAAACTCTAAAAATAGACTGCGACCTTTCCCATCAGTTGGAGATTACGTCACATGTTTACTGTAGCTTACAAAAAAAAACAATCGATATGTTAATTATCTACGTGGAACATTACCTGCCAACGTAAGAATTTGAGGTGACATAGACGTTTCTGCTGTCGACAAATCTCTGAGATCAAAAGGAGACCCGCGTCATGTTTGTGAACTATGAACTATTCATTACGCATGGCGTATCATTTACATTGATTTCATTTTTGCACAGAATAGAGAGTTTTTCAGGACTGCTGTCATGGGAGCCAAGTTCCGGAAGGGACAAGCTACTTGATAATTATATTAAGCTTGTCTGCTCCCTTAGGAACGTAGGGCTGCAAGACGTTGTACAAGAAGAGCTGAATGCCTGAAGGGTAGAGAGAGGTGTGTGCTTAACCAGCGAGCCATAGAAACCATCAGTATGTACACTCTTCGACATCTGTTGAGGAAGACTGAACACATATGGGTCTGTCCGGAATGTAATGACTAAAAACCAATAGCCAAACCTCAGCCTTAGAGTATCTTATTTTTCGAACGCTCCACGACGATCACTTGTTAACCGCTCTGTGTGATTTGTATGTGATCTAAGCCTAAGAGCGATTGTATGTTGTGCCACTTATGCGCCTACAAGTAGGTCAGCACATCCGATTTCTGCGACGCTTCTTATTTACTAGGGTAGCTTCCCTAGGTCCTACGTTATCCGCCTTTTACGACATGCCTTGTACGTCGCAGTGGTGCTATTCTTTGCTTCCCTTGCGTGCCCCGGCACCACATAGGCGCCTTAGAATATCAAATCTATTGAGTTATACTGTGACATGACGTCAGATCTGATTGGTCGTAAGTAAGACCATCGAATCTAACTCATCTACACTCATATTTCTCTTCTGTCAATCATCATCGTTCTTCTGTCAATCATCACAGCCAAGCACTAATAGCTTCAATGAACTGTACGAGTCACTTCAGGTCATCCATAGAAATCCTCATTCTTCAGGAATGAACGTTCTTTGTAGCATATATTTCCATCCTGTCTACCATGAAAAGCCGACACGCATGAACGATATGGTACGCCGTCTATGGACTCCGTGTTGTAAATGTACGTTTCGGTGCCAGTTGTAGCTAAAACCATATTTATGCGTCACATAAAACGTGCAATCTCAGTGGGAAACTAGTTTAGTCACTTGAGTTTAAGGTAATGATGACACAACAAGTACCTACTCGACCTTCTGGTACGAAGTAGGCTCCGCCCCTCTAGGGGACACGTGGGGACTGTCACGTGCTCTAGGTCCCGTTGCTACACCTGTCCTTACGTCTTCCAGGCCACTACTATCTCCTTCCCTAACACTTCCTTTACTATCCGACAAAGCTTCACTTGTGTCTCCCGCAACCTTATTTATGCTATTCTCTGCAAGCGCTGTGGGATGGCATATATAGGTGAGACAGGCTTGCGCCTTGGTGACCGCTTCGCTCAGCACCTCCGGGACATCTCTAACAGTGCACCCACCCCGGTAGCTGTCCATTTCAATGGCCCCTGTCACCACGGCAGGACAGATGTCTCTATCACCGGTCTTGTGTCGTGCTCCTCCGATGACCGCAGCAGGTTATCATTGGAATGTCGGTTGATTGACCGTTTGGGTGTAGTGTCACCCAAAGGTATCAATGTACGACTTCAGCACGCGTAGTGTCTATGCCCACTGGTCCTTTTTCTTCTTATTTCATTCTCTCTATTTCATCTACCCCCCTCCACAAACCCATTGACTCACTACCATTTCCTCTTCTGTCTGTCCACTCTCCAGCCACCTCCCCTGTTCTTATTCATTTCTACGCAGTATCACATGACACTATCATCCCTATTCATCGTCAGAATTCGGCTCACACTCTAGGGTGTCACTTTTGACACTTCTCTCCCCTCGGTTCCAGCCACACGACATTGGATTCTGCCTGTGTTCGTTCCCCGGACACACAGGATGCATATTAGCCAAGTAGGGCTCGAGTCGTTCTTGGTGAACGGTGGTCGAGACATTCCTAGTTTAGTCACTGGGACCCGTTCTAGTGTCATGTTCTATCCCATTTTCTTACTTGCATACTTATCTTCTGCACGTTATCGTCTGGTATACATATCTGTGGGACACTTACAGTGTCCCCCGGGAACATTGGAGTACATACCCGCCTTTGTTATCGGAGTGTATGCAATCCATATTGGCCGAATAGGGCTCATGTTGTGTGGGGGTGTACGTGTTTACACAGCAGTAGGCTATGTCGGTCATTAACGCTATTATCTGACGTTTCTTCCACCTACCTCTCCTGCTCTTCCCACGTGGGGTCTTTGTTCCCACCTGTACAAACAATATCTTACGTAACCTGCCACTGACGCTTTCCGATTGGCCAGCCAATCGGTAACCTAATAGTCTTCCTATTTCCTGTCCATTCTTTCATTCACGAGATGCTGACCAAGGGCCACGCAGGTACGTATGCCAGTATCTTTTGATGCAGATCATTTGTTAGTGTCATGTTTTAGTTAATTTAGTTTTTCTGTTTTTCTGTTCTTGATAAAGGTCTTAAGCACCGAAACGTTGAGTGTTGTTTTTTTCATATCTTATAATTAATTTTTCCCTTCTTATGTAATACTGTATATACCAGTCTTTGCTCTATCGCATAACAACTCATGATCAAAGTCCAATGCGAATTGCAGCAAAACCATCAATTCTACAGTAGCAAAACTTGGCACCCAATCTTAGAATTATACCGACGCAAATGTCTAATGGAAGAATTGCTATAGGAAACCTGGATTTTGTAATATAACCGCCCGAGTGGTTACCGGGGTCCAAATTTGGGGTGTAAAGAATAGAACCACTGTTACCTGCCCCGCATGTCGTAAGATGTGACTAAAGAGGTTTGGCTGAAATCGGATGCATGTGTCCTAAACGTGTAGAAGTCTATGCGTTTAGGAGCCTACAAACCAATGTGCAACGTATACACGTTCTTGGCAAAGATCAAACATATCACAAAGAGTGATTAAAATTGGCCGTAAAAAACGAACGCAAAGAAGAGGGGAAGAAGATTTACTAGGGTAGCTGCCCGAGTGGTTACCGGGATCCAAATTTGGGGTGTAAAGAATAGAACCAATGTTACCTGCCATGCATGTCGTAAGAGGCGACTAAAGAGGTTTGGATGAAATCGGATGCATGTGTCCTAAGCGTGTAGAAGTCTTATGCGTTTAGGGGCCTACAAACCAATGTGCAACGTACACACGTTCTTGGCAAAGATCAAACATATCACAAAGAGTGATTAAAATTGGTCGTAAAGAACGAACGCAAAGAAGAAGAAGACTATGGTAGCTTCCTTAGGTCCTACATCAGTCGCCACTTACGACATGCCTTGTGAGTCGCAGGGATATTATTCTTTGCTTTCCTTGCGGGCCCCGACACCACACTGGCAATCGTGGGAAATAAAATTGAAAATATAGTAATGATTAGCACATTTGATTGCAAACGGGACGGCAAATAGATAAATACCTGAATGGCGTGTCCACATGTGATCGTCGAGACAAGGACGCATACAAAATAAGGAACTCGACTGATCGTGTGAGATGGTAAACAATTAAAACCAATCGATTTTCATTATCTGCGTGGCACATGATGGTGTTGACGATTAGTGAGAAGTCAGTACAAGCAGAATAATTTTTGTGTTTATAAGTTGATAAGAGTAGTGAAGATAATGAATGACGTAATCAATGCAGGGAGCACTTTATTAGTGAAGATAAAAAACGGTGTAATCATTCAATAACAGAGTTCGTTCTGACCAGTAACTCCTCGGAGGCAGTCACAAGATAACAATTGTTATCACATGTGCAGTTATTATCACATGTTATTCTTCTTCGAACGCTCCATATCGACCACTCGTTAACCACTCTTTGTGATTTGTATGTGACCCGAGCCTAAGAATGATTGTACGTTGTGGCAGTTATATGCCTACAAGTAGGCCAGAACATCCGATTTCTGCAACGCTTTTTATTTACTAGTGTAGCTTCCCTAAGTCCCTACCTCACTCGCCTCACTACATGCCTTATATGTCGCAGTGTTACTAAGTCCCTACCTCACTCGCCTCACTACATGCCTTATATGTCGCAGTGTTACTAAGTCCCTAGCTGACTCGCCTCACTACATGCCTTATATGTCGCAGTGTTACTAAGTCCCTACCTCACTCGCCTCACTACATGCCTTATATGTCGCAGTGTTACTAAGTCCCTAGCTGACTCGCCTCACTACATGCCTTATATGTCGCAGTGTTACTAAGTCCCTACCTCACTCGCCTCACTACATGCCTTATATGTCGCAGTGTTACTAAGTCCCTAGCTGACTCGCCTCACTACATGCCTTATATGTCGCAGTGTTACTAAGTCCCTAGCTGACTCGCCTCACTGCATGCCTTATATGTCGCAGTGTTACTATACTTTGCTTCTATTGCGATTCCTGACAACACACAGGCGTGTAAAACAATAATTCTATTTTTCTTTTCTCCATAATCATATAAGTCAGCTCTGACATGGCACATACTGATGATAGTGGTCAGCAACACTTTTTAACTATCTTGTCCTAGTCATCATCATCATCATGCAGCTTGTCATATGCAGAACTTTTCAACTTCAATTGTCCATTGAAATGTCAGATGTTCTTTCTCTGCCTTTTGCTGTCACGCTCAAGTTATCTATCACATCGTATATCCACCTTCTCCTTGGTTCTCATCTTCTCCACTTTCCTGAACTGCAGTCTTCTCTAATTGTTTATTCCAAACCCTCGGCCTCTTTTTATGTCCAAAGTATCTCACTATTCTCAGTCTGATTTGTCGCAGCAACCAATTTTGTCCAGCTCTTGGGTCTTACTTTAAAGATTTATTTGTTCTGTCTTTTTTCTTTAAATTTGGATAGCTCTTTTATAATATCTATGGTCTTCTTCCTTCTTATTTTTCTGGGATCAGTTTCCTATGATCAAAATTGTAAAGAGCGAGTTATCACCACGAATTCAGTCGTTAGCAAGAGATTCTCACGGGTGTCCAACAATTTCTTCCTTCAACTTCTGCATTCAGTTTGTTTCCTATGTTCAAAGCTTTAAACAGCGAGTTGAGTTGTCTCGGTGAATTCAGTTGTCAGCAGATGATCCTCGCGGATGCTTCACGACTTCTCCTTCAGATTAGTCTCTGGAGACCATGTCTTAGGCCTCAAGTTATTGAAGAGAGGTAACGTTTACAGAATGTGTTCGGGAGTCTGTGCTCCCCTTTGGCTTCTTCTTCGAACGTTAAAAATGGAATACGAATCGGCTCATCAATCAAAATAGAACTGGTACGGTCAGTCGCTGGACGCTGTTGGAGATATTACGAAGGAGATCGGAGCACCTATGGACATGTCCGGAGTGCAATGAAGATATTCCAAACTGAAACTGAAACTAAAAGTGGAAACAACTGCTGAAGCCCTATGGTCCACGAGCAGCAGATGAATCACATCTACATTGTATGTTATTAGTTAACCAACACATTGACAACATTTTCCTTTCATTACTTTTCATTGTGAAACTTATTTGATCAGTTGTTAATGTTATCTTTTGGGAGCTTTTTTAGTCCTAGTCACAAGACAAATTAATCACATGACCAGAAGAGAATCACGTGATACATTGTGTGTACATACGCTATATAGGAAAGCTGCTCCGACTTGAAACTTCACAAAAGTAGGCGATTGAAAGATATTTGTAACCGTCGCCAGTTTTGCTGCGACAATCTGTTTACAGAATATAAATATGGCAAAATATACACTCTCTTATATCAGCATAGCTATTGTTCTAGCTTTGGCGATTGTTGTACAATGCAGGTCAAGCTTCAACCAGATTGTGGAATCCATGGCTCGAGAAGAATCCGAGAGGATTGTTGAGGATCACCATCCTGAGGAACCAAGCGTCGTTATTTCCGAAATAAGTTTGAGAAAGTCACAACCTTGCTACGTAAAAAGGACCAACTTTTCAGACCCAAGACAGATCGTCAAGTAAGTGGTAAATATATTGTCAGTATCATGAGTATGTGGCTCTGTCACAATCTGTGAGTGAAGCGGAAGGTAATAATCTGTGGGGATGAGATGTTTTATAACTTTAAATATATTTTATCTTTACTAAAACAATTTACGGGTAATCGTATACTGTGAAAGACAGGCTCTTTTTGAAACTGTATTGTAATAAACTGGTTTATTTGCTGGAACTATTGTATAATATTTACAGAATGTTGATAACATGTTTCAGTTTGGAATATTTTCAATGCACTCCAGACATGCCTATAATGATAGGTGCTCAAATCTCCTTCGCAATATCTCCAACACTCACTGTGTTCAATGACTGACCGTACCAATTCGATTTTGATTGATGAGCTTCTCATATATCTGTTGTGCTGTTCTTTTCTGACCTCACCAATCTTCAATCCCAGCTCTTGCAATCTAGTAGTTGATGGGGATTGGTTTAAATGAAAATCTTCTTTGCGGCCACACTCTTTGAAGGCGTTCAAAATATCCAGTGGTTGGCCCCCTGGTATGGTGGCAAAGCGAGCCAGCCTGTCTGCTCTCTCATTGCCAATGATACCCATGTGCCTCGGAACAAAGATAAGCGTACTTCTGCAAATTGTTGACGCTTGTAGTGATTCAGTCCATTGCCTGAGCACCGAACCAGCCTCCACCTTTCAGATCATACTCAATGAATCACTCAGAATGGACGCATGAGTGTAGTTTTGTGACTTCAGTTAGAGTAGTTCCCTAATCACCGCCAGTACTTCCATTGTTGTGCTGCTTGTTGTCGTATTAAATGCACCACTGGCTTCCTTGACCATTCGCCACATGAACTTGTAGAGAAGGCCGGTGCAGACTTTTCGTGGGGAAACTACCAATCCATCCATGTAAATCACAATGTCACCTTCATTGCAGTTTTCATCAATGATGGCCTTAACATCTGCATCCAACGCCACTCTCTCTGCAACCTTTGTTGAATTTAATGACAGTCGAAAAGGTGTTCCCGTATATTGAAGGCACAGGTATTCATTCTTCCCCATGGTCGATATTAGGGAGCCTGCAGAACATTGTGTTGGCATAATCATTATCTATTTTATTGAACTTTCAAACCATCAATTACTGTGCAAAGAACAGATAAAACGTAGTGATACCAAGTTATTATAAACATGTTCCTACCTTTAATATTTGTTATTTGTAGAAAAGTATGGATAGCTTCATTGATTTTAATGTAGGTGTTACTTTCTGTTTCTCCACATTATTAAACTCTCATGATTTTTAATTGCCATTTCTGACTTAGAACCAAGAGACGTGCCTTTGAAGATCCTGAAGTTTTGGCCGCTCTACCACAAGCACTTGACTGGAGGAATGTCAATGGAAGGAATTATGCTAGCACATCTCGCAACCAGCACATTCCCCAATGTAAGTGACCAAAAACTTGTCTGGCCATGATCAGAAAAATCAGCAGTTATATTCTATTTCACATACTGCATTACTATCTGATATGGGGGACTGCCTAGAGTAGTTGATAGCAGCTCGGCCTGCTAGCTGTGAGACGCCTCATAGCTCGGGTTCGAACCTACTGTCCGGCATTTGTTCGAGTCCCTGGTCTTACTCAGGACGATAACGTGAGTACCTCTGAAGTCGGAGAAAATCTGCCTGTATGGCGAGGAATACTAATTACGAGTACATTGAGCACACGGCTGCCAGTGTAAAGTAATTTACAATGTGCACGCTGCTGCCATTGTAAGAAATTGGAAAAACGGATTTTCACGCAAAAATCAGTTTCAGAGATGAAACTCGTCTGAGTTGAAAGCGGACGAAAGAAAAAAAAAACCAAAAAAAAAACTATCTGATACTTGGCCCCAAACAATAAAAACCAATGTACATTTTAAGAATAACAGTTTAAAAAGAATAACACCTGAAAATAACTATAGTGAAAGGGAATAATAGTTGAAATTAATTTAGTTGAAAATAAATAACAGTCGCTAATGAATAGTTGTTTAAAATAACTAAGGTTAAAATAAATAACAGTTGAAACTACACACTTGACTAATTAAAAACATGCATTCTTCTTCTTTGTTCGAAAGCTCCATCTCGACCAATTGTTAACCACTCTATGTGATTTGTATGTGATCTGAGCCTAAGAGTGATTGTACATTGTGCAAGTTATGCGCCTACAAGTAGGCCAGCACATCCAATTTCTGTGATGCTTTTTATTTACTAGGATAGCTTCCCTAGGTCCTACATCAGTTGCCTCTTACGTCATGCCTTGTAGGTCGCAGTGATACTATTCTTTGTTTTCCTTGCGGGCCCCTACACCACATGGGCGAAACATGCATTCAAAAACAGTGATTCTTTTCATTAAATGTTGGTTATCCAACTTATTCTTAAACGTATTCAAATTGTAGACCTGATATTCATGTATGAAGAGATTTTGGCCACAGTTGAATTAAGTTTAGCCTAATTGAAAATGATCTTTGGTCTAATTATTTATTGTTAGTTTTTTATGTATGTAATCTGAGCTAAAGGCTTTTTATATTTTGTTCCTTTCGTCTCTTCCTCATGTTTCTCACATCTCTGAAGTTCTTTATATTTCACAAATCTCTGAATAACTACCAGTCTGAGTTCTTGAAGAAAATGATTTGTAGATTGTCTGGGTTTTTTTACACATTTATATTAAATATTTAGAGATCATTGTTTGGGGTAATGTTGTTTTATCTTGCAAAACATATGGAAATTATTTAGTTTCTTTTTTGCATTTTAACCCTACAAGTGTGTACAGCAAGAAAGGCTTTGTTCCCAATTATTTATTTGTGTTTGTTAGTCAAATTAGGTGCTATTGAAAACTGGGATCGCTGGAAAAACATCCAGATTGCTCCACGGTGGAAATGAACTGAGTACCTTTCGAGCGAGAGGTGAGTTTCTTACCTCCACGACACAGATACCTTCAAATTACGATGAATTCATATATATTTTGGTATAGTTTCAGTTGTAGATTACTTGTAACTCTCTGTTATATTCTACTTGTTAGATTGTGGTTCATGTTGGGCTATGGGATCAACCAGTGCATTTGCCGACCGTATTAATATCAAACGTGGAGGAGCATGGCCAAGTGCTTACTTGTCAGCTCAGGAAGTCATTGATTGCGGTGGAGCAGGAAGCTGTAATGGAGGAGATGACAAAGCTGTCTGGCAGTATGCTCATGCTACAGGAATCCCAGATGAAACTTGCAACAACTACCAGGCTAAAAATGCAGGTGAGTAATCCTTGCAACAACTACCAGGCTAAAAATGCAGGTGAGTGATCTTTGCAACAACTGGCAGGCTAAAAATACAGGTGAGTGATCCTTGCAACAACTACCAGGCTAAAAATGCAGGTGAGTGATCCTTGCAACAACTACCAGGCTAAAAATGCAGGTAAGTGATCCTTGCAACAACTACCAGGCTAAAAATGCAGGTAAGTGATCCTTGCAACAATAGTAATGTCAATTTATACAAGATTAGAATAGAACAAATGGAGTCACAGAAGTTTAAACTACGCTGTGCTAGTGACCATTTGCTGTAGAAATTTCTGGGATTGAGGCCAGGTTAACCAAAAATTCTCTATGTGCACACGGTTGAACTACAAGAGATCCTGATCCTTTACTTAGTATCTAAATTACAAGTACCTCTAAAGTCATAGTAAGATTTTCCTGAATGGCAAAGGGACACTGGTGATAAGAAAAGCAAGACTTCATCCAATAATCATTCAGAGATGCCATGACTAAGTTTATTTCATAGCGGGCGGTGAACGGGAAAAAAATAGTGGGCAAACAAAAAACACAAGTAAGCTAATTCTACAACAGATTAAACCAACATTTTGACCAAAAGGTCTTTGTCAAACAAATGAAACAGGAAGATTATCTAAATATATATAATAAAAATCACCTTTAAGACAAGACAATTTTAAGTAATGTAATATGCCTTGAGGAAAATGTATCAGAATCGTTGTGATCAAAGAATACCTAATAATGAGATCACCTGATGACTCGACTATGTTATGCAAATTAATCCAGCTATTCCAGTGAAAAAAGCCCTCACATGATACCAGAAGGTAAAAGAAGGAAATAAAAACTTAGAACAACATGGAAACCAATGATAGAAGTAGAGCTTTCTGCAGTATTACTAATGTGGAATACTACACCCAAGATTGCAAGAGACATGAAAAGCACTTACTGCAGCCTCATGTGTCACCATGCATAAAGAGGATAAGTAAACAAGTAACTGGGCCACTATCATATCACTTCAGGAAGACCAATAGATGCTCAATCTCTCCCAGAAAATATAGAAGGATATGCATGCTGATGGTTCCTGTAGCTTTCTGGTCACCCAAAACTCTTTATTCTAACCTTTATGTATCAAATCTTGTATAGAATATGATTTCAACTTTCTTAAAATTCTGTATATATTCTACATCATGTGCTATGTCTAAATAGAACAGACAGTTGCCGGGCAACCAAAGGATGTATACTTTTACCAAAATCTACCACATTTTAAATTTATGGCTATCGTTATTAATTATTATTTGTGGCTGGCAGGCGTAATTCATTATTATTTTAATAAAAATAAATTCAAGTGAAGCAACATTTGTCAGGTCTATGCTATTAAATTCTGTGCAAGAAATCATAGTATGATGTGGGGAAATGAAGATGATAGCCAAAAATAGAATTAAATGGTGCGCTGCTGTCATAGTCTGTGACCTACAGAAAACAAACATTGTGGATGTTTTATTCAGTATATCATGAGAAGATTCAGTTCAAGTTATATCGTAACTTATCTCTACAGACTGCAATGCTGATAACACTTGTAAGACTTGCAGCCCTGATGGCACATGTACTCAAATTGCTTCATTCAAACGATGGAAGGTCGGGGATTACGGATCAGTTTCTGGGAGAGAAAAAATGATGGCAGAAATCCAGGCTAGCGGACCAATCAGGTAAACTCTTGCTGAATTTATTCATTAGGTTGTATATATAAATAAGGGACAAGACAGGACACAAACTTTTAGATATTAGCTACTATTGGTAACTATGGACTTGTCCAGAGTGCTGCGATGATTGATGACCTCACTATGAGTACCAATGAACCTGTCTGATATGCTGTGATGATGACCTCACTATGAGTACCAATGAACCTATCTGATATGCTGTGATGATGATTCATACTAGTAACTATTAGATACCACTGTATACAGCATTACCAAAGTATTATCCAGACAGATCGGACATGTGCTGCGCATGGTGACTGTCACAAAAACTGCATTGAGATGGACACCAGATGATAAACTAAAACTTGGAAGACCCAAAACGATCTGTAGGAAAACAGCAGAACAAGAACTGATAGAAATTTATCACAGCTGGAACACAATACAGAGAACAACCAAGAACAGAGAAGAATAGCATGTATTTATTTCTGCCCTAAGCAACAATGGTATATATTTATTTCTGCCCTAAGCAACAAGGGTATATATTTATTTCTGCCCTAAGCAACAAGGGCATGTATTTATTTCTGTCCTAAGCAACAAGGGTATATATTTATTTCTGCCCTAAGCAACAAGGGCATGTATTTATTTCTGCCCTAAGCCTCAAGGGCATCACACGCTAGAGAGAGAGGAAAACAAATAATGAAGAAATAATTACTAAAAACACACCTGAGTGGTTCCGGGCCCAAATTTGGGGTGTAAAGAATAGAACCACTGTTCCTGCCACGCATGTCATGTAAGAGGCGACTAAGGAGGTTTGGCTGAAATCGGATGCGTATGTCCTAAACGTGTAAAAGTCTATGCGTTTAGAGGACTACCAAACCAATGTGCAACGTATACACGTTCTTGGCAAAGATCAAACATATCACAAAGAGTGATTAAAATTGGTCGTAAAGACGAACGCAAAGAAGAAGAAGAAGACTAAAAAACTAAAAAATCAAAACGAACAAAATATTTTGGACATATAAAGAGATATGACACAGCGATCTAAACCTTATTAGAGTTGAAAGTTGAAGGACAGCACAAGAAACACAGAAACACAAATAGGAGGGAAATATCAAAAGTTGAACAAATTACAACTTGACGGAGTGCAATTAATGGCAAGAGATGGAGGATGTTGTAGAACCATTGCAGCCAACATTCAGCACAGAGACTGTACCAGATGATGATGACGACGCAGTAATATTTTGTGCCTTTAGGCTGTTATATGTTTCCTCTCTGTTTGATCTTGTTTGTATTTCATATTCCTTTTAGTTGTGGTATAGATGCTACAGAGAAACTGGAGCAATATGCAGGAGGTATTTACAAGGAATATAATACTAGTCCAGGGGTAAGTTGCTAACCTAGTTTTGTGTGCCCATCTAGCCTAGTTTTGTGTGCTGCCCATCTGGCCTAGTTTTGTGTGCCCATCTGGCCTAGTTTTTTGTGCCCATCTGGCCTAGTTTTTTTGTGCCCATCTGGCCTAGTTTTGTGTTCATGTGCCCATCTGACCTAGTTTTGTGTCTAAATCTGACCTAGTTTTGTGTTTATATGTTCATCTGACCTAGTTTTGTAAAAATAGAAGCAACAATACTTCAACATCCTTACTGATAAGTTAATAGTTGCAAGTATCTAACATTCTTACTGATAAGTTAATAGTTGCAAGTATCTAACATCCTTACTGATAAGTTAATAGTTGCAAGTATCTAACATCCTTACTGATAAGTTAATAGTTGCAAGTATCTAACATCCTTACTGATAAGTTAATAGTTGCAAGTATCTAACATCCTTACTGATAAGTTAGTAGTTGCAAGTATCTAACATCCTTACTGATAAGTTAATAGTTGCAAGTATCTAACATCCTTACTGATAAGTTAATAGTTGCAAGTATCTAACATCCTTATTAGCAGTTTAATAGTTTCAAATTGTGTTAGTTGGTACACTATTTAGTTTCTTATGTGATATGAAAATGGTACTGTATTATTTATTGATACTTATTTGTATTTATCCACAGATTAACCATATTATCTCTGTAGCTGGATGGGGGGTTGAGAATGGATTAGAATACTGGATTGTCAGAAATTCCTGGGGAACATACTGGGTAAGTGACTTCTACATTGATGATTGGCTCATATAGGAAGGATATTTATATTTCATATGATCAATAGGACTGGTCTTGTTGATACAGTCGAAACTTGATAATTAGAGCCAAACAACTAAACAATATCTTGATAATTAGAGCCGAACAACTAAGCAATATCTTGATAATTAGAGCCAAACAACTAAATAATATCTTGATAATTAGAGCCGAACAACTAAGCAATATCTTGATAATTAGAGCCGAACAACTAAATAATATCTTGATAATTAGAGCCAAACAACTAAACAATATCTTGATAATTACAACCGAACAACTAAACAATTTCTTGATGTATGTCATACCTTGTATTTTAAACTATTGTTTATCTCTGAAGCCGGAATAAGGTTTGTCTGGCTGGCAAGGGACACTGGTGATAAGAAAAGCAAGCCTTCTTGCAAAAATTGGTCATTAGTGCCATATTAGTCGCTATTGTGAGGAACTGAAATTAACCTATATTTAGACAGAACTCTGTTAATGGGATCACTGATCTCTTTTACAATGTCTATTTGTAGTTTTTCAATGAATCATTATCATAAATTTCTTGTATTGTTTACTACCACCAGAGTGGTTAACGAGCTCAAATTAGGGGCGTAAAGAATAGAACCACTGTTAGCTACCAAGCATGTCATTAGAAGCGACTAAGAAGAGTGCGCTAGCTACCCCACACCGTAAAAAACATTAGATATCAACAGAAACCACCACCAAGAAAATTCATAGCTCACCAAACAAGAAGGACCCCATGAGGAAGGGAGTGCAAGAAAATGGGGAGAGAGTGAAGAGATCTGGAAAAGATGGTCTTGTATAGGAGGACTTGGAAGACCTTGGTTGTGGATCTATGCCTCCCTTCTAGGGGTAAAGTAGAAGAAAAAGAAGAAGAAGAAAAAGAATTGTTTACTAAAGAGATTTGAGTCAAACTGTTCCTCTAGTTTATTTTGTATTTTCTTTATGTGATGCTTTAGTGTTATATTATCATTGACCTTTAAACTGAAATCTCTTGTATATTTTGTTTGCAGGGAGAGGATGGATGGCTACGTATTGTGACTAGCAAATATGGAGATGGCAATTATAATCTAGGAATTGAGTCTGATTGTGCTTATGGTGATGCTATCATTGAGTAACCATGACTCTCTCTAATCCCAGATTTTTTGTTCTCTGTTTTATATTTCTTTATTTCAATTAAAAGAGCGCAACAATTGTTTAATCAAATTTTTATTTATTTTTGTTTTCAAACTTTTTGGAAAGTTATAAAAAATGTCCTAAAATTGTTATATCTATATTGATTTCATGTTTTACTACTACTTGAGATGATTCTGCTTAAAGGGGTCACATTTTTATTGTTTTGGTCATTCATCCTATACTGACCTTGAGTCTTGAACAATGAACAAACTGGCAAGAAAACTTATGGAGGTCACAGAGATGTGGTTTTGCAAAATAATGTTAAAAATACTATATACTTTTGGTATATGGCTGGTTTGAGAAACATGAATTTGAGAGTAGATCTAGCATGCTGTTGAAATGTGGACATGAAATTGGATCAGGCCGAGTTCACATTATCAAGTGGATGTAATAAGAGAACTTGTCAGTTGAGAATATGTACAATGTGTATTACTTCCCCTTTCTATGTCATCACTTGTTATGTTAAACACGAACACTTGAACTTGTTACTATAAATAGAAAAATAAAAAAGTTGTTACCATTTGTTGAACCAGTGTTTTAGTTAGATGTTTTTGCATGTACAGATGTCAAAGTAAATCTGAGAGGAGGGAGCATGAGAGACAGGGCTTCAATCAACCTGTGTAGTTACTTTCCTACTTCTGGTATTAGTAGTACTGTTGTCTACAAGGTGTGTACTGTGTCTGGCTCGACATCCTGCAAAGTTGGGGTCTGCTAGTCTACAAGGTGTGTACTGTGTCTGGCTCGACATCCTGCAAAGTTGGGGTCTGCTAGTCTCCAAGGTGTGTACTGTGTCTGGCTCGACATCCTGCAAAGTTGGGGTCTGCTAGTCTACAAGGTGTGTTCTGTGTCTGGCTTGACATCCTGCAGAGTTGGGGTCTGCTAGTCTACAAGGTGTGTACTGTGTCTGGCTCGACATCCTGCAAAGTTGGGGTCGGCTAGTCTACAAGGTGTGTTCTGTGCCTGGCTTGACATCCTGCAAAGTTGAGGTCTGCTAGTCTACAAGGTGTGTTCTGTGTCTGGCTTGACATCCTGCAAAGTTGGGGTCTGCTAGTCTACAAGATGTGTTCTGTGCCTGGCTTGACATCCTGCAAAGTTGGGGTCTG
The DNA here is from genome assembly GCA_020796225.1 of Arion vulgaris. Taxonomy (NCBI): domain Eukaryota; kingdom Metazoa; phylum Mollusca; class Gastropoda; order Stylommatophora; family Arionidae; genus Arion; species Arion vulgaris. Next base: position 3,225,520 of record CM036755.1, read on the forward strand.
CTAGTCTTTAATAGGAAGGGCATGATGCCAAAATTAGTAGCTGATGATGATGAGTAGAACACACAAGCCAACCCCCACCTCCCTGTATTGTATATCGAGAAACTTTGACAGTGATGTCAAATGGTTAATGAGGCTCTGTCTTGCCTGGTGGAGTAGACTCCCATAAGTTTTCTTCAAGTCATACGTAACGAGATGTACGTGAATTTTTTTAAATACAGAAATCTAATGTGCTGATGTATGGATCTGTAGTCCCCTAACTGGCACAACAAACCCGCACTCTTAGGATCAAATCACATCCCGACCACAAAGAGTGATTTAATATAGAGTGGTTAATATAAAACAAATGAAGAAGAAGAGGAAGCAGCGCTGTAACATCTAGAAAAGTTATCTGCATTTGTTTTTCATAAAAGATTGTTTCTGGTAATGAAAGAGAAGAGAGGGTTACATTACAATCTAGTATAGTCCAAGATTGAGATAAGGAAGACAGGCAATGAGTTTGCAAGAAAAACTGTGAGACATGCATGAGAACCTTCTTGGGAAGACTGGATTCATGAAGTTATTTAACTGTGTTGTATAGACTGTTGTACATGAGAAACTTCTTAGGATGACTGGATTCATGAATTCATTTGACTTCATTGTATAGACTGTTGTACCAGAGAAACTTCTTAGGATGACTGGATTCATGAATTCATTTGACTTCATTGTATAGACTGTTGTACCAGAGAAACTGATCACACAAGAAGAATAAAGATAAGGGCACAACCTATTGCAGTTGCTTAGCGTCCGCCTGTTGGATGAGGACACTGCATTTGAAGAAATATCTGTACGTTTTAAAACATTTTGAATTATAAATTGCTTGATTAGGATTGAGCATCTATGAGGCGCCTACATCGGACTCGGTGGTATGGAGTTAGAATGCTTGCCCCTTGCTCCAAACATACTCGGTTTATTCCCCACATGGAGGTAGAATGCTTGCCTCTTGCTCCAAACATACTCGGTTTATTCCCCACATGGAGGTAGAATGCTTGCCTCTTGCTCCAAACATACTCGGTTTATTCCCCACATGGAGGTAGAATGCTTTCCGCTTGCTCCAAACGAACTCGGTTTATTCCCCACATGGAGGTAGAATGCTTGCCTCCTGCTCCAAACGTACTCGGTTTATTCCCCACATGGAGGTAGAATGCTTGCCTCTTGCTCCAAACGTACTCGGTTTATTCCCCACATGGAGGTAGAATGCTTGCCTCTTGCTCCAAACATACTCAGTTTATTCCCCACATGGAGTGATCACTATATTTTTCCAGAGAACCCTAATCTCAATGTCGGTGGGATCGAGATCCTACCCCTATTGGAGACGGACGATAAAATGTAAATCCTATGTTCAAGTTGAGTATGTAAAAGAATCCGAAGCAGTTAAAAATAGATAAGAGTAGCTAGCAAAGCCGCTGTTCTGACAAAATTCATTTAAAAAAAGATTAGAATAAAATTCAGACAATATTTTATTACCTTCAATATTACACCAGTAACCCTTACCGGTGCTACAGAGTGTGTGTACTGTCGTTGAGATCTTCCTGATTAAGAAATAGATAGGAGAACACGAGTTATTTACCAAAGTGCAATGATGATATGCTAATCAATTCATGAGACATATTGAGGAGTGTGTTTCACCAGTGTTTAATAGCTGATGTGTGTGGATCAATACTTTGAACGTATGCGAGACACATGAATTATTCCCTTAAACCTTCGTTTGTGATCTGACAAGTTTGATATTGCCCAAATCCTCAATAATTATACCAAACCCGTAACAAGCAGACTAGAGACAGAAATGAAAATACAAGACCCCATTCTAGAAATAGCTTCTTATCCTGATGATGTGAGGCAAAATAAGATTAGAGAAAGAAAGGAGAAAAAAATAGCAAGATTTTAGTAGAGACACCAATCTGGCTAGTTAATTGTTTGAAACAGGCACACAGAACACATCTATCAATCAATCAACAGTTCAGGAAAAACTGTAAGCCAAAGTTCAATAAATTAATGTAACAATAAGCCAAACTGGCAATGATTGTGTCACTCTGCTTTTGTTATCTTAGTTTCCAGATCTGTTTATCTAACATTTGAAAGCTATTATAGTTAATCTAACCATCAACATAGGATAACAACTGATCGATAGTTCTCACTTTAAACTATAACGTCACACGATGCTTCTCACACTGCTTAAAAACTCAAGCCCATGACCAACAATATAAACTTCATTCTCACGCTGATGGCATATTTTCGTCGTACTTCTTTCAGTTAACAGATTATAAACTCTTCATAGTATCAATAGTTTCAATAGACTGATTCATAATTCACCAATAGAGCCCATCAGATTTGGAAATGGAGCCTTCTCCGTGTGCCATATTTTCTCACTGCCTTCCCAGTAGCAACCGTCTCGGTGTGCCATATTTTCTCATGGCTGTGGTCAAAATGGTGATGGTTCACAAGAAAGTATACCATATCCTTCCCGATACCCTGGGTAGCCACCGCCCAATGAAAGGAACTTGGGACACTGTTGACGCGCTTGCTTATTATATTTACGAGGGCTTCTAGTCCAAGCAAGAGACTGTTGCTGTGGAGATTTTCTTGGATAATACATGTAACAAAGTGGACTTTTCAATCATGATATTCTCTTTGCGAAAATATGGGGTCAATCCTTGGCTGGTGAGCTGGATAGCTGCTTCTTTGATGGGGAGGACCGTTGCACTATGTTTACGAACATGGACGTCAGACGCTGCACGTATATGTCCAGGATTAACACAGGCAGTGGCGGCTCGTGATCATTTTTGTTGGTGGGGCCAGACAAAAGTTTTCGGAAAAATCATAATTTTGGGTTGTTACATTTTAATTTATAAAATACTAAATACACGTTATTGGCATTGAAGTGGGATGCAAAGGGTTCAAGAAAGAGAGGTCGACCTAAGGAGACCCTGAAGCGAACTTTGCTGAGAGAGGCAGGAAATATCGGTCTCAGTTCCATGGAGGAGATTGAGCGAGTTGCCCAGGATAGAGCGGTATGGAGAAATTACTTGCAGGCCCTATGTAACGTATAACGGTACGAGAGGAATTATTATTATTATAAATACACGTTACACATTATTTTTGGTTGTGTCCGGCCCCACTGGCCCTTAATGACGAGCCGCCACTGAACACAGGGTTCTCTATCATCCGTGTTGTTCAACATCTATACAGTAAATGTAGCTAATATTCAGCCAGCCGGGTTGGACCGGATATTTGACTTTTTCAGATGACATCTTAATATATAGTACTGGATCAGGCAAACAAGAAATGATCGAAGACATTCATGGTACACTGCTTAAAATCTTGTGTTGGTGTAGGGAGTCTCGATCTCATGTCAGTCCTGATTAGGCATGTCTGTTGTGGTTCTCTTTGAATAACTCCTTAGTTACCGCTGACTTACCCGGTCACCATTGATGGGCAGCCTATTAAGCGTCGTTACAGACTGCGTCATCTTAGAATAACCTTTGATTGAAGTCTATTTTCAAACATCACGTTGAACAAACGATTCAGCGTTACAAACGTAGTCTTGCAGCTCGCATGGTTATAGTAGACACACACAAACGTAGTCTTGCAGCTCGTATGGTTATAGTAGACACACACAAACGTAGTCTTGCAGCTCGCATGGTTATAGAAGACTCACACAAACGTTATCTTGCAGCTCGCATGGTTTTAGAAGACAGACACAAACGTAGTCTTGCAGCTCGTATGGTTATAGTAGACACACACAAACGTAGACTTGCAGCTTGCATGGTTATAGAAGACGCACACAAACGTTATCTTGCAGCTCGCATGGTTTTAGAAGACAGACACAAACGTAGTCTTGCAGCTTGCATGGTTTTAGAAGACAGACGCAAACGTAGTCTTGCAGCTCGCATGGTTATAGAAGACGCACACAAACGTTATCTTGCAGCTCGCATGGTTTTAGAAGACAGACACAAACGTAGTCTTGCAGCTTGCATGGTTATAGAAGACGCACACAAACGTTATCTTGCAGCTCGCATGGTTTTAGAAGACAGACACAAACGTAGTCTTGCAGCTCGTATGGTTATAGTAGACACACACAAACGTAGACTTGCAGCTTGCATGGTTATAGAAGACGCACACAAACGTTATCTTGCAGCTCGCATGGTTATAGAAGACGCACACACACGTTGTCTTGCAGCTCGCATGGTTTTAGAAGACAGACACAAACGTAGTCTTGCAGCTCGCATGGTAGACGCACATCTTGTGTCCGTGGTCAGTAGCGTAGCCTGTTATCATGTTATCAAATTCGCTATCGACGACACCCTTTCCCCTCCCCAAACCCCTTCCTCCCTCCCCATCCCGACGTTGGTTTGTTAGAATCAGACTGCCACTAATTGACATATAAACATTTACAGAATCATGTTATATCGCAGTTTCACAAAGTTACCATTTCAAGTTCAGAATGGCTAGTCAAACTGGTTACTAATCGAAGCCTATGTGGTGTTTAGTCTCAGATCCCATGGCCCCAGAAACGGAGAACCGGTTAAAAACATATCAACAACCTTCACACTGCGAAGTAAAGGCAACTGACGTGATGTTGAACACATCCCACATCGTGTGTCGATGGTCAATGAAAAATGTGGGCTCAACACCATATTCTCCACTCTAGCTCGTGATATGAAAAAAAGTTCCTTTAATTTACTTACAGCATTCACAACGATTTTCTAGTAGGAATAGTAAGTAATACTGGACTAGTAGGCCGATATAGAAGTAATATCTTCCTTTCATGAAATAATAACAGCTCATGGATAAAATTGGGAATAATAACAGCTCATGGATAAAATTAGGAATAATAACAGCTCATGGATAAAATTGGGAATAATAACAGCTCATGGATAAAATTGGGAATAATAACAGATAAATAAGTAACTGTCTCCTTTTCACGGAAATAACAAGAAATCAATGGTGAAACAAGGAAGAATTCAAAAGTGGTAAACACACAAACATCACATTTTCACACACAAATAACAACATGTCATTAGAAAGTGAGAAAGAGTGTGCGTGTTTGTGCAACACGAATTATTTTGAATACAATCTTTGTTGTTGATTTTAATGTTGATGTTACGATAAGTCTGTTCCGTTGATTCTGATGTACTGAATCTCGTGGTCAAGTTGAAACTGCAGAACCACCACTCCATACGTCACCAGCGTACCCGTTACCTAGGAAACGATAACAAGATCACGTGATATCACTTTAACGGTAGCTTTCAAAGATAAAAAGACGGACATTATTTGTAAAACAGACACAAACCATAATATAATTGTTTTATCTCTTTCTAAACGAATATATAAGTGATTGATTGAGTGAATCATCTCACACAGTCATCCATAGAATGGGTCTCAGGGACTCGGCTGCCTGCACATGTAGAGCACTTAAGCAGTCCCCAGATGCACATCCCGCAAGACTGCCACAGTCTGAGTAGTGCGAGAATGGAGATATGGCAAACAGAAACAACGCTACAAGACAAACTATGGGGGACCAGCGAAGACCTCAAGCGCACCGCCCTGTTTATGACACATACCGGAGTAGTCGCATAGAAAAAGTTGATCGCAGAAGAAGAAGAAGATCTCATACAGAAAGCAGAGAGGAAGATGCGCCATCCTCACGATTGCCAAAAGCTTCAATTTTCCCATGTAATGAATGGTGAGGCAACCCTTTGATCCTTTCAGTGTGTAGAATCACTTTTCTCCTTCTGTCTTCCAAGGGCTGGATGTTAGTAGCTGTTTCCATTTCTACAATGGGTATAGATTTCATGGCTCCCAAAATACTCTGCTGACATCTGTTTTGTGTTTTTTCCCAGTATCAATTTGTTTGAATGGGCTGCTGCTATCCATGAGGATCATGCATATTCCATGGTCGGTCTAACTGCGCCAATATTATCCAATTGTACATTCTCCCCCCGTATTCCATTGTGTAAGAGCTTGAGTAGCAAACCATCTTTCCATACTTTGTTCAAAGTCTTGGACATGTGGAAGAACACTGTGAGGGTTTTCTTCTTTTCTTGGAAGCCATTTTCTATATCCTGTGTGAGGTACGCCGATTGGTCATCAGTGCTTTTATGTTGCCTGTAGCCCGTCTGGACCGGATCCAGTTTTTGGTTGAATTCTCTCTCTCGCGATCACCGCCCAGACCGATGTACCATACCTCCCCATAAATTCTATTCATGTGGAAATCTGATTCCTGCAGCCTTAGCATTGGTGTGTTTTAAGTCACATCTTCAGCACCATTTGGAGCTCTGGTGCTTATCCTTCGGCGATGTGTCCGGTTTCAGCCAGCTTTTACTCGGTTCGCTCTCCGTTCTGTGTTTTTTACGGTGTAGGGTAGCTATCCCCACTCCCAACCTCCTTAGACACCTCTTACGACATGCGTGGCAGGTAACAGTGGTTCTATTCTTTACACCCCAATTTGGGCCCCGGTAACCACTCGGGCGTGGTTGAATTCTAAAAAGCACTGGATTGTGTTTTGATGACCGCTAGTGCTGAAAATCCAATCTGGCATATGTATAATGTCGCAAATAGAATCAAAACTCATTATCATGGCGCGCTATTCAAATTTTGCTAAACCTTAGCGACACCTTTAACAGAACTAACTGGACACCACAACATGCCGCAATTTTACAGAGATATCAGACCAGTTCCTAATTCACGACATAGCACATCGCCATATTTGATCTGTTAGGCAATCGTGAAATCAAACAAACAAAAAGTTCACTAATAATTTAGCAAGTCATTCATAAATAATAAATACAACAACAAGATGGCGTTGTATGTCATAGATACATACCATCAGGGGCGTGGAACTATCCAATGTGAACAAACCATAGACGTCCACGCCGATTTTGGAGGAGGAGCAATGCGCCACCAGGAGAGTCATCTGGTTAGAGGGACAATAGTTATATTATAACATCTGATTAGCAACACAATAGTTATATTATAACATCTGCTTAGAGGGACAATAGTTATATTATAACATCTGGTTAGAGGGACAATAGTTATATTATAACATCTGGTTAGCGGGACAATAGTTATATTATAACATCTGAGTAGCGGGACAATAGTTATATTATAACATCTGGTTAGCGGGACAATAGTTATATTATAACATCTGAGTAGCGGGACAATAGTTATATTATAACATCTGAGTAGCGGGACAATAGTTATATTATAACATCTGGTTAGCAGCACAATATTTGTATTACAGTGTATAACATTTGGCTGAAATCGGATGCACATGTCCAAAACGTGTAAAAGTCTATGCGTTTAGGGGCCTACCAAACCAATGTGCAACGTATACACGTTCTTGGCAAAGATCATACATATCACAAAGAGTGATTAAAATTGGTCGTAAAGAACGAACGCAAAGAAGAAGAAGATATTATAAAATCTGGTTAGCAGCACAATAGTTAACATTATTATTTTGTCTGTCAGTCTACATGTTCGTCTCTCTATCACTATATTGTCTGTCAGTCTATCGTCTCTCTATCACTATAGTGTCTGTCAGTCTATCGTCTCTCTATCACTATAGTGTCTGTCAGTCTATCGTCTCTCTATCACTATATTGTCTGTCAGTCTATCGTCTCTCTATCACTATAGTGTCTGTCAGTCTATCGTCTCTCTATCACTATAGTGTCTGTCAGTCTATCGTCTCTCTATCGCTATATTGTCTGTCAGTCTATCGTCTCTCTATCACTATATTGTCTGTCAGTCTATCGTCTCTCTATCACTATAGTGTCTGTCAGTCTATCGTCCAGTCTATCGTCTCTCTATCACTATAGTGTCTGTCAGTCTATCGTCCACTCTATCGTCTCTCTATCGCTATAGTGTCTGTCAGTCTATCGTCTCTCTATCACTATAGTGTCTGTCAGTCTATCGTCTCTCTATCACTATAGTGTCTGTCAGTCTATCGTCCAGTCTATCGTCTCTCTATCACTATAGTGTCTGTCAGTCTATCGTCCACTCTATCGTCTCTCTATCGCTATATTGTCTGTCAGTCTATCGTCTCTCTATCACTATATTGTCTGTCAGTCTATCGTCTCTCTATCACTATAGTGTCTGTCAGTCTATCGTCCAGTCTATCGTCTCTCTATCACTATATTGTCTGTCAGTCTATCGTCTCTCTATCGCTATATTGTCTGCCAGGTTGGATCTACATGATTTCAGAAATAATTGTAATTTAGATTCCCAAGTAAGGATCAGTGAATTCTGTAGTCCCACCGTTCACATGGTACAAACCGAGAATTGTTGGCACAAACCGAGAATTGTTGGCACAAACCGAGAATTGTTGGCACAAACTGAGAATTGTTGGCACAAACCGAGAATTGTTGGCACAAACTGAGAATTGTTGGCACAAACCGAGAATTGTTGGCACAAACTGAGAATTGTTGGCACAAACCGAGAATTGTTGGCACAAACTGAGAATTGTTGACACAAACTGAGAATTGTTGGCACAAACCGAGAATTGTTGGCACAAACTGAGAATTGTTGGCACAAACCGAGAATTGTTGGCACAAACTGAGAATTGTTGGCACAAACCGAGAATTGTTGGCACAAACTGAGAATTGTTGGCACAAACTGAGAATTGTTGGCACAAACTGAGAATTGTTGACACAAACTGAGAATTGTTGGCACAAACTGAGAATTGTTGGCACAAACTGAGAATTGTTGGCACAAACTGAGAATTGTTGGCACAAACTGAGAATTGTTGGCACAAACTGAGAATTGTTGGCACAAACTGATCTCGAACCCTGGAATCTCCATCACATGTGATTACTAGTGAAGAGTGTTATCAACTTCGCTCTCGGCTATCTCTGTATGTTTAATATTTTGTGTGCAGTATCGCATCGTTAGAGCTGAGAGTCCCAGGTGTGCAGTATCACATCGTTAGAGCTGAGTGTCCCAGGTGTGCAGTATCACATCGTTAGAGCTGACCGTCCCAGGTGTGCAGTATCACATCGTTAGAGCTGAGCGTCCCAGGTGTGCAGTATCACATCGTTAGAGCTGAGTGTCCCAGGTGTGCAGAATAACAACAGTAGAGCTGAGCGTACTAGGTGTACAGGATAACACCGGTAGGGCTGAGCATCCCATTTGTGCAGAATAACACCGGTAGGGCTGAGCATCTCATGTGTACAGGATAACACCGGTAGGGCTGAGCATCTCATGTGTGCAGGATAACACCGGTAGGACTGAGCATCTCATGTGTGCAGGATAACACCGGTAGGACTGAGCATCTCATGTGTGCAGGATAACACCGTTAGGGATGAGCGTCTCAGAGATCGATTACATAGAATCTTAATTAACTGTGGTAACTGTTCTCACGAGATGCTGACCACAAGAACTAATGTTGTTTCATTTAAGGCTAGTTAGTCTGTCCTGTCGCCCGTGTATTGCCGGGCTCTCAAGGGAGCAAAGAATAGTAACACTGCGACCTGCAAGGCATGTCGAAAGAGGCAGCTGAGGTAGGGGTCTAGGAAAGCTACCTTAGTAAATCGGATATGCTGGCTTACTTGTAGGCGCATAACTGTCACAACGTAAATCGCTCTTAGGCTTGGATCACACACAAATCACAAAGAGTGGTCGAAATGGAGCTTTCGATGAAGAAGTCTGTCCTGTAGATTTAGTAACACACATACACACATATAATATGCACACACTGACACACATCCCACGTGAGTACTTTCTTGTCACACTGAACAATACCTTATACAGTAATCGATTTGAGGCTTGGCTCCAGTTTGTGATGGCATCGGTTATAGAGTGTGCCTGAAAATCGAAGACTAAGTTTTGGTAATCGAACTTACATTTATAATCGAGCTTATATCATTCATGTGATCGTATTGGCCGATCATGTAGTATTCAGTGACATCAACTGTTCACATGGCAACACGTTATCGTCTGTTGTTGTTGTAACGCTATCGGTCATTAGACTTCACTTGAGATTGGCTATCTACCCTCGATACTGACACACAACAGTCAAACATAAACACAGCAGCCATACATCAGTCACACATACACACAGAAGCCACACATACACAGTTGCCACACATACACAGGTGCTACACATACGCACATCTATCACACATACACAAAGATGGCACACACACACACGGCTGCCACACATACACACGGCTGCCACACATACACAGCTGCCACACATACGCACATCTATCACACACACATAGGGCACATATACACACACCATCCACACATACACAAAGCAGCCACGCATACACATCTGACACACTGACATACAATAGCCAAACACCCAAAGCATCTACACATGTTCTTGAGCATTGCCCAGAAATCTTCCAGCATTGTCCTTAATCGGGTTATTCGTTTGTTGATATCTCGCTGCTAATTTCCTTGTCGTATAAATCTTTCAGACTACACATACCAATGATAAGTTAGATAACATATATTAGCCAATGATAAGTGAGATAACATATCATCAATGAATAAGATACTAAAAAACAACAACACAGAATAACTTACCGCAGTTGAGAGCTGACCCCATCTTCCGGTGAGAAAGAGGACGATACACGAGTTGACGACGACGCCGCTGATAAATTGAAAGATGAAGAATTCTCCAGTTAGATCAGCACTACTAAGGCCGTAGATGGAGACACACGCGATGACCATGTTGTAGAAAATGTTGATCCCTACATAAGTTCTGGTCAGTTTGCTCAGAATGCTGACCATTTGACAGAGGGATTCATGTCTTTCGCTGTACAAGCAGACGAGAAAATATAAATCTTGTGGAGAAAACTTGAAATCTCTATCAAAACCAAGAATGACAAATATCTAAATACACATTTTGTTTTATTGTTGATGTAGGATATAATACACAACTTGACAAACAGTTTACAATAATCCAGGTTGAGGTCACATACAACTTGACAAACAGTTTACAATAATCCAGGTTGAGGTCACATACAACTTGACAAACAGTTTACAATAATCCAGGTTGAGGTCACACACAACTTGACAAACAGTTTACAATAATCCAGGTTGAGGTCACACACAACTTGACAAACAGTTTACAATAGTCAAGAATGGGGTCACACACAACTTAACAAACAGTTTACAATAGTCAAGAATGCTATCACAAAACAACTTGACAAACGGTATCCAATAGCCAAGAAATGTCAATATGGATGGAGACTGCAGTAAAACTATGTCGAATGGCGAAACACGCAATAACAAAGTACTGTAGTTTTATAAAATACACACGATGACAATACGCAGGAACGTTTCGACCAAAAAGGCCTTTATCAAGAAACGATACAACAAAAGTGACGAATGTCATAAAACACTACATATATACTTTGACATTACAATGGTTAAAAAGGAATAAAAATATGTGACTAAAAACGAATAACGAAATAAATATATAAAAACTAGAAGTGGAAAAAGAAGAAAAACAATAAAAAATCAAGTAAATATATGGCTCATATACATTTAACATCTACACATATAAAATATAGAGCATGAGAAGAGAAAGTACTAAGAGCATAGAAATCTAGAGCGTTGAGTCCATGAGGTCACAAGGTATCATGTAAAGAAATAAAGCGACTCTCCAGGGCAAATCGACTACGACCATCAGAGGAACATGATCGGATTGCAGTGACTTGGACGTCGCGAGCACCCAAATGGTCAGTTCCATTGAAAGGAGTGGCTACATGGGTCACAGAGCATTGTCGTATATCGCGTAAGTGTTGACCGAAAGGGTCACTGAACATTTTGACTGTTTCGTCGATATATGCCTTAGCACACCGCTTGCAAGTGATAGCGTAGATTATATTTCGGGACTCGTATGTGAATCCATCTTCAATAACAAATGTGGCTAAAGGAAAAGATACAGTACGAGTCTGTATCACATAAACACACATATTGCAACGCCGACGGCCACACTGGACAGTGCCAAAATGAGTCTGGATATTAGACTTGAAGCGACTGTGTTCCAACATATCCTTAAGAGTTCTGTCCCGTCTGTAAACCACCAAAGGATAGTTGGGGAAGACTGAACGAGTCTCAGGATCTGACTTAAGGATAGACAGATGACGGAATAAAACATTTTTCACCAGTGAATTATGGGGTGGAAAGTTAAGATAAGTTTTACATTGTCAGAGTTAGCAGTCCTATGCTGGTTGGTAAGGGCCTACTGGCGAGTAATTTTCTGAACTCGATGCATAGCCGAAACAAGCACCTTCTCCGGGTATAGGCGCTTGCGGAAGAAATCAAGCATCTCACGAGCTCTATCAAGAAAATCATCGTCCTCGCTACAAAGGCGACGTAGGCGCAAGAGCTGCGAGAATGGCAAAGAATCACAACAAGCCTGGGGATGAGAAGAAATATAAAGGAGAAAACTATGTGCATCAGTAGGCTTGTAATATACTGATGTAGTGACAGTGAATAGGTATATGGTGATAGTAATGTCAAGAAAGTTGACACAAGAAGTGGAGATGTGAGAGGTGAAACGCATAGCAGAATTGAAGACATTAATGAAATTTATGAAGCGTAACAAATCAGCTTCAGGCATATCAATAATGCCAGTACAGTCATCAATGTATCTGAAGGAGAGAGAAATCGTGGAAGACATAGGGAGAAGATGTTGGATAGTCTGACACCGTGGTTCGACAAAAGATCGACGTCAGAACTTATTAAATGCATCGAGGAGAGAGGGTTGTGGAGAGGCATGATCGCCTACGCCGGCAGGCATGGTACTTGATTAAGTAATGAATAGCAATTCACGGAACACATAAAAATACACGATAATACATGGAAGTATACAAGAAGAAGAATAACATTGTTATATACTTTCATGAAACAACTTACCTGCATCGATCAAATTGTGATTCCGTCGTATCATCATTTCCTTTCAGAATGTCTTTCATCATTTTCGTTGTACACCGGAACTCGTCATGCAAGACACCCAGAATTAACGTGTACATCAGAAGACATCCATAAATAGGGATGTTCATGAGAAACATGTGTGTAAAGAAGACTAGATGTACACACACCAGCGCTAGTGTGCTCATGTCCTTTTCTTCAAATGGATTGGTGACGAAACGATCGGAGTTGGTTGCATCTAGAGCTGCCCAGAAAACGATTGACACAAGGTTGAATACTATAACAAAAAGCGTAAAACATTTCACCCGATTCACATTTTTAAAAAAGCTACACAAGAACCCGTAATCATCGTTATAAACCTCCAGAGCTTTGAGTAGAGGATTTAAGTAGAAACGAATCGCTAGATGATCACACACGAACAAAGTTGAACCATACAGCATAATGGATGACGCTAACAGAGAACGTGCAATGTCTGTTTCTTTGGCGTCGTGTGTGATTGTTACCCAGAACCCGATCACTCTACCAGCATTGACTACATGTAGAAGAACTAAAAACACGCGATATATCACATCCAAGGCATGCCTTACGGCTGAACACCGAGCGTCCCCTGGAGCGCTGCTCCCGTCGACTGATGGTACCCTAAAACCTCCAACATTTAAAAAGAATATTGGATACTTAAACACCAGGAAAAACGTTGATCTAAAACTTATATTTTCAGAAGAAGATTTCTTTGGTAACTTTGCATTCAATGAACAACTTGTTGGTATCTCCATTATTCAGATTATTTCTCAAGCAACGTTAATTATATTTCAATCCGGCGATGTCCCTCTGCTCTCTTACTACCAAAAAAGTCGTCTCTGATATCTCATGTAATACTGAAATGTGACTGGAACTATTAACTTCTGAAGTTGCTGGAAGCTGTTCGTAGAATATAATGTTGTGTGTCGCAAATGTCACAGAATGTTGCTTGTTGCTAACGCTACAGCGTAATAGTTGTTCAAATTTCATGTAACTATTTTAACATTAATTATTTTATCAAAGAGTGTTGCTATTAACTGTCCTGTGTTGACATTACCCTAATCAATGGCTTAATATTCAATTCCAACAGTTTTTGTTACCAACAAAATTGTAACGAACACGACAATCTGTCCAGGCTTCAAGTATTGAAATGTTGACAAATGTCAATGTTTAATTTGTCGTTAGCGAAAACAATGCATTAGAACGGAGGTGTGCAAATTACGGCCCGCGGGTACAAACCAACCCGCCAGGGGTAGCTCGTCATTTAGGACCAGTGGGGCCGGCTCACCCAACAATTTTGAATAACGTGTACTTATTAATTTTAGAAATTATTTGTTCATAATTATTACTTGCAATGTGATACTGATTAGCTTTGAAAGTTGATAAATAACGCTAAAACATCACACAGTCTGAAATATGAAATTCAGCATCTTTCCTCCCTAATTAGTATACGCCCTGGTCATTAAGGGCTAGTTAGGTCTGCCCCCTCCCCAAACCAAAAAAATGAGTAACGTGTCCTTAGTATTTTATTAATTATTTCTTCCTAAATATTACTTTTAGCTTGACACAGATTAGCTTTGAAAGTTGAATATATAACCCTATAACATAAATATTATATCATAATAATATATCTTCATAATAATATATCAAATATTTTAAAAAATGATATACAGTCTGAATACAGTTACGCATATTACAGCGCACTATTTTTTGCTAGTTCATTTAAAAATATGGCTATCTACGATGTAACATTGCGACCTCTGACTTTTGACGTCTACCTACAATGATAATTGTCAAAACAATTACGTCATTTTCATTCATCCGGTAACTAAATTTATTCTTGCGCGGGCAACTCATTTCTTGATTGAATAGTCTATTTAAATATCGATTGAATCACGAATTATGTATAAATTAGTATAAAATTATAGAAAATAAAACAAATAAGATACTAATCATCATAGAATAGTTTCATGTAGTCGCCCATTCTATCAATATACATTTGTCTTCGACAAGGTACTTTCACTTTCGTTTACACAGCTAACAAGTTTACAATGAGAGATCATATATTACAAAATCAGCCAACATGTATATAGTCGCGCTGGCGGAATAGATAAGCACATGTAGTCTGTAAAGCGGTTGATGCGCGTTCAATTCATGTAGATACTTTTCTTTAAAAAATATTCTATGGGCACTTATGTCGTTTGATGTGGCCGAAATATTTAATTGTCTTTGATTTATGTTCTTAATAGCCAACGTGTGGAATGGACATTTGATGAGGCAGTGAAATGCATATGTGTGTTTTTGAATATGTGTGTTGCAGAGGAGTCCACCATGTGTCATGGACAGAGAGGAGAGCAAGTGAATCTGTGCAGAAGGAACTCAGGGTCTTGAGAAAGCTGGTTGATGCTACAGATGGGAAAGAGAGAATTGAGATGTTTTGGACAGATGGAAAGCCATGGGTGGGCTGAAGAGGACCGTCAGGGAGGGAGAAGAGGACCGTCAGGGAGGGAGAAGAGGACCGTCAGGGAGGGAGAAGAGGACCGTCAGGGAGGGAGAAGAGGACCGTCAGGGAGGGAGAAGAGGACCGTCAGGGAGGGAGGAATGCCGATAAGGGAGAAGAGGAAGACCACGGAGAAGATGGATTCAGGATGTAACTGATGGTTTGAACATGATGGCTGCAGAGGCAGAACATCTGGCCTATGAGAGAGTGAAATTTCGGATTACTGTTGGGGTGGCAAAGTTCTGCTCAGGACAAGCTATTTGATGATGATGATGAACAGCCAACACTCTTTAATATCAAGCTGTTGTAGAACAGAAGCATTTGTTCTTTTCTTGAAAGGGGGAATAACTTCCCGGAATAGACAAATAATAGTAAATAATCCAAAAACCATGGTTTCCGAAAATTTTGTCTGGCCTCACCAAGAAAAATGACCACGAGCCGCCACAGGACAACAATATAGATTGTTTTTATTTAGCGGCTGCTATGTGTATCTAAGAAGCGATCTTTAAGGATTGCTAGTTTGTTAATGTTAACTGGTGGTTATGCTTTTTGTGTTAAATTATATATGTTTGAAAATATGAAATATGAATCAGCTGACCAAGAAATAGAAAGTGTTAATCATCCTGGTCAAGCAATAACAACGATGTTAGGATTGTGAAAATATGCAAATGATTAAGCTCCATCTGCTTGAAATGTTATGTGGTACAAAGATTTCAAACTATCTAATATTAAGTTTAAATTTAACTGAAGATTTAATCCTTTTAAGAAAAACTCTTTACATTATCATGTATTTCTTTAAAAAAATTATTTACATTAAAACCATCTTATTCTGTTTCATTTGTTAAAGAAACATCTTTAAAATTTCTTTTGGGTTTTGTATGCTCATTTTTAGTCAACATTTTTAATATACTTTTTTCTTTTTATGAGTTTTTAAAATAATTAAAATGTTCAGTTATTTTATGTGGGGTGGAAAAAAGGAGTATGCACTTTTTTTTTATTGAGGGGATATAGTAGTATAGATATAATTGGAGAGCGAGCTTACACACAAAATAAAAATAAAAATTTTTCAGGAGGAACTTTACAGACGGTCAAATTGGCAAGTGTTTTATTGTGACAACTTTACAAACGGTCAATTGGCAAGTGTTTTATTGTGACAACTTTACAGACGGTCAATTGGCAAGTGTTTTATTGTGACAACTTTACATGCGGTCAATTGGCAAGTGTTTTACTGTGACAACTTCCGAGTTTTCGCTTTTCTCTCTTGTCGTTCAGCTCATACATAAGTCTCTTCTCAAAAGACTGTGCCCTTTCGTAATTTGGCTTTCCACACAACTCTGTCATCAGCTCTCTCGGCTATTAAATAAAATAGTAAGTAACGAGAAAATTTCACAAGCAGCTAAGCAACAGATGATCAACAGCATTTTTATACCTACTTTGTGTTACCAGGACCAAACATGGACAATGAACAAAGTGCAGTCACAAAAATAACTACATGTGAAATTCGTTGCCTGCGAAAAGTTACCAACAACACCAGTCACCAACATCATCATAAGAAAGAAAGTTAGCACAGAACCTTGCTTGAATTACATTGAGAAACAAAGAATGAAGTGGTTCGGCCACTTAAGAATGCATCCAAACTCCACAGTATACAGTCTTCTACTACAGAATATCGGGAAAGAAGGCAAGAGAAAGACCATGAAAAAGATGGTTAGATGGCATAGCAGAATCCTGTGAAAGAGCAAAAATAACAATCACCCAAGCCACCAGAACAGCGCAAGACAAAAACAGAAAACCACGACACTGGGCAACAACCCGGTAGCTGTGTGACGACACTGGGCAACAACCCGGTAGCAGTGTGACGACAAAAGAAGAAAGAAGAAGTAAGTAACGAGTATTTTTGTTTATAGATATTGTTACTTTCGGTATCTGTATTTGGGTATCGAAATAGGGGAAGACTGCAGTAAAACTTGGTAAATAGTGAAACACGTACAAACAAAGTACTATAGTTTTACAAAAACAGAAACAGTGACACTTGCGCGATATACGCCAATGCTCTGTGACCCTGTAGCTACCCATTTCAATGATACTGGCCATTCAGGAGCTTGCGATGTCCAGGTCACAGCCATCCGATCATGTTCCTCTGATGATCGTAGTCGATTTGCTCTGGAGAATCGGTTGATTTCTTTGTATGGTACCTTGCGACCACGCGGGCTCAAAGTATTACATTCTTATGCTTCTTATTACTTTCTCTTCCTATGCTTTGTACTCTATATGGGTATATGTTGCATGTAATGAAGTTATATATTTACTAGATGTTTCATTGTTTCTTTTCCGTTCTATTTCTAGTTTTTATGTGTGTTTTTGTGTTACATTTATTTCGTTATTCGTTTTTATTCCAGCTTTCGCCCGAGTGGTTACCGGGGCCCAAATTTGGAGTGTAAAGAATAGAACCACTGTTACCTGCCACACATGTCGTAAGAGGCGACTAAGGAGGTTTGGCTGAAATCGGATGCACATGTCCTAAACGTGTAGAAGTCTTTGCGTTTAGGGGCCTACAAACCAATGTGCAACGTATACACGTTCTTGACAAAGATGAAACATATCACAAAGAGTGATTAAAATTGGTCGTAAAGAACGAACGCGAAGAAGAAGAAGAAGATTCCAGCTTTTCCTTAGATACGTTTGTATTTGGTCGTCCATTTGTGTTTCATTTTAATTTGTCACTCCTGTTTGTTCGTTTGCTTGATAAAGGCCTTGTTGGTCGAAACGTTGCTGTTTATCGTCACTGTTTCTGTTTTTGTAAAACTATAGTACTTTGAGCAGATCAGTGGGGTTGCCATGGGTACTAAAATGGGACCTAGTTATGCTTGTCTTTTCATGGGCTATCTTGAACACCTAGTATGGACTACATATGATGGCCCCTTCCGTCTGTCTATCACAGATACATTGATGACTGTATTGGCATCACTGATATGCCTGAAGCCGATTTGTCACGCTTCATTAATTTCATTAACGTTTTCAACCCTTCTATTCGTTTTACTTCTCACATCTCCACTACTTGTGTCAACTTTCTTGACATTACTATCACCTTACGCCTATCCACTATCTATACATCAGTATATTACAAGCCTACTGATGCACATAGTTTCTCCTCTATACTTCTTCCCATCCCCGGGCTTGTCGTGACTCTTTGCCATTCTCGCGGCTCTTACGCCTTCGTCGCCTTTGTAGTGAGGACGATGATTTTCTTGAGAGAGCTCGCGAGATGCTTGATTTCTTTCGTAGGCGCCTATACCCAGAGAGGGTGCTTGTCTCGGCTATGCATCGAGTTCAGAAAATCACTCGCCAGCAGGCCCTTACCAGTCAGCATAGGACTACTAACTCTGACAGAGTAAAACTTATCTTAACTTACCACCCCCATAGTTCCCTGGTGAAAAATGTTTTATTCCGTCATCTGTCTCTCCTTAGATCAGATCCTGAGACCCGTTCTGTCTTCCCAACTATCCTTTGGTGTCTTACAGACGGGACAGAAGTCTTAAGGATATGTTGGTACACAGTCGCCTTAAGTCCAATATCCATACTCATTTTGGCACTGTCCAGTGTGATCGTCGGCGTTGCAACACGTGTGCTTATGTGATACAGACGCGTACTGTATCTTTCCTTTAGGCACGTTTCTTATTGACGATGGGTTCACATGCGAGTCCCGTAATCTTATCTATGCTATTATCTGTAAGCGGTGTAACAAGGCTTATATCGGCGAGACAGGCAAGAGGCTCAGTGACCGATTCGCCCAACACTTACGCGACATACGCCAATGCTCTGTGAGCCCTGTAGCCACCCATTTCAATGACACTGGCCATTTAGGTGCTCACGATGTCCAGGTCACAGCCATCCGATCATGTTCCTCGGATGATCGCAGTCGATTTGCTCTGGAGAATCGGTTGATTTCTTTGTATGGTACCTTGCGACCACGCGGGCTCAACGTATTACATTCTTATGCTTCTTAGTACTTTCTCTTCCCATGCTTTGTAATCTATATGGGTATATGTTGCATGTATTCATGTTATATTCCATTCTTATGCTTCTTAGTACTTTCTCTTCCCCTGCTTTGTAATCTATATGGGTATATGTTGCATGTATTCAAGTTATATATTTACTAGATGTTTCATTGTTTCTTTTCCTTTCTATTTCTAGTTTTTATGTGTGTTTTTGTGTTACATTTATTTCGTTATTCGTTTTTATTCCAGATTTTCCTTAGATACGTTTGTATTTGGTCGTCCATTTGTGTTTCATTTTAATTTGTCACTCCTGTTTGTTCGTTTGCTTGATAAAGGCCTTGTTGGTCGAAACGTTGCTGTATTTTGTCATTGTTTTTGTAATTTGTAAAACTACAGTACTTTGTAATTACGTGTTTTACTTTGTTTGTACGTGTTTCACTATTTGGGTATCGAATACTTACTATTCGCACATCCGTAATGGTAGCGACAATCTGCAAAACAATCATGGCTGCCGGTGTTGTTGAGTATGAGCAAGAGAACGTGTTAAAGAATCTGCAAGACAATATTCAACTTGTCTCGCAACAAATCAAGAGTAAGTTGTTTTATATTTGTTATATTTAGTTTTCTTATTCGTTCACTCTTAAACGTCAACTTTAATGTGTTCAAAGAAAGCAGTAATGGCCAAGGTGACTACAGAAAAGAGTGCACCAGCTCATCTGTCCGTCTGATTTTTGAGCATCAGCATGATTGACGTGTATGTTGTCCTCAACCTGCGAGGGCCACATCAGTCTTCATTCTCTGCTCCCCCAAAGCACTGTCATCTCTATAAAAAGTGTTCAGAAATCATTTTGTCAGTGCCACAGTTACACTCATAGAAATTCCCATCATTAGCTTGCCTTTTGACTTTTGTAATTGTAAAGATGAGATGGTGTAGTATTAGTAATTAAGTTATATACTATATATAATATAATTATATATTATAAAATATATAATTATATTTCCGTGCCGTAATATCGGTCTAGTCCTCAACTCACTCAGTCTTGTGTCGTGCCACTCAAGTCACTGCGAAGTCTGAATTATATTACAATTTAATTGTTTTTTCTGGTGGTAAACCTCTTTATCTCTTCATAGATTATCATTATTTTGATATCAGGTTGTTGTGGTAGTTTTGCCTCATCCATCCTCTGTCAACCTTATCATTGCCAAGTCGTATGTTGCAATGAGATGGGATACAAAGACAATTGTTAATCCAAGCTGTTTAAACTGCTGACATTGATTGTATAGTATAGACAGTATAGTGCTTCACTGACTCAGTTCTAAATTTTATGACTTCTTAGTGCTGCAACAACATATAGTGCATCATTGAAAATAATGATTTGTATATCTGTGCTTTCCTCTCTCATTGATGTCTGTGATGTGGTTTTCAAGGCTTTTGCTGTAAAGTTGCTAGAGAATTTACCAGTTGCCACTGACAATGTTTTTAGTCTGCAAGTACATTTTATAGTTTAGTGATTAATATGTACAGTCTACTGTTAATTAAACTTTCATCACTTATAACTACTAGTGTTAGTTTAGTTTTGTGTTAGTCGTGTCTGACCAAGTCTGTGGCAATAAGTTCAGTTGTCTCATGTTTATGTCTCAGACGATTGACACACTGTCACTAGTGTCACTGATATAATCACATATATTATACGATTTTATACACGATAATAACAACTACTACTATATGTAATGACCTACAACTACTACTATATGTAATGACCTACTACTACTATATGTAATGACCTACTACTACTATATGTAATGACCTACTACTACTACTATATGTAATGACCTACTACTACAACTACTACTATATGTAATGACCTACTACTACTATATGTAATGACCTACTACTACAACTACTACTATATGTAATGACCTACATTAGATATGTTGCTAGTTTAGTTTGTTTTTTTGTTTCAGATGGAGAAACAAGAAATGTGGACAGTGTCAACTTTGATAAAGAAGACTATTGGAATAAAGTTGGTCAGTCAATATTTTAGTGACCCTGCCCAACCAACCCAAATTGAAGCTGACCATAGAACAATAAACTAGTTTATTCTAGTAGAATAAACACTGGGGCTAATGCTTGTTAAATCTCTTATCTAAACAATTTGAAATATCAGGATGGAGTCGCAGATAGCAAAGTTGATAACATGCTGCGATAGTGACCACATGCAGTGGACGTTTCGGGTTCGAGGCCAGCTTCTGCTAAACTTTCTCGGTTTGCGCACAGTTGGATTACAGGTTTCTTGATCTTAACTTAGGGATCTAAATTACCTCTGAAGTCAGAGTAAGTCTCGCCTGAATGGCGAGGGGCACTGTTGATAAAGAAAGCAAACCTTCACTCAAAAATCAGTCAGAGGTGCCATATTAGATGCCACGAATATGCCTGAATTCATAGCAAGAAGAAAGCAGAGGAAAACTACTCTTGAATCTTCTGAGGTCTTGCAGTCGTGGTTAGAAAGTATAATAATATGGACAGAATGTCTCCTTAACTTCCTGCACCGAGGTGGGAACATGCCAGCCAGCGCAAGTGTTTATATACATCAATGGAAGTGGCACATGTCTACATCATACAGTTCATGACTATGCTCAGATATCTTATACAGAATTGTGGGGCTGCCACTGTGAATATCATCTGTCATTACGGATATATATATATATTTATATATTTGTATAAAGTGCAGCATGTGGTTGATGTTTCACATATGTAAGATTGTAATTAATTGCACAAACAAGAACGAAAATCCAGTCCTTCGAAACTCTCTCGCGATCCCCTGTCCTTCGAAATGAAATGCTACAGATAGATTCTACGAATGCCATGGACAGAAAAAGGAAGAACACTGATGAAAAAGGAAGAACACTGATGTCCTGAAAAAACTGAATGTTAAAGATAAACAAAATGCTATACAAAAAAAATTAGATATTTTGGTCACATCAAGCGTCACGATGGCCTGGAGAGAACAATATTAAAGGGCAAGGATTGGCTGAAATCGGATGCACATGTCCTAGACATGTAGAAGTCTGTGCGTTTAGTGGCCTACCAAACCAATGTGTAACGTATACACGTTCTTGGGAAAGATCAAACATATCACAAAGAGTGATTAGACGTCCGAGTGGTTACCGGGCCCAAATTTGGGGTGTAAAGAATAGAACCACTGTTACCTGCCACACATGTCGTAAGAGGCGACAAAGGATGTTTGGCTGAAATCGGATGCACATGTCCTAAACGTGCAGAAGTCTATGCGTTTAAGGGCCTACCAAACCAATGTGCAACGTATACACATTCTTGGCAAAGATCAAACATATCACAAAGAGTGATTAAAATTGGTCGTAAAGAATGAACGCAAAGAAGAGGGCAGGGTCCCAGGACGCAGAGGCAGGCCAAGAAGAAGATGGCTACAAGATATTAAAGTAACCATAAATATGACTATCGGCAAGGTGGGTGTGGTGAACTGACTAGAGACAGAATAAATTTCAGATGTGCTGCAAAGAAGCGCGTTCTATAAAGGATACGTACCTTGATGATGTAAGATTGAGACTACTTAACACATCATCTATCACTGCAGATATAACATAACTTTCTTGTGTCTTTTTTAACCCTTGGTTATAGGTCCTCAGCCAACTCATGCCAAGTCTTCCTATCTTCAGCCATCTCCTGTAGCTTTTTCCAGCTCTTCTGTATATCGTTACTCTCTGCCTCCAAATCTTGTCTCCACGTTTTTCTAGGTTTCCCTATCTTTTGCTTTCCCTGCAGGTTCCAGGAAAGGGCCCTTCTTGTTACCTTCCTCTTGGACTGTCTAAAGGTTTGTTCTATCCAGCACCAGCATCTGTTTTATAACCTCTTAATTCACTGGAATCTGTCGTGTCCTTTTTAGAAACTCCTTATTTGTGACCCTATCATACCATCTGAGTCACTCTATTCAGCTCAGATACAATATGAGTCACTCTATATTCTGTTCAAATACAATTTGAGTCACTCTATTCAGCTCAGATACAATTTGAGTCACTATTCTGCTCAAATATAATTTGAGTCACTCTATTCTTCTCAGATACAATTTGAGTCACTCTCTGCTCAGATACAATTTGAGTCACTCTATTCTTCTCAGATACCAGTTGATAAATATTTGCTGTTTATGTGTTATTGTTATAGTGGTTCTTCATGTTTCTAACATATACAACAAAACCGCTTTAACATTGGAGTTAAATAATCTAATTGTTGTTCTCGATTTAATTTCGTTCAATTTCTATAAACTTCCTACTGTGACGAAAGCTCCACTAGCCTTCTGTATTCTTATTCTGACATCTCTATCTGTTGCTCCCTCTTTGCTCTACATTGCTGTCCAAGTATATGTGTGATTTTATCTCTTGGATACAACTTATCATATTTGATATAAACATCCACAGCTGCTATATTCAAGATACTTTCCATCGAGACCACAAAAATCTCTCTAGCATTTTCCAAAAAGCCCTTCCCATCAAGCAAGGTATGTTTCTATGTTGATTGAATTGTCTGGTAAGTGAAAGATCCTGCAAGATGTCAGCTTCTTCTTCTTTGAACGCTCCATATCGACCACTTGTCAACCACTGTGTGATTTGTATGTTATCTGAGCCTAAGAGCGATTGTACGTTGTGCCAGTTATGTGCCTACAAGTAGGCCAGCACATCCGATTTCTGTGCTGCTTTTATTTACTAAGGTAGCATCCCTAGGGCCTACATTAGTCACCTCTTACGACATGCATTGTAGATTGCAGTACTACTATTCTTTGCTTCCCTTGTGGGCCCCGGCACCACACGGGTAAGATGTCAGCAGAGAATAAATATGGCTGGACGTCTGTATAAAAAAAATGATTGCTTGTTCTAGTGAGATCACTGCTAAGTTAGAGATTCTAGTGATATCACTGCTACGGTAGAGATTCTAGTGAGATCACTGCTAAGTTAGAGATTCTAGTGAGATCACTGCTAAGGTAGAGATTCTAGTGAGATCACTGCTAAGTTAGAGATTCTAGTGAGATCACTGCTACGGTAGAGATTCTAGTGAGATCACTGCTAAGTTAGAGATTCTAGTGAGATCATTGCTACGTTAGAGATTCTAGTGAGATCACTGCTAAGGTAGAGATTCTAGTGAGATCACTGCTAAGTTAGAGATTCTAGTGAGATCACTGCTAAGTTAGAGATTCTAGTGAGATCACTGCTAAGTTAGAGATTCTAGTGAGATCACTGCTACGGTAGAGATTCTAGTGAGATCACTGCTAAGTTAGAGATTCTAGTGAGATCACTGCTAAGTTAGAGATTCTAGTGGGATCATTGCTACGTTAGAGATTCTAGTGAGATCACTGCTAAGGTAGAGATTCTAGTGAGATCACTGCTAAGTTAGAGATTCTAGTGAGATCACTGCTAAGTTAGAGATTCTAGTGAGATCACTGCTACGGTAGAGATTCTAGTGAGATCACTGCTAAGTTAGAGATTCTAGTGAGATCACTGCTAAGTTAGAGATTCTAGTGAGATCATTGCTACGTTAGAGATTCTAGTGAGATCACTGCTACGGTAGAGATTCTAGTGAGATCACTGCTAAGGTAGAGATTCTAGTGAGATCACTGCTACGTTAGAGATTCTAGTGAGATCACTGCTAAGTTAGAGATTCTAGTGAGATCACTGCTACGGTAGAGATTCTAGTGAGATCACTGCTAAGGTAGAGATTCTAGTGAGATCACTGCTAAGGTAGAAGCCAAGAAAGGCAGCTTGTGCTTGATAGGATACATCATATCTGGGCCAGATGCTTCTTGGATAACAAATGTTGGAATTTGAAGACAGCGAGCTGGGCAGATGGCGCTCATCAGCCCGGGAGGGCAGGTCTTCTACGGGTCGCTGCCCTGAAAGAAAATAGCAACCTGCTGCCTTGTGGGTTTTGGCTGGGGACAGCAAAAGGCTAATGGAGAGCGAACCCAGTAAATGCTGGTTGAAATCTACCACACACCACTGAAGGATAAGCACCTGAGCTCCAATAGGTACTGAAGGCTATGAACATACTTCCATTCTTGATGTTTGGCTGCTTATATATCACAATCGAATGATAAAAGCGGCGTAAGAACGATCGCGCGCGAGAGAGAACACTGCAGACTCAACAAACACTTATATAGACTAGGAATAAGTCAAACAGCTCTCTGCCATTGTCAGCAGGCGGAACAGACACCAGAGCATACCCTGCAAGACTGTTCTCTCCTGTGTGAGCCGAGAAAAAAGATGTGGCCACACCCAGTCGACCTAAAATCTAAGCTTTTGGGGAAACCTGACAGACCTGAGGCTGACTGCCCAGTTTGTGGTCCACAGTAAATTAAGAGCATGACCAGATATCACTGAAGAAGAAGAACACAGCATATCTAAACAAGTCCAAAGATAAGAGCAGGCTGGAAGGCTGCTACCCGGACAAAATTTACAATAATACGAATTCATACAAAATATCTTTACCATCTTTTAAATTACATCGGGGACCCTTGCCAGTACTACAGAGTTTGTGCTCTGCCGCTGAGTTCTTCGTGTGTGAGAAAGAGATCGGAGCACAGATGGTTACTAATCAAAGTGTTATGATGATGGTCATATCTGTCAATATCTCTGAGGTCGGGGAATGCTTGCCTGAATGGCAAGGGACACTGATGATAAGGAAAGCAAGCCCTCATGCAAAAATCAGAATCACCATACTGGACCCACTGACTACACCTGAATTCATAGCAAGGAAGACGTAAATAAGAAGAAGATATCAATTAATCAAACATGTATATCACGAATATTTGGTCTGGAAATCTTTATATTGTCTGACATTTTTCATGAATATTCTTGTATAAGGTATATCATGTGATTTTTCATAAATATTCTTGTATAAGGTATATTATGTGATTTTTCATGAATATTCTTGTATAAGGTATATCATGTGATTTTTCATAAATATTCTTGTATAAGCTATAACATATGATTTTTGTGTTGATATGAAGAAATTGGAGAGGTTTTTCAGAATTGACCAAATGTATGTCATTGAGATCTGCTGATTGTCACATATATTTTGTTGTTACAGAACACTGAGGCAATGGTTAATGAACTTGAGAAAAGTATATTGGCTCTTGTTTCAGCTTACTACTCTCTGCCATTATCACAAGGTTAGTAGTGGTGATCTCCCATTATCACAAGGTTAGTAGTGGTGATCTCCAATTATCACAAGGTTAGTAGTGGTGATCTCCCATTATCACAAGGTTAGTAGTGAACTACCATTATGAACAAGTTAGTAGTGTTGATCTCCCATTATGAAAAAGTTAGTAGTGTTGATCTCCAATTATCGCCTGAGTGGTTACCGGGCCCAAATTTGGGGTGTAAAGAATAGAACCACTGTTACCTGCCATGCATGTCGTAAGAGGCGACTAAGGAGGTTTGACTGAAATCTGATGCATGTGTCCGCTAGGGAATGCTAACCTGAAACAAATGCTTGCCGAAAACAGATGCACCAGGCCGTAAGGCGCATAACATGGTGCAACAACCCCTCTCAATGAGAAATGGGATAACGGATTCTACTGTCGCCAATCTGCCTCATATATTTAGCCACGCATTAAGAATGTCAGGCCTACCATCACGACGGTGGCCAAAACTTACTGCGGGAAGAGGTCGCACAAATGGGGAAGCAGAAATCATAGGAATTATATCCTACAATACTCAAAAGTTGTGGAGACTTACAAAAGCCCTGAACGATAACAACCCATCTAGAGGGAAAACAGTTCTCCAGCAAGGAGAACAACTTCTCACAGGAAAGCGAGCAGCCACTCTGATGGCCCAGTGTTACAAGCAAGAAAGCTCATGCTCAATAAGTCAGGAGCAAGGGAAAGAAGTCAGAAGTGAGATAAATGCTACATTCAAAAAGCAACAAGTGAACCCTGTATGGAGGTAGACATCACACTGACTGAGCTGCAGAGAGCACTAAAAAAGCTCAATCGTAAAAGGCCCCGGGACCAGATGGAGTATCAAACGACATGCTCAAACAAATAGGCCCAATAGCACAGAGTCTTCTACTCCAGATTTTAACAATAGTTGGAGACAAGGGAGAGTCCCAGACATCTGGAAAAATGCCACAATCCACCCAATTTTCAAAAGTGGAAAAGACAAAAAGGATTTGCAGAGCTACAGACCTATAAGTTTGCTAAGTTGCACTGCAAAACTGCTGGAGAGAGTGATAACCACTAGACTCCAGTGGTTTTAGAATCCAACCATAAACTGGATCCAGCCCAGACAGGCTACAGGCAGCATAGAAGCACTGATGACCAAGTGGCATACCTCGCACAGGACATAGAAAATGGCTTCCAAGAAAAGAAGAAAACCCTCACAGTGTTCTTCGACATGTCTAAGGCCTTCGACAAAGTCTGGAAAGATGGTTTGCTACTCAAGCTCTTACGCAGTGGAATACGGGTAGAATGTACTATTGGATAAAAGACTTTCTTACCCATAGACAAGCATCTGTAAATTGGATGGAGTGCACAGTCCCAGATTCAAATTAAGAGCAGGAGTCCCACAGGGCAGCGTACTGTCCCCATTGCTTTTCCTGGTATATATTAATGATCTGCCACAAACTCTGCCCAGACATGTATCACACTCTCTCCATGCTGATGATCTAGCTGTGTGGTACACCTCCGAGTTTCTGGGTCCTGCCATCTTTAAACTCCAGGCCAGCCTGAACAGCGTCATAATGTGGGCAAGTAAATGGGGTCTAGAAATAAACCGGAGCAAAACTATAGCAACGCTTTTCTCATTGTCAACAAAGGAAGAACACTTCAGACTGAAATTTAACGATGATATCGTTCCCGTTCCCATACTCCAACCTTTTTGGGAGTTAAGCTTGACAGTCGTCTGACATGGAAACATCACATAATGGAAACAAACAGAAAGGCTATGAGGAAACAAAGTGTGATGCGGAAGCTGGCTGGAACTACCTGGGGAGCTGATATTCGAATCCTGAGTCAGGTGTACACTGGTGCAGTTAGACCGACCCTCGAATATGCATCATCGACATGGATATCAGCAGCCCATTCAAACAAATACTGGAAAAATCGATACTGGAAAAAACACAAAACAGATGTCTTCGTACTATTTTGGGAGCCATGAAATCTACACCAATTGTAGAAATGGAAAAGGCAGCCAACATCCAGCCCTTGGAAGACAGAAGAAGGAGAAAAGTGATTCTACAGACTGAAAGGATCAAAAGAATGCCTCACCATCCACTGCATGAAAAAATTGCGGCTAGAACAAAGAACAGACTAAAGCGTACAAGTCTAAACCACAAAGCAAAAGAAATAGGAAAGACATACTTGGAACTACTAAATCATAATTCCATACCTGAAGAATTGCTTTTTGATCACTGGGAACCAGACTCAGTACCACTAAACTTCTCAACCTCCATCCCTAAATTATTAAGCAAAGATGCCGAGCCTAATCTAGTGAAAAAGCAATTACAATGGAACATCTCCATTACATGTTTCCAGAAGACAGCTGGATAAGAATTTACACAGATGGATCGGCAATGGAGGCAACCATGAATGGTGGAGCAGGAGTGTACATTAGGCACCCAGATGCTACTACTGTTTCTCTAGCGGTCCTACTGGAAGAATATGTTCCAACTACAAAGCAGAACTCATAGCCCTTCTGATGGCAGCACAGCACATGAATAAGCTGCAAGCAGCTGCAAGCAAGATGGTATTTCTTACAGACTCATTGTCAGCTATACAAGCCCTGGAGGCTAAATCCACTGACAGCACAGTACAAAAACTACAAAGAGAACTTGCTCAGCTTTCAGAAAAGGCAGAAATTCACTTGCAGTGGATTCCATCTCACTGTGGCATTGCAGGCAATGAGAGTGTTGATGTCTTAGCTAAGGAGGGCAGTGCCAAAGAGCAAATTTACCAACCCTTGTCTTTTCAAGAGGTCAAAACCCTCATACAGAGAAAATCTGCAGTAGACTGGAAGACAAACACTGGATATGATTATGGAAAAGACTCCCTCAAAGACCTAAGCAGAACAGACCAGGTCATTATATTTCGACTACGCACCGGACACTGCAGACTCAACAAACACTTATACAGACTAGGAATAAGTCAAACAGCTCTCTGCCAGTGTCAGCAGGCAGAACAGACACCAGAGCATATCCTGCAAGACTGTCCTCTTCTGTGTGAGCTGAGAAGCAACATGTGGCCACACCCAGTCGACCTGAAAACTAAGCTTTGGGGAAACCTGACAGACCTGAAGCTGTCTGCCCAGTTTGTGGTCCACAGTAAATTAAGCGCATGACCAGATATCGCTGAAGAAGAAGAAGACCACAACAGTTGCATGAGCCTCGCATTCCAGTATTGTTAGATAAAGGCCAATTTAGGCCAATAAAGGCCAGATGAAATCCCAATTTAGTGAGAATGCAGAAGAAGAAGATCTCCCATTATGAAAAAGTTAGTAGTAATGCTTTCCCATGTTCATTTCTTCTTCTATATGATCTATCATCTTCAGTGTTTATATATGAGCTGTGTCAGATGACATGTTACAACAGTAAATATGACTACCTTTCTTTGTTATTTGTGTTTATACTGCACATGTTTCTACAGGTGCCACCTTACATATCTACCTGCAACAGACTGTACTTCAAATTCTAGACAACTTGCAGGGTTTCACTGCCTCCCTGTCTGAGTGTATCCTGTCAGAGAGGTATGATTTATTGCTAGATAAATTACATTACAACAATAGGTAAACACTGAAGATTGGGGACAAGGAAGTCCATGCGTTTAGTGGCCTACCAAACCAATGTGCAACGTATACACGTTCTTGGGAAAGATCAAACATATCACAAAGAGTGATTAAAATTGTTCATAAAGAACGAACGCAAAGAAGAAGGAGAAAAAGAAACCCCTCCCTCCATTTTTTTATTTTGTGAACCCCATCTCCCCAGTAATAAGTTGTGGTGGCCCAGTTGTGCGTGGGGGGCATATGACTCCTAGGTTGAAACCAATGGTCTAGAGGATGATGAGATAGTACCAAATTTTAGGAGTCTAGGAAAGATCTTGCAAGCGTTGAGAAGATCTTGACAGTTTTTGGAAGACCTAACAAGTCTTGAGATGGTCTAGACAGCCGTTGGAAGGCCTTAACAGGTCTTGAGATGGTCTCGACAGCTGTTGGAAGGCCTTAACAAGTCTTGAGATGGTCTAGACAGCCGTTGGAAGGCCTTAACAAGTCTTGAGATGGTCTAGACAGCCGTTGGAAGGCCTTAACAAGTCTTGAGATGGTCTAGACAGCCGTTGGAAGGCCTTAACAAGTCTTGAGATGGTCTAGACAGCCGTTGGAAGGCCTTAACAAGTCTTGAGATGGACCTGGCAGTCTTACTGGGGTTTAGAAACTATTGGTAATTCATATTATATCTTGATTTTTGTCTTGAGAAGGTCTAGTACGTTTTGAGAAGAAAGGTCTAGTACATCTTGAGAAGGTTTAGTACGTTTTGAGAAGGTCTAGGATGTCTTGAGAAAGTTTAGTACGTTTTGAGAAGGTCTAGGACGTCTTGAGAAGGTCTAGTACATCTTAAGAAGGTCTAGGATGCTTTGAGAAAGTCTAGTATATCTTGAGAAGGTCTAGGACGTCTTGAGAAGGTCTAGGACATCTTGAGAAGGTCTAGGATGTCTTAAAAAAGTCTATTATATCTTAAAAAAGTCTAGAGATGACAATTGTGTTAGTATGTTTAGATAACTAATCTCATCTTTCTGTCAGCCATCAAGGAAGGTTACTCTGGACTGGTGGGATATGGGAGACTGTGGATTTTACCTTAATCAGAGGTCAGAGTTAGTTGTCTGTTTTATATGTGATTCTCTCTCGCGATCGTATATGTGATTCTAGACCAAACTAAGAGAGATTTCATATTGTGTGAATTTATAGACGAAATAAAGAATTTCTGAACTGAGAGCGGAGCAATATTTCATATTGTGTGAATTTATGGACCGAAATATTTCATATTGTGTGAATTTATGGACCGAAATATTTCATATTGTGTGAATTTATGGACCGAGAGCGAAGCATTATTGCATATTGTGTGAATTTATGGACTGAGAGAGGAGAAATGTTGTTTTTGTTGAAATTTGGAAATGAAAGAAGAGCAATATTGTATGATTATCCACCTATGTGGAGCGGCACGAAGGAAAGCAAAGAATAGTACCGCTGCGACCTACAAGGCGACTGAGGTAAGGGCCATGGGAAGCTACCGTAGTAAATAAAAAGCATAGCAGAAATCTGATGTGCTGGTCTACTTGTAGACACATATCTTGCACACCGTACAATCACTCTTAGGCTCGGATCACATACAAATCACAAAGAGTCGTTAACAAGTGGTCGATATGGGCGTTGAAGCAGAAGATAAAGAGTGTCTGACATAGAACTAGTGTATAAATGTAGAAAAGATGAATGTATGAATGTGTTACTGACCAACAAATGATATAACAAAACTACTGCCTGTCACCATGTACAGATAACAAGAACTGTACCATGAAGAAGTTGAAAGAAACATTTGATCTTGTACAAGATGCTCTCGGAGAAATGGAAGAGGTAATCTTCACTTGACTGTTCTCACCATATATGTTAGTTAGTGGTCAATCAGCTAGATCATTGTCATATATGTTAGTTAGTGGTCAGTCAGCTAGTTTATACCATATATGTTAGTTAGTGGTCAATCAGCTAGATCATTGTCATATATGTTAGTTAGTGGTCAGTCAGCTAGTTTATACCATATATATTAGCTAGTGGTCAGTCACGTTGATCATTGTCATATATATGTTAGTGGTCAGTCTGATACTAAACTGTAGGCTATTTGATTTATACTTCAAGATTTGTTGTCTGCCCCTATGCATTGTTCTTCTTTGAACGCTCCATATCGACCACTTGTTAAACCACTCTTTGTGGTATGTATGTGATTAGAGCCTAAGAGCAATTGTACATTGCGCCTACTAGTAGGCTATCACATACTTTTTATTTACTAGGTAGCATCCTAGGCCTAACCATAGTCACCTCTTACGAAAGATGCCTTGTAGGTTGCAGTGTTCCTATTTTTTGCTTACCTTGTGGACCCCAGCAACACATGGGCAGCTATATATTCAGATATAGTCATGACACCTCAGACTGATTTTTGCGTGCCGACTTGCTTTACTTCTCCCCAGTGTTCCTCGCCATTCATGCCAGCCTTACTCTGACTTTAGAAATGTTTCGAGATTATTCACTGACACCAAACTCTTGATCTTTGCCAGGCAATAGAGAATGATGGACAGGTGGATGACTTTATGCTGGACGTGGACAAGTCTAATGCTGATCTCTGGTCTGAGCAAGATAAACAAGTGGTAGTATCTTGTACTGGTGTGGTAAGTTGATTATTGTACTAATATCTTTACTTTCACTGTAACGCACTTTATGCTGGACATGGACAAGTCTAATGCTGATCTCTAGTCTTGTACTGGTGTGGTAAGTTGAGATCATCTCAATGATGTCTTTGCTTACACTCTAACAGACATCTTGTTTTGTTGTATGATAGTTTACTGCACTTTTTAACCTGAATAATATTTTTTTTACAGAATTGGAAACTGGTTTGTATTCCTTCTTCTGCGTTGCCCACTATCTTCTGCATCCGCCACTATCTTTTCTGCATCCGCCCACTATCTTCTTTGTCTAAGGGTTGCTACCCTAAAAGAAAATAGCAACTGCTGCCTTGTAGGTTGGCTGGGGACAGTCAAAGGCCGACGGAGAGCGAACCAGAAACGCTGGTTGAAATCGGACACACCGCAGAAGGACAAGCACTAGAGCTCCAAATGGTACTGAAGATGTGACGTAAAACAAAGTTCTTGGCAAAGGCTGTTTATATGTCACAATAATAATTATAAAAATGGTCGAAAAAGAACGATCCAGAGAGAGAGAAATGCTCACCCCATGTCCCAAGTGCTATATTGGTTTCAATGTTTGTTCCAATGGCTATATTGTTCATTATGGACTGTGTGTCGTTAACCATAGCAATAAAGATTTATAAAACAGACTTAATTAATACAATTTAATCATCTTCCGACAGGTCAATACAATTTAATCATCTTCCGACAGGTCAAGACAGTCAAGAATGTCTTAAAGAAAGTCCAAGAATGTCTGCACAAACATGGTCAGACTGAGACACCAGAAGGGATTGCTGTGTTAGATGAACTAGTTGATGTCATCTCTGGTGTCAATAAAAAAGTGGATGATTTTGTTTGTGTCATTTATGCACCAGTTAACTACAAGATCCTTGTACAGAATGTAAGTTTACTACAAGATCCTTGTACAGAATGTAAGTTTACTACAAGATCCTTGTACAGAATGTAAGTTTACTACAAGATCCTTGTACAGAATGTAAGTTTACTACAAGATCCTTGTACAGAATGTAAGTTTACTACAAGATTCTTGTACAGAATGTAGTTTAGTACAAGCTTAGAATAATAAATGATCTTTTAGCACACAACATTTACAATAGAACAGAAGTCTACTTTCCAAATTTTTTATGTCATGTAGGGGGCAGTGTTAGGACGTAGGAGCTAGTGTTAGAATGTATGGGCCAGTGTTAGGTCGTATGAGCCAGTGTTAGGACGTAGGGGGTCAGTGGTAAGGGGTCAGTGTTAGGACATATGGGCCAGTGTTAGGACGTAGGGGTCAGTGTTAAGTCATAGGGGCCAGTGTTAGGATATGTAAGAACATTGACAAGATGGTTAATGTTGGCAATATGTCTGTTAAAAGATGCTGTTTTGTTTTTTCCTGACAGGGCAAAGTCATGTCCGAGTTGACTGATTAGATACTCAAGTTTGAAGTCTAATATTGTGTTTTGTTTGTTCCTGACAGTGCAAAGTCATGTCCGAGTTGACTGATAAGATACTCAGTATATAGTCTGATAAGATACTGAAGTCTAATATTGTGTTTTGTTTCTTCCTGACAGGGCAAAGTCATGTCAGAGTTGACTGATCAGATACTCAAATTCCTAAGAGACAGCACTCTGACTTGTGATGATGATCAAAAATGGTTGGACTTCCTGTCACATGCAAACACACATAATATGGAGAAATTGAAAAACATTGTACACACAAATCAGGAGGAAGGTTAATTTCTAATCCAAAATGTTGCTTTTTTATGAAATTTTACTTGTGATAAAAGAAAGTATTTCTGCCACCAAACATTTGATTGTTCTGTCGTAACATATGGACAGTCTTGATATTAGTTTCTGATGTACATTTCTTTTTGAGTATCATTGGAGTATCTCAGAATAGATCATGGATAACGTTTATACAGATACAACAACAGATAGTGCTGGCATTTCAGTCAAATGATCTTTATCAAGGAACAGATAAGTACAGCATACATGAAAATAACAATGTCAGGAAATAAACAAATTTGATAAATAAATGGATTTGTGTTTTATATGAGAAAATGATCTGTTATACACTTTAATTATCTATCTGTGTATAGTGTGTATGTTGTTTAATTATCTATCTGTGTATAGTGTGTATGTGTTTAATTATCTATCTGTGTATAGTGTGTATGTTGTTTAATTATCTATCTGTGTATAGTGTGTATGTGTTTAATTATCTATCTGTGTATAATGTGCATGTGTTTAATTATCTATCTGTGTGTATGTGTTTAATTATCTATCTGTGTATAATGTGCATGTGTTTAATTATCTATCTGTGTATAGTGTGTATGTTGTTTAATTATCTATCTGTGTATAGTGTGTATGTGTTTAATTATCTGTGTATGTGTTTAATTATCTATCTGTGTGTAGTGTGTTTAATTATATATCTATGTGTATGTGTTTAATTATCTATCTGTGTGTATGTGTTTAATTATCTATCTGTGTAAAAGGAACCCTTTCATACCTTGTGGTATATAGGGCAATACGGTGTTAGGCCTGTATTATTCATTGACCGTCGGCACACGTTGGGTGATGTGGTCAGCATCACGCCGGCCGTATCTGTGTGTATGTGTTTAATTATCTATCTATGTGTATGTGTTTAATTATCTATCTATGTGTATGTGTTTAATTATCTACCTGTGTCTATGTGTTTAATTATCTATCTGTGTGTACCTTGTTTTGTTTGCCTGTTTTAAATTCAGACATAGTCATGGTTGACTTGATTTGCATGAAGACTTGCTTCCCTTACTACCAGTGTCACTCACAATTCAGACATAGTCATGGTTGACTTGATTTGCATGAAGACTTGCTTCCCTTACCACCAGTGTCAATCACAATTCAGGCGAGTCTTACTCCAACTTCAGGAGTACCTGTAATTTAGATCCCCAAGTAAAGGATAAAGGAAACTTAAGTGCAACAGCTTCAGGTGACGCTGAAATAGCAGAATATAACAGAGAATCCAGAATCTCGGTCTAAACTTAACGATGGTCGCAGAAGGAAGGCATAGTTATCTGTCACTTTGTTTGTTTCCACGGTGACTGCTGTGTTTTAATCTATGCAAGACATTTAGAGCCGTAGTTGCTAGTGAACTTGATTCTTATACTAGAGGTCTGGGTTCAATTCCACAGTGGGCATGTACTGTTTTTCCTGAACGAAGCGGCTCTTACGTCAACCCAAACTCAGCTGGGTACCGGGAAAGGCACTGGGAAGTAAAAGTGTTGACCACATCACCCATCCTGTGTCTACGGTCAATGAAAAATGCGGACCTAACACCCTATACACTACGTGATATAAAAGCTTTTGTAAGATATTATATCTTGTACTTTTGTCTCAGTGCTAACATTTCTTCTGATCACGACATTTCTCCTGACCACGACATATTTAGTGTTCCAAAGTTCTCTTTCAAATTCCATAGTTCTGCTTGACCAATTAAGCGGTAACTTCAATGCCATGAGCTGGTCAGTCTTTGCGTTTATATTATAATCTTAGACTTACTACAAGGAGTTCATTCTTACTGCTCATATTTGTTGTATTTTGACCACGTTAAACGTTACAGTGGTTTGGAGAGAACGGTAATGGAAGGCATGGTTCCTAGAGTATGAGGCAGGGAAGGATCAAGAGAAAGGTGGCAGTAGGACGTCAAAGAAGCATTGAATATGACGCTGAAAGAAGCGGGTGAACTTGCTAGAGACGAGAGTTTTTCAGGCGGGATGTGATGAAAGTGACATGCTGCTACTTGACATGTTTATTGGCCTACACGCTCTGATATAACCGAAATGATTTTTCCTTATGTTAAAAGGAGTGTGCCTCGGCCTAAAGAGGTTTGAATCCTTATACAGGGTGTTCAAGATAATTGTAGCCCCATTGACAATTCGAAAGTTGCCAGGTACAAATTGAAGTTGTGTTTATTTACTATTTAAACCGGTTCTGACTAGCTCGTCCTACGTCACATTTGTTCATCGCCCCTTCCCGCACTACAATTACACACCGTCACACAACCTTGACCTATACTACGTCATAACTGAACCTTCCATTTCCATACATATATGCCAGATTAGCTCCATTCACGGGCTGCAATTATCTTGAACACCCTGTATAACAAACAAATAATCTTCGCGGGTTTTTTTTTTAAATATGGGAGATAACTGTGACTCTCTTACATCCTCATCCAAGACATGCTGACCATGAGTTATTCTGCTCTTTGTCTAATTCCATAGTCAAACTGACGAAACAAGTAATAACAAAGTACTGTAGTTTTACAAAAACAATGACAATATACAGCAACGTTTCGACGAAACGTTTTTTCATTGTTTTTTTATTTTGTAAAATATTGTTTTTGTAAAACTACAGTACTTTGTTATTACGGGTTTCGCCATTCTACATAGTTTTACTGTAGTCTTCATCTATATAGTCAGACTGACCTACCCGGAGTCACTTCTGATGGACATGCTATTGAGCGTCGGAACATGCTGCGTTATCTTGGAATAACATTTGATCGTAATTTATCTTTCAAACATCATGATGAACAAACTTTATAAACGTAGTCTTGCAGCTCTCAAAGTTATGGTAGCCGCACACATTGAGCAGAAACTAGTTGTCCTTCTGTTTCATCGACTGGTTATGTCTGTGGTAGATTACGGACTTGGTATTCTCACGATATCAAGATCACAATGTAAACGACTCGAACGGGCTCAGAATGAAGGTATGCGTATAGTCCTGGGCTGCACTAGAGATACTCCCATTATGAAGATAAGATATATGCTTGGCCTTCTGTCACTACGCTCCCGTCATGCAATCGCCCAAACCAAGGCATATATGCGGGTTACTGCGGATAAGAGACATCCACTACACAAGAACACTAATGATGTTAAGGGCACGAGAATCAAGCGTGGCATGTCGTGGATGGCACAGACTGAGAGAACAATTGATGAGGTAACCACGGTTGCGACCCTACCAAAGGGGAAGAATGGATCCCAACAGATGGTAGCATGATGAACCATCTCAACGTTATCCTTACTCTTGGAAGAGAATGTAGAGATTGGGGCAACATGAAGGCTAATCTCGCAGTTAAACAGCTGATAGAAGATAATGCAAGGGATGATGATGTTGTTGTTTATATCGATGGGTCGGTTCATCGTGGTGAGAAGTCAGGCTGGGGTTTCTTGGCTAATGCGCATGGTAGGGTTGTTGCAGAGCGAAGGGGAGCGTACAAGATAACTACTAGTATGAGAATGGAGGTTGAGGCCGCTACTGCTGCCCTCCATTGGATTTCTGGGACTTCATTTACTGGGGCCGTTGTTGTATCTGACAGTCGATGCTTCACAAGATCCAGAATGGCAGGTTTCGGTATGAGTGGATATCGTCTATAGAAGTTTCTAGCCTCCAGCGGCTTACGTGGATATACTGTCCTGGGCATGCGGGTGTTTACGGTAATGAGAGAGCGGACATGCTTGTATCAACAGCATCGATTGTTGGGGAGTTGAAGATGGATAAGGGGATGTTCTTCGGTCTCTTCGCGACTCTCTGTTGGATGAGGACACTAAAATAGATGTTGAATCGAAACAGCGATTTAGACAGTTTGGAATTACCCGTTGTACAAGTAAAAATGGATGCCTTAAGGGTAGAGTTAAATAATAATAATAATTCCTCTCGTACCGTTATACATTACATAGGGCCTGCAAGTTATTTCTTCATACCGCTCTATCCTGGGCAACTCGCTCAATCTCCTCCATGGAACTGAGACCGATATTTCCTGCCTCTCTCAGCAAAGTCCGTTTCAGGGTCTCCTTAGGTCGACCTCTCTTTCTTGAACCCTTTGCATCCCACTTCAATGCCTGCTTTGATATTCTTTGATCATTTCTTCTCAAGGTGTGCCCAACATATCTCCATCTTCTCTTTCTTATAACAGTTGTCACTAGTGGTTGACCAGACATGTTTCTGATTTCATCACTTCTCCTGAATTCATTCCATTTTATATTCATTATTTTTTCGCAGACATCTATTTTCAAATACATTCAACTTGCTTTCTATATCTTTAGTCATTTTCCAACTCTCGCTGGCATATGTTAGGATTGATACACCATTTGAATTGAAAATTCGTAATTTAGTTTTAATACTATATAACTTGCAGTTCCATATTTTTTAGACTTTTAAAAGCTGATGTTGCTTTGCCAATTCGTATCATAATTTCTTTTTAACATTTCCTGTGCAGTCAAAATTGTTACCTAAATAGGTGAACTGCTCTATTTTTATCATTTTAGATTCCAGTGTGATATATGCATTACTTGCCATAGGTGTCTTCATTATATTTGTGTCTTCATTTTGCTTGCAGGTATGGCTGCTGTCCAAAGCGGACGAGCAATGGACCAGGCTGATATTATAAATTCCTTAAGGGAGAGAGGGCGTGTACATGATTCACGTAATAGCGGTGAATCCACAACACTAACCAGACTGCAAGAACTCAAAGTTAAGTGTGGTGTAGCTCGACAAGAACGCTATGCTGGCAGACAAAGAAAAATTGTAAACCAACAAAGAACCGGTGTCGTTAGTCGCCACACGCTGATGGACATACTGAGGAGAGATCGGAGCACTTATGGACTAATTTGTTCGACGTGCAGTGATGGTGATCCGACGACTAAACTAATTATATTTGTTTTTCATAGCTTATCTGCAGTCCAACTTTTGATGATATAGATGACAAGTTGTCTGTTTTTCTTTGCATGTCTTGGTTGTTTCTACTTAACAAGGCATTATCATCTGCAAAATCCAAATCTTCTAGTTGACTATTTTCTACCCAATCGATGCCAGTTTCGCCCTGCAACATTTTCGCATCACCCAATCAATGGCCACTCCAAATAATAGCGGAGATAGAATACAGCCACAGCCTTGCTATAGCCGTTTATAGTTGGCTCTGATACAGCCTTGCTTTACTCCGGTTTCAACCATAAACCAGTCGCTGTGTCCACCATCAGTGCGAACTGCACACTGTGAACCATCATAGAGGCTCTTAATAATGTTTATTATTTTGTCTGGTATTCCATAGCATCTCAGAATATTCCACAGAGAGATTCTGTGTAGACTATCAAAGGCTTTTTTAAAATCGATGAAATTTAGTATGAGTGGTTGTTGCTTCTCAATATGTTCCTCCAAAATTAGTCGTAGGGTAATTATTTGGTCTAAGCAGCTTCTCCCAGGTCGAAAACCAGCTTGTTCTTCTCTCAGGGTTGTGTCCACTGCTCCTTTGATTCTATTAAGAATGATTTTGCAGAAAGTCTTGGTCATTACTGATAATAGGGTGATCCCTCTCCAGTTATTACAATCTTTGAGATCACCTTTTTGGAGGATCTTAACAATTATTCCCTTCTTGCATTGATCTGGGACAGTTCCTTCTTCCCATACTTTATTAAATAGTTCTTGCACCTGGCTAATAGTTGTATCATCAGCCGCTTTGAGCATTTCTGCAGTAATGTTGTCATCACCCGCTGCCTTATTGTTTATCAAGGAATCGATTGCCTTCTTGACCTCAGCTACACTTATCATTTCTTCGTTAATTGGTAGGGAGCTGTTTCTAAGGGTAGAGTTAGGAGTGTGTTTAATCAGCGAGTCACTGGAACCATCAGTATGCATACTCTTCGATATCTGTTGGGGAGACTGAGCACCTATGGGTCTGCCCGGAGTGCAATGACGTCAGTTTAGTAGCCAATAACTTTACTTATCTATTCTCTAATCCTGTTTACCTTTCAGCGTCAGGTCGAAAAAGGAGACATCTGGAGCGAGCCTCTCTATGCACATTGTCTTTCTCTTCTCCAATCCTGGTTTGCCTCACAGCTTCAGGGTAAGAAGAGATTTCTAGCACGGCTTTTGTGTGTGCTTCATAAATAGTGTCTTTCGTCGCTTCTGTTAACTCTGAGGTCCACCTTTTGCGTGACCGGCCTTTTGCTTTGTATCCACTGTATCGGAGCAACATTGCTCTCTGTGCAATATACTCCGTATACTTAACACTCATAAATTGGTTATTGGTTACCGTACTCGTAAATAACAATACTTAGAGGAATAGGACAAACAAAGACACCAGAAGTTTGACTTTCTTTAAGTCCTACGTGAAATACATGCTTGGGAGGAGATCGGAGCAAATATGGACATGTCTGATGATCATCCTCAAATGAACAATGAATCCTGATAAAGAACATTGAGAACAAACTACGCCATTATACGTTGACTCGACACAAGATGATGTAATACTGCGTTTTATGCGGATGATATCATATTGTATTGCAATGCTGATGATGTATGCAAGGGTACCCCCCATTAGCTAGCGACCCACATTCACGGCAAACCCAGACCAGCAATATTTATAAATAAAACCAATCTGATTGGCTAGTTTCAGGAAGTTCCTAATATTTCATTGGTGGTTTCTTGAAACAAGGTGCGAGCGTGGTAATCTGGCACAGTGAATCTAAACTTTTGTAGATAAAGTCATAAATGTTATAAGATATATGTTTCTTTTCTTCAGCACTATCAATCAATTTTTTTTGTAAAAGTAAAGATTTAATTTAAATATTAATTAATCAATTAAAACTTGGCTTTAACATTGATTAATTTTTGTATTACATAACAATACTGCGGTATAAATGTTGAGAACCCCTGATAGAAAGCAGAGTTTGGGGCCGGTTATTGTAAGAGAACAAACCTGTCATTGTTGACTGTTGACAGCAGACGTGGTAGATGAAATACGAGTGTGTTCCTTGGACTTCAAAGTTGTTCCATTTTAACATGGAGAATATCATACCAAACTTGCTATAATGTTGTCATTTTAGTTAGGTTCTTATAAATTTAAGCGTCGGCATATCAATTTCTGCCAGCGTTTAAAAAGTATATGATATATATATCGATTCGAACGTACCATCGCTGTCTTGCCGCGCTAGATTAATTACTTACTATCGTGTGCTGTAGTAGTGTAGTAGTATCGGTTTACAAATTAGAAGCGACATGGTAAACAGTGACGGAATCGTTCGTTGTTAAGAACACGGAATTATTGGAATTACTTTTCGGTGTTGAATAAAACAGTATCATGGACCTTTGTTTGAATATGCATTGGACAAGATCGGTTTGACTTTTCACGTCGCAAGCACTAACTTGAGAGTGGAGTTACCATGAGTCAGGTAATTAGTAGGACTCCTAGTAG
Organism: Arion vulgaris; assembly: GCA_020796225.1. NCBI lineage: Eukaryota > Metazoa > Mollusca > Gastropoda > Stylommatophora > Arionidae > Arion > Arion vulgaris. The sequence continues at coordinate 3,267,651 of CM036755.1, forward strand.
TATATATTGTGTACCTAATCAATGTGCTAGTTATGTGTAATCATAATTTTCTTCAACTACTAACGTTCTCCGTCAACGGTTTTTAAATCTCTGGCTCTCTATGATATAATCAGTTTCTTATGTCGATACTATTGTCATTGTATTGTCTGGCTCTCTATGATATAATCAGTTCCTTATGTCGATACTAGTCATTGTATTGTGCTAATAGAACTCTTTATATAAATTAAATAATAAAGTTATAAACCTCACCATGACATAATAATAGCTTATCTTGGAGTGTCTTGGATTGACATCAACTTGTATACTTCTAAAGTAGTTGGTGGTCAGCTGGAGTCTGTGTACATCTTCATATAGCTTGTTTAGGACTGACATCAACTTGTATACTTCTAAAGTAGTTAGTGGTCAGCTGGAGTCTGTGTACATCTTCATATAGCTTGTCTTGCACTGACATGGGGGTTGACCATGTGTGTTTCTTCTTTCATTATATGTTGACCACTTGCAGTATGTGTGTTTTGGTCACCTTGCTGGTGCCACATGTTCATATGTCAGTAGGGCCTATCTTGTATTTGTTTAATAGATACAACCGTTATCTGCTACTCAGAGCTTGTCTTGTCTCCCAGTAATGCAAAGTCTAACCTGCTCAGGACAGTAGATTCATGTAAGACACTGAGGATAGGAAGCATCCATATATGGCATCCACCCATACCAATAGAGACAGACACAATAACATCCCTGATCAGTTATATGAGGACTATCATCATAGCACTCGGACATGTCCATAGGTGCTCCGATCTACGCCTCAGCAAATCCAGCAGCATCCAGCGACCCAACACGCCAGTTCGATGTTGATTAATCAATCTCTTTGCATATTTAGTATGTCGTTCTTTTCGGGCTGCACCAATATTAGCACCCATCTCTTTCAATCTGGTCAGCGAGTGGAATTCACAGCCCTGAAACTCCTCTGTTCGGAAAGACTCTCTCAATGCGTGAAGAATGTCACTCGATCCATTGCAGCTCCCTCTAATATTGTAGCTAAGCCAGCCAATCTATCAGCTCGTTCATTACCCCTAACTCCTGCGTGCCCAGGGACAAAAATAAAGGTGATTTCTCTGATCATTGTCTGTACCGGTACCTCCACCCAGTTGCATCTCACCATACCTGATTCGACTTTACGAATCATGCTCATGGAGTCACTGAGTATGAAAACACAAGAGTAATTGTGAGATGCCAACCAGTTCACCGCCTCCGTAACTGCCTGAACCTCCATTGTCAAGCTACTTGTGGTTGTTGCGTAGGCCCCACTGGCCTCTTATTATTTTTCCTCCTGAGCGTGCTGAAAAAGCCTACACACAGCGTTGTTGGCGAATGACTGAACCATTGGTGTAAATAACCACATCTGTATCATTGATGATGTCATTCAAGAGAGCCTCCACCTCCACGTTTAGCAGTAATAGATTATTTTGTTCGCAGTTTTTCTTAATAGATGTAATAACGGTGAAAGCAGTTTGAAATTGATGTGGCACAGCAATCCATTCCTCTCCTGTTGCAATTCCGGAAGGATCACATATTTTCCTAAGCGTATCTTCCGCCTGACTCAGCCATGATCTGCCTCTCTTGAGTCTACACCCTTTCTCCTTAATGAGTTCTTCATGGAGAGGATGTTCCTTGTTTGCATTGATTCTTAGATACGATCGAACCCTCCAAGTTTCAATTCTGTTCATCCCTGATAAACTTGATCATGTTGATGAAATCCCTGATAATTCTGATCTTGACAATTAAATTTTGGATAAAAACTGCTCATAACACACACAAAGTCTCTGATAGAATTGATCATAAACAAAATCCCTGATAAACTTGATGATAAATAAAATCTCTGATAAACTTGATCATAAACAAAATCTCTGATAAACTTGATGATAAACAAAATCTCTGATAAACTTGATGATAAACAAAATCTCTGATAAACTTGATTATGACACAATAAAATACCTGATGAACCTACAAATATCAAATGATAATGATGGTGTCCTGTTGGTCTCAAGAGACAATGAATTCATTTCAATGAATGAAAGAGATCATGATGGATTTTTCTTCTTCTTCCTGGCACATTTTATGTTAGCAGATGTCTTAAGCTGGCTTCACAAACTCTTAAACATGTCTCCCTCCAGATCTGTCCCTAGTGAGGAGCAGATCTGTCCCTAGAACTCCTCCTATTGTTATATATTTATGTCAAGCGCCTTCAAATCACACTTGTATATGTTCTTTGTAACAAAGGAAGGGTTGTCACATTGTTCTTCCTTCTGTCAGAAGCCAGCTCCATGTGTAGAGTATCTTGGAGATCCAGCCATCAGCTATCTTAGGCATCATCGACAGATAAGGGAAACACTATACATGCATCATATTAAGAGCCTAAAGAAATTCATAATATGATCTACTTGAAGAAAACATTGATCTTGCTAAAGGAATTTGTAAACAGTGTCTTTTATTAATAAGAATGAGAAAATGGAAGTATTTTGAACATATAATGAGACACGAAGAGTTGGAGAAGACCATCATGGAAGGAGGCATCCTGGCAAAGAGAAGAGGAAGACCACGGAGAAGATGGATTCTGGATGTAACTGATGATTTCAGCATGACGGCTGCAGATGCGGGACATCTGGCCTATTATGGAGGAAGAGCACAAATCTGAAGGACTGTAAGACATCATCATCAAATAGCTTGTCCTGAGCAGAACTTTGACACTTATTAACTCAATTCATACAATAAACCACTATAGGGGCAAACAAATGTGTGCCAGTCACGTCACTAGCCTCCAAAGTGACGTTATTGTACATAGAACACTTTCTTGTGCTGTGTACTAACTGTTTCAAGTTTTTTCATCATAGTTAAAAATAGCCAAACACACACACACATATATATGTGACCTCACTAATCTTTATCCCAGCCTCACTAATCTTTATCTCAGCCTCACTAATCTTTATCTCAGCCTCACTAATCTTTATCTCAGCCTCACTAATCTTTATCTCAGCCTCACTAATCTTTATCTCAGCCTCACTAATCTTTATCTCGGCCTCACTAATCTTTATTTCAGCCGTTATTGGTGGTATACAACAGTCTGACTGATATTTATCTCAACGTGTCAACTACGTGTGTACACAACACAGTTCTTATTTGTTTAGTTTCGTCTGTTTACTTTTGTATAAACTTGACTTCATTCTTCTATTCTCTTTCTCTCCATCTCTTCTCAGAGAATTATCATTCTTCTGCACACCCTCTCTGTTTCCTACGCTCTGTTTCGCTGGAATTTCTTCCCGGGTCATGACTGTGTGTATGTTCTAAAAATAAATATTGTGCTCCATTTTTGTGTCAAGTCTAAGAGTTAAACCAGACCACTTATTCCAGAAGTATGTCTGGAATTTGTTGAGTTGCTTGAGATGCCAGACTCTTCTTCTCAGTGCACTGAGAGTTCTTATCGTGGTACATACAGTTAGTTCTTCTCTCACAGCGCCATAAGTTAGTTCTTCTCATATTACCTAAAGTTGGTTCTTCTCTCACAGCGCCAACAGTTAGTTCTCATATTACCAACAGTTAGTTCTTCTCTCACAGCGCCAATAGTTAGTTCTCATATTACCAACAGTTAGTTCTTCTCTCACAGCTCCAGGCGTCTCTGTGGCGTAGATGTTCGGTGCTCGTCTCTCGTGCCAAAGGTACCAGGTTCGCTCCTCGTGGAGCCATCTGGATATTTTTCCAGAGATCCCTAATCTTAGTGTAGGCGAGATCTAGTTTCTAATCCTATCGGAGACAGACGATCAAACATTGGTCCCGCGTTCATTTTGAACATGTAAAAGAATCCGTGGCAGTTCAAAATTGAGAAGAGTAGGCTGGAAAGTCGCTGCCCGGGCACAGTTCAAAATTGAGAAGAGTAGGCTGGAAAGTCGCTGCCCGGGCACAGTTCAAAATTGAGAAGAGCAGGCTGGAAAGTCGCTGCCCGGGCACAGTTCAAAATTGAGAAGAGCAGGCTGGAAAGTCGCTGCCCGGGCACAGTTCAAAATTGAGAAGAGTAGGCTGGAAAGTCGCTGCCCGGGCACAGTTCAAAATTGAGAAGAGCAGAATGAAAAGTCGCTGCCCGGGCACAGTTCAAAATTGAGAAGAGCAGGCTGGAAAGTCGCTGCCCGGGCACAGTTCAAAATTGAGAAGAGTAGGCTGGAAAGTCGCTGCCCGGGCACAGTTCAAAATTGAGAAGAGCAGGCTGGAAAGTCGCTGCCCGGGCACAGTTCAAAATTGAGAAGAGCAGAATGAAAAGTCGCTGCCCGGGCACAGTTCAAAATTGAGAAGAGCAGAATGAAAGTCGCTGCCCGGGCACAGTTCAAAATTGAGAAGAGTAGGCTGAAAAGTCGCTGCCCGGGCACAGTTCAAAATTGAGAAGAGCAGAATGAAAAGTCGCTGCCCGGGCACAGTTCAAAATTGAGAAGAGCAGAATGAAAAGTCGCTGCCCGGGCACAGTTCAAAATTGAGAAGAGCAGAATGAAAGTCGCTGCCCGGGCACAGTTCAAAATTGAGAAGAGCAGAATGAAAAGTCGCTGCCCGGGCACAGTTCAAAATTGAGAAGAGCAGAATGAAAAGTCGCTGCCCGGGCACAGTTCAAAATTGAGAAGAGCAGAATGAAAAGTCGCTGCCCGGGCACAGTTCAAAATTGAGAAGAGCAGAATGAAAAGTCGCTGCCCGGGCACAGTTCAAAATTGAGAAGAGCAGAATGAAAAGTCGCTGCCCTGGCACAGTTCAAAATCGAGAAGAGCAGAATGAAAAGTCGCTGCCCGGGCACAGTTCAAAATTGAGAAGAGCAGAATGAAAAGTCGCTGCCCGGGCACAGTTCAAAATTGAGAAGAGCAGAATGAAAAGTCGCTGCGCTGGAAAAATACATTAGAAAAGATTAAAAATAAAATTCCTACATACAAATTTCAAAAAAAAATAACACCAGGTGCTACGGATTCGTAGACTGCCGCTGGGATCTTCCTGTGTAAGAAAGAGATCGGAGCACATATAGTTACTCACCGATGTGCAGTGATGATGGTTCTATCAATGAGTCTTCTCTCACAGCGCCCGCCTACAGTTAGTTCTTCTCTGACAGCGCCTTCTCCTACAGTTAGTTCTTCTCTCACAGCGCCTTCTCCTACAGTTAGTTCTTCTCTCACAGCGCCTTCTCCTACAATTAGTTCTTCTCTCACAGCGCCTTCTCCTACAGTTAGTTATTCTCTCACAGCGCCTTCTCCTACAGTTAGTTATTCTCTCACAGCGCCTTCTCCTACAGTTAGTTCTTCTCTCACAGCGCCTTCCTACCGTTAGTTCTTCTCTCACAGCGCCTTCCTACAGTTAGTTCTTCTCTCACAGCACCCGCCTACAGTTAGTTCTTATATTGTTCACACACAGAACCTGAAAGAACATGTCCCACTTGAAAGAACATGTCCCACTTGAAAGACAAGCAGGCTGTACCACTTCACCATCAAACGTCAGGGAAAGAAAGGAGAGAGAGGGGGGAGGTTGAACTATAGCACCTGTATTGAAACTAGTCTTCATATAATCCTCATATTTGATCTTAATTACACTGTCGGTGACTGTTACGATAAGGGTAAATCTCCTGGGGTACATTCCCTGGTATCTATCTATCTATCTGGCAAGCAGATTGGGAGAGACATACCATCACTATATCTTCTGTTACAACCAACCATATGTCTGTTGCTTGCTACAGTAGAAGTTGTATTTAGCAGCACGGCTGCGTGATCGTCTTACTTCCTCTAGTAACACATGATGAGGCGTGTTGCAACTACTTCAGTCGTCTGTGTATCACAAGTTTATTTATCGAGTCGAACATGAATCCACCAATGTTTATTTTTGTGGTTGGAACCGCGGATATTTGAGATCTAGCTTCTAGACACTGCCACCCTTCTTTGAGGAGATGTAGTATATACACGTCGTTCACATAGTTTCACGTGCGTTATGGTTAGCACGTGGGCTGGTTGTATTAACTGTCAGGATGGGGGAGGGGGGGGGAAGTAACCATAGGTCAAGGAAATGTATTTACATTGATGCTAAGCTACAGCTTTTGTTGCCAAATGAGAATAGAAAGTCAGTGTACATCTAGAGCAGTGTCTGGTTGCTGTTGCTTGCAGATCTGACCAGAGTGTACATCTAGAGCAGTGTCTGGTTGCTGTTGCTTGCAGATCTGACCAGAGCGTACATCTAGAGCAGTGTCTGGTTGCTGTTGCTTGCAGATCTGACCAGAGTGTACATCTAGAGCAGTGTCTGGTTGCTGTTGCTTGCAGATCTGACCAGAGCGTACATCTAGAGCAGTGTCTGGTTGCTGTTGCTTGCAGATCTGACCAGAGCGTACATCTAGAGCAGTGTCTGGTTGCTGTTGCTTGCAGATCTGACCAGAGCGTACATCTAGAGCAGTGTCTGGTTGCTGTTGCTTGCAGATCTGATCAGAGTGTACATCTAGAGCAGTGTCTGGTTGCTGTTGCTTGCAGATCTGATCAGAGTGTACATCTAGAGCAGTGTCTGGTTGCTGTTGCTTGCAGATCTGATCAGAGTGTACATCTAGAGCAGTGTCTGGTTGCTGTTGCTTGCAGATCTGATCAGAGTGTACATCTAGAGCAGTGTCTGGTTGCTGTTGCTTGCAGATCTGATCAGAGTGTACATCTAGAGCAGTGTCTGGTTGCTGTTGCTTGCAGATCTGATCAGAGCGTACATCTAGAGCAGTGTTTGAATGACGTTGCTACTTGCAGATCTGATCAGAGTGTACATCTAGAGCAGTGTTTGAATGACGTTGCTACTTGCAGATCTGATCAGAGTGTACACCTCAACTTCATTCTTCGTCCGAACTTTTGTTGCAAGTTACAGCCATAGTCCGATATCTGTGCGTTTCATTCCGACAAACCCGTTCTTAGTATATTTTTGGGAACCAGATTTCCCAGAGAGCCACACAGAAAAAGTATAATGAGTACAAAGCAAGAGGAAGACCACGCAAAGATGGAGCGACGGCATCAAGAACAGCCTTACGAACATGAATATCAGCTTACAAAGTGTCTTAAAACAAGCACACACAAGATCACTACGTCTCCCCCCCAACACTTCTATAAAGAAGTCAATGGTGGAAGAGAAGAAGAAGAAGATTTCACTTTTCAATCCATACTTTCCCTACTGTAGTGATGCGGCCCGTTACCAGGGCCAACGTTTGGATGTCTGGAATGGTATTTATTATTCAACTCTAATTTTCTCACTCTGTTAGTTCATTCGTTGCATCTTAAATGCTGACACTCGGATGTGCTATGCCGAAAGGTGAAAATATCACACCTGTTCTTTTAGCTTACCCTATCATAGCTCAGCGTACCGCCTATATTCAGCCCTATACTACTTACAGGTCACAGAGAGAAGGCAAAATGTGGTGTTAAGGGCGAACACAGACAAGAAGAGACAGCTTAGCTCCCGGTTGTAGATACATATGATAAACCGTTCTAGTAATCTCTTCTTATCCTGCCACTGTGAGACGAAACAGGATTGGAGAACAGAAGAAGCATTCGTTTTTATGTACTCAACTTCAACGCGAGACCTACTTAATATTGTCTGTCTCCGATAGGACTGCGCACTAGATCTCACCTACATTGAGGTCAGGAATCACTAGAACTTATCACTTATCACTAGTCTCCCCACATAGTACGTTAAACGAGTATTTTTGGAGTGAGAGACAAATACGGTACTGTAAAATATAGATACCGCCGGGCCCGCACTGTAAGACGATAAGTAAAAGAACCATAAAATATATTCTCTGTGTTTGTGAGGGCACACTGTGTGTTTAATTACATTTTTTTCTGATTCAAATAAAAAAGATAGAATTGTGGGCACCCTGTGTGTTGGATTCCATCTTTCTCTCGATACAAATAAAGTGTAATGTGTAAAATGTAGTGGACACCCTGTGTGTTGGATTCCATCTTTCTCTCGATACAAATACCCAAAAAATGTAATGTGTAAAATTTAGTGGACACCCTGTGTGTCAGATTCCATCTTTCTCATTCAGTGTAAATAAGAAACTGTAGTGCTCCCGTCTAGCTGTTTCTCTTATCTACTATAGAATGCATGGCACCACCTTCGGATGTTGTATATCTTATCTCAGTGAGTGTTAGGTTTCATCACCCTGACTCATCAACATTGTACATACCGTGCTGCAGTTGGCTTAATGTATTACGTAGATGACGTAACCGTGGTCCCAGGAGTCTGTATTTCTCAGCTACCCAGATATTTTATTAGTAAGTCTAGTCTAGTTTACCATGTCTTACTTATATACACAGTCTATCTTCCTGTCTGCTACACTACCATGTCTTACTTATAGACACTATCTTCCTGTCTGCTACACTACCATGTCTTACTTATAGACACTGTCTATCTTCCTGTCTGATACACTACCATGTCTTACTTATAGACACTGTCTATCTTCCTGTCTGTCTCACTACCATGTCTTACTTATAGACACTGTTTATCTTCCTGTCTGTCTCACTATCATGTCTTACTTATAGACACTGTTTATCTTCCTGTCTGTCTCACTATCATGTCTTACTTATAGACACTGTCTATCTTCCTGTCTGTCTCACTATCATGTCTTACTTATAGACACTGTCTATCTTCCTGTCTGTCTCACTATCATGTCTTACTTATAGACACTGTTTATCTTCCTGTCTGTCTCACTATCATGTCTTACTTATAGACACTGTTTATCTTCCTGTCTGTCTCACTACCATGTCTTACTTATAGACACTGTTTATCTTCCTGTCTGTCTCACTATCATGTCTTACTTATAGACACTGTTTATCTTCCTGTCTGTCTCACTATCATGTCTTACTTATAGACACTGTCTATCTTCCTGTCTGTCTCACTATCATGTCTTACTTATAGACACTGTTTATCTTCCTGTCTGTCTCACTACCATGTCTTACTTATAGACACTGTCTATCTTCCTGTCTGTCTCACTATCATGTCTTACTTATAGACACTGTCTATCTTCCTGTCTGTCTCACTATCATGTCTTACTTATAGACACTGTCTATCTTCCTGTCTGTCTCACTATCATGTCTTACTTATAGACACTGTTTATCTTCCTGTCTGTCTCACTATCATGTCTTACTTATAGACACTGTTTATCTTCCTGTCTGTCTCACTACCATGTCTTACTTATAGACACTGTTTATCTTCCTGTCTGTCTCACTATCATGTCTTACTTATAGACACTGTTTATCTTCCTGTCTGTCTCACTACCATGTCTTACTTATAGACACTGTCTATCTTCCTGTCTGCCTCACTACCATGTCTTATAGACACTGTCTATCTTCCTGTCTGTCTCACTACCATGTCTTATAGACACTGTCTATCTTCCTGTCTGTCTCACTACCATGTCTTATAGACACTGTCTATCTTCCTGTCTGTCTCACTACCATGTCTTATAGACACTGTCTATGTTCCTGTCTGCTATACTACCATGTCTTACTTATAGACACTGTCTATCTTCCTGTCTGCTACACTACCATGTTTCATTTACTGACGACTTTATTTCCTAGCTAAAAAGAGGTCTACGCCGAAGGATTGACTTCATTGCACTGGGTTTTAACCCATATGGCTTGGTCCCTCTCCGCATAAATGTCACAACACCTGCCGAGAGTATTGCACACTGCAGAACTCCGTAGCTCTGGCAAAAGTTATAGAGGTCTCTGGAAAATGCACTTGCAAACCAGAACTTCGCGGTTCAGATTCGAATCCGCTATAATAATAATAATTCCTCTCCTACCGGCATACGTTACATAGGACCTGCTAGCAATTTCTCCATACCGTTATATTCTGAACTCGCTCAATCTCCTCCATGGGACTGATACCGATATTTCTTGCCTCTCTCAGCAAAGTTCGTTTCAGGGTCTCCTTAGGTCATCCTCTCTTTCTTGAACCCTTTGCATCCCACTTCAATGCCTGCTTTGATATTCTTTGATCATTTCTTCTCAAGGTGTGTCCAACATACCTGAATAGTCTCCTTCTTATAACAGTTGTTACTATATAGTGGTTGACCAGACATTTCTCTGATTTCATCACTTCTGAATTCGAAATATTTGGTATACTACACACACAACCTCTTAGTATCAGCCCTCGCGTACTGGAAACACTCGCTTTAGTGCTCGGTAATATTTCAATTTCTGTGGAGGCGATCTCAGTCTCGTGCGTGACCTGTAGCCTGCTGTATCATATCATTGCATCTGTGAACACGATATATCAAACCTATTCGGGGGTTCCTTAACCTTGCAGGCTGAGGTGTGGACTGTTTATTAACTGCATTTATTAATGGTGTGCAACGGTGCGAAGACAGACAAACAATATCTGTGCTGCTGGGCCGTGTGTATACTCAAAACGCATTCCTTTTAACTGATGACGTAGTTTCAATATGACATACATTATGTAGATATCTTAAATGAACCTGTCGTGTACTAGATCTAACAGATGTCGCAGGGAAACCCTGAAGCGATCTTTGCTGAGGGAAGCCAGAATTATCGGACTCAATCCCGTAGAAGATATTCAGCGAGGATAGAGCAGTATGGAGACATTGCTTGCAGACCATTTGTAACATATAACGGTACAAGAAGAATATAATATTTGGAAATGCAGTTTTTTCAATTCTGACGATATCCAAGTGGTTGGTTGACCAGACATTTCTCAGATTTCATCACTTCTCATGAATTCGTTCCATTTTATATTCATTATTTTTCACAGACATCTATTTTCAAATGCATTCAACTTGCTTTCTATATCTTTAGTCATTTTCCAACTCTCGCTGGCATATGTTAGGATTGATACAACATTTGAATTGAAAATTCGTAATTTAGTTTTAATACTATTTAACTTGCAGTTCCATATTTTATTTAGACTTTTAAAAGCTGATGTTGCTTTGCCAATTCGTATCATAATTTATTTTTTAACATTTTCTGTGCAATCAAAATTGCTATCCAAATAGATGTACAGCGATGTTAGTTTTATCATTTTAGATTCCAGAATGATGTCTTCATTATATTTGTCTTATATACCTGAATGATTTGTCTTATATACCTGAATGATTTGTCTTATATACCTGAATGATTTGTCTTATATACCTGAATGATTTGTCTTATATACCTGAATGATTTGTCTTATATACCTGAATGATTTGTCTTATATACCTGAATGATTTGTCTTATATACCTGAATGATTTGTCTTATATACCTGAATGATTTGTCTTATATACCTGAATGATTTGTCTTATATACCTGAATGATTTGTCTTATATACCTGAATGATTTGTCTTATATACCTGAATGATTTGTCTTATATACCTGAATGATTTGTCTTATATACCTGAATGATTTGTCTTATATACCTGAATGATTTGTCTTATATACCTGAATGATTTGTCTTATATACCTGAATAAAAACCGTGGCATATCCTTTACATGACGTAGCCATGCACAACAGTAAACGAGTCGTTGATTTTCTAGGCACCATTTATAAGTTTAGTAGTGTTGACATTGCTTTCTGAACGGTGAGGTCTATTTTTACCTTTCGTAAAAATCTCACGGAAACGAATTTGCTTCCAACTTGCCCGCCGTGGGGTTTGAACCAGGTACGCTTGGGTTGTGATCGAGCTTACTACCGCTTAAGCTACAGACGCTGACATTTATATACATCCAAAATGTAATGTTTGTCTCTAGTTGATAAGCTGTCTTTGATTGGTAGTTTGTCTATCTACTATCAAACATACACTACACACACACACTACACACACATGTGTGTACATACAATATGTCAAGTGGTGTAGATATTATGACATCTTGGTAGGTACGGCGTGATAGTACAGCGGCACACTTATTATCTTTTAGTTCAAGTATCACGACTTGATTAATTAGGTCAGAACTAATTGATATGGTAACCTCATTTTCCTAACTCTGCGTGTGCCCGGATCGTGTCTGTATAACTAAAAACGAAGAATAGTCACAGCTGTAGTGTTGTGTCAACAAGGAAGGTAAAGAAAGCTGGGACTAACCTTGGATTATTTGATCTGATGTGTGGCCGGTGAATAATGAAGAGACGGGTGGAGAATGATGGCCACCTGTGGAGATCTGTAGGAATAATCAGCGTCCTTTAATCAGGTTGTCATGGTTGGGACATGTTGAACTGGACCAGGTTGTCATGGTTGGAACACGCTGAACTGATGATGCATGCAGAGACAGGAACAAAGAAAGTTTGTAGAACGAGAAATTGAACGTATTCGAGAGTTATAAGTCGGTCCAGATGTTGACAGAATGAGAGCACGTGTAGAACAGAGCAAATGAAAAATTGTTAGATGATGATATCACACATAGTGACATCTCAAATCAGAGTAAGGCTCGCCTCAATGACGAGGAACACTGATGATAAAGAAGCAAGCCTTCACGCAAAAATTTGTCAGGGGCGCCATGGCTACGCTGGAACTGAAAGCCGCCGTGTGTTTCCGGGGCTCACAAGGGAGCAAAGAATAGTAACACTGCGACCTACAAAGGCATGTCGTAAGAGGCGACTGAGGCAGGGGCCTAGGTTACTATTTACCCTAGTAAATAAAACAACGTCGCAGAAATCGAATGCACATAACTGGCACAACGTACAATCGCTATTAGGCTCGGATCACATACAAATCATAAAGAGTGGTTGTTTAACAACTGGTCGACATGGAACGTTTGAAGAAGAACTTATAGCGAACGACACACACAAAACACATCACACCTGGAACAGAGATGACAATGAAAGATTGCTGCTGGATGGACTGTTCAGATGATGATGATGATGATCAGTGGCGGCTTGTGATCATTTTTCTCGGTGGGGCCAGACAAAAATTTCGGAAAAAATCTCATGGTTTTTTGAGTATTTACTATTATTTGTCTATTACGGGATGTTATTAACCCTTTTGAGCAAAGAAGAAATACTTCTGTTAATAAGTACAAATAAGTACACGTTACTCAATATTTCTGGTGGGGTCAGGCCCCACTGGCCCTTAATGACGAGCCGCCCAATCATGATGAAAATGTGAAGTTTAATGTTTACGGCTGTTGTATACTGTGAATAGTTAGAAGAAGGAAGACATGATGAAGTTCAGAAAACAGAAGAAATGTCGACATCTGAGTTATGTTTTTATATACTGATTTAAAAGAAAGTATTTCTTGATGTCAAGTGTGTCTAACTCTCTCTTGTAATCAACACTCCTTGCGTCAAGTGTGTCTAACTCTCTCTTGTAATCAACACTCCTTGATGTCAAGTGGTAAAAAAACTATAAGTGGTTGGTTACACTAGGTCATAATTAGAGAGAGTGTGTTTACCATTTATTCTATTGTTAGTAACTGCACCAGAGACTGATCAAATTATGTAGTTAGTTTTAGTCAGCTGGTCGGTCGGCGGATGTTGTTGTTACACTTGTCTTGTACTAACTAGACTATATATAAACCTGTACCAGAGACTGATCAAATTATGTAGTTAGTTTTAGCCAGCTGGTCGGTCGGCGGATATTATTGTTACACTTGTCTTGTACTAACTAGACTATATATAAACCTGTACTAACTAGACTATATATAAACCTGTACTAACTAGACTATATATAAACTTGTACTAACTAGACTATATATAAACCTGTACTAACTAGACTATATATAAACTTGTACTAACTAGACTATATATAAACCTGTACCAACATTATTGTTACACTTGCCTTGTACTAACTAGACTATATATAAACCTGTACTAACTAGACTATATATAAACCTGTACTAACTAGACTATATATAAACCTGTACTAACTAGACTATATATAAACTTGTACTAACTAGACTATATATAAACCTGTACTAACTAGACTATATATAAACTTGTACTAACTAGACTATATATAAACCTGTACCAACATTATTGTTACACTTGCCTTGTACTAACTAGACTATATATAAACTTGTACTAACTAGACTATATATAAACTTGTACTAACTAGACTATATATAAACTTGTACTAACTAGACTATATATAAACCTGTACCAACATTATTGTTACACTTGCCTTGTACTAACTAGACTATATATAAACCTGTACCAACATTATTGTTACACTTGTCTGTACTAACTAGACTATATATGAACCTGTACCATACATTATTGTTACACTTGCCTGTACTAACTAGACTATATATAAACCTGTACCAACATTATTGTTACACTTGCCTGTACTAACTAGACTATATATAAACCTGTACTAACTAGACTATATATAAACCTGTACCATACATTATTGTTACACTTGCCTGTACTAACTAGACTATATATAAACCTGTACCATACATTATTGTTACACCTGCCTGTACTAACTAGACTATATATAAACCTGTACTAACTAGACTATATATAAACCTGTACCATACATTATTGTTACACTTGTCTGTACTAACTAGACTATATATAAACCTGTACCATACATTATTGTTACACTTGCCTGTACTAACTATACTATATATATAAACCTGTACCATACATTATTGTTACACTTGCCTGTACTAACTAGACTATATATAAACCTGTACTAACTAGACTATATATAAACCTGTACCATACATTGTTAGCACTGATTGTGTCTGGCATGTATGTGTCTAGTTCAAATCTTCCCGGAAGTTACAATCTAACTGGGCCATTATCTGGTTGTTTTATTTGAATATCTCGACCTTTCCATCATCATCATCATCATCATCATCACCATCATCATCATCATTGTTGTTGTTGAAGGTTTCAGTCTAAAATTAGATGCTGCATTTTCAAACTTTTGTTATCTAATGTCAGCACTTGAAGAATATCTAATGTCAGCACTTGAAGAATAACCCTTGGTATTATAACACATTACAGAATAACTGTTCTCAAACTGCTGTCCACGGACTGGACTAGACACATCTCTAATAGTTTTGTTACCTAATGTCAGCACTTGAAGAATGACCCTTGGGTATTATAACATAGATCAGAATAACTGTTCTCAAACTGCTGTCCGCGGACTGGACTAGACACATCTCTAATAGTTTTGTTATCAAACATCCACCCCCAAGACAAATAAAGCGTCAGCGATCACAAGATAAACACTGGATATGATTATGGAAAAGACTTCCTCAAAGAACTAAGCAGAACAGATCAGGTCATTATATTTCGACTACGCACCGGACACTGCAGACTCAACAAACACAGGACTAGGAATACGTCACAGGACTATAGACTAGGAATACGTCAAACAGCTCTCTGCCAGTGTCAGCAGGCGGAACAGACACCGAAGCATGTCCTGCAAGATTGTCCTCTCCTGGGTGAGCTGAGAAACAACATGTGGCCACACCTAGTGGACCTAAAAATTAAGCTTTGGGGAAACCTGACATACCTGAAGCTGACTGCCCAGTTTGTAGTTCACAGTTAAATAAGCGCATGACCAGATATCGCTAAAGAAGGAAACCTGACAGACCTGAAGCTGACTACCCAGTTTGTAGTTCACAGTTAACTAAGCGCACAACCAGAGATATGCCGAAGAAGAAGAATGATGCTTGGTATAACAAGATCAATTGCTCTCAAACTCCGGTTAGCGGACAGGACAAGACATCTGTAATAGCATTGTTATCAAACGTCCATCCTAAGACAAACCATGTCTCCCCCTTCCCTGTCTCTCGTTGTGTCTGTGCATGAAATCCTGAAATATGACTCAACTGAGAGTTCACATAATACATGTAGTCACAACGATTGTCATGGGTATCTATGGTGTAGGGGTTAGGAGATCGTCTCTCGTTCTAAAGATACCAGGTTTGCTCCCTCGTAGAGCCATCGGGATATTTTTCCAGAGACTCCTGATCTCAGTGTAGGTGATATCGTGTTCCTAGTCCTATCGGAGATGATACGATGGATGATAAAACGTAGGTCTCGTGTTCAATTTAAGCACGAAAAAGAACCATTTGCAGATTCAAATCGAGAAGAGCAGGCTGGAAAGTCGCTGCGCGGGCAATATTCATTAGAAAAGATTATAAATAAAATTCATAAAAAAACATTTTCACCATCTTCAAAATGACATCGGTGACCCTCGCCGGTGCTATGGAGTTTGTGCACTGCATCTGAGATGTTCCTGTGTAAGAAAGAGATCGGAACACACATGGTTACTCACCCAAATACAATGATATTAATCACTCAGTCACAACGATTTTTTTCCGATCCAGAAGCACTTGAGCTTTCAGCTCGGTGCCATGGACATCGTAACCTTTCGGTTCGGTGCCACGAACACCGTAAATCTGGAGAACCTGTAGCTTTTTCTGCCAGCCCGCGGAATTGAACCCGCACTCACAGAGGACTTGTCACCCGTCGTCCAACGCGCTACGAACTCGCTGGGCAGACGTGCAAAGTCACAACGATAGTCTGGTGTAGCGCCGTCACAATTTTAGAATCCCTGGCAATGAAACCATCCTGTGAGCAGGAAATGGTAGTTATTTAAATCACAGATGACCTCTGCCATAACAACATGTACTGATGACCTTTTCAACCTCAACAATTCTGTCGCTCATGTTAGGTTGATGTTGGTGAACTATAGACATTCATGTCAAATGTTGTTTGCTGATGTCTCCTACCTTTATCTTGTGTGTAAGACATGCATGCAGTTAACCAACAGTGGAGGGGGTTGCATGACTTCTAATTGTCATCATGTATGCTATTCTCTTCTCACAAACAGTTGATCTTCTAATTGTCGTCATGTATGCTATTAAAATTGTCTTCTCGCAAACAGTTGATCTTCTAATTGTCACCATGTATCTTCTTCTCTCTGTTATGCTTGAAATCATAGTTCCTCAACTGGAATACCAGGAAATGAAACAGCAGACCGATTGGCCAAGGAAGGTGCTGCAGGAGAGCAGCCGGATGTGCCAGTTACCTACCACCAAAAGAAAAGGATGATTAAATCAATCAGAAAGCCACAAATACCAACACAAGACGATTATTATAATATGAGCAGTTTGGAACAAATTGTCATTCTACGCCTTAGAACAGGACACAATCGGCTCCGAAGGCCACATGTGTACAAAATTCAAGATTGGCAATTCAGCCATGTGTACATGTGTACAGACACACCAGACTGCAGAGCACATACTTCAAGACTGCCCAGAATATGATACACTGAGGCAAACTCACTGGCCTAACGAAACAACACTCGACATAAAACTACACGGACCTCTGTGTGAGCTACAAAAGACAATGAAGTTCATACAAGAGACAACATTGAATATATAGACAATATTTCAAGCGAACGGAAGGAAGGAGGATAGTTTCTCAACCACGGTGTCAGATTAGGTTAATTGCTTGTCAAACTTGTCCAAGTCTGACGTTTCAAACAACTCTCATTAGAATATTGCCTGCTCAATATTAGTAACGTCGTCTTGTATAGCATTCATCTGTCAACAAAGGTAGACTACTAAGACTAGCTAACTTAATCGTTTATACGACGGCTCCTGCAGCACAGAAGTCACCTGTTATGTTGTCAACTAAATACTTCACTTCTAGTGATTAGGTACATTTGTTCCACGTTGAGATGACATTTGGGGATTACTGGCCACCAGTTTGGTAATACCCAATCAGTTCTTATTGACCCCCTCGTCCCAGTGACTCGAGCTGGAAACAACAATAGTGTAGATGGATATACCACTCAGTCAGTCAACCGTTTAGAGCATGGGTTCCCAAAGTGGGCGGTACCGCCCCCAGTGGGCGCTGAAGCCTTCCAGGGGGCGATAGTGGGTTCAGAAGCATTTGGGAATTTTTTTGGGTGATTTTGCGATTGAAAAATCATTAAAAATTTGAATTATTGAATTATGCATTTTAATTCATCTTATGCCCACCTTACACGATCCATATTTTCATCAATTTTCTATTTCATGTATATTATCATTTGAAAATTGACCATGTATGACAGACATATATATCAATTTTCTATGTCAAAGTGGAAATAGAGCATGTATATATATATATATATATATATATATATATGGGAGGCAAACTGTAGTATCGGAGGGGAGAGTTACAAAGTTTATGTTGTGCAAAGTGGGCGGTGGGACGAAAAAGTTTGCGAATCTATGCTTTAGAGTTACTCACAGACTCTCCAAAATCTGCTATAGTAGGACTAGCACTTAATAGGACTAGCATAAGTGGGAGGCAAAGGGTTCCAGAAATAAACACTTATATATATATATGTGTGTATGAGAGCTGGGGTGAAATTACTCTATATAGAGCAGGTTGGTCTCCAGATTAATTCTGCCAAGACCACACTTATGGACCTCACAAACTCGACAGACAACATCGTAATAAATGGCCAAACACTGGAGAAAGTTAAACATTTTACATATTTGGGTAGTAAAGTGTCAAACAACGGAGACACGATGAAAGAAATAAACTCTCGTATTGCTATAGCAGCTAGTGCCTTCACTAAATTAACAAATATCTGGCAATCTCAAGACCTTAGTATATGCACAAAAGTTAAACGTGGAAGACCTAAGACCACTCTTCAAAGAACAATTCTACAAGAAAGTAAACTATTGGAATGTAAAACCATACAAGATCTCCAACTGCTAGCAAAGAACCGCATCACATGGAGCTCTACAACCTCTGCCCTATGTGCCGCTTTTGGCAGGAAAGGAACAAACTAACTAACTATATATATATATAACTGTGTTCTAATTCTGATCTATCCCTTCTTTGTGTCTGTGAACGAGAGAGAGAGAGAGAAAGTATTTCTTCTTCTTCTTTGCGTTCGTTCTTTACGACCAATTATAATCACTCTTTGTGATATGTTTGATCTTAGCCAAGAACGTGTATAAGTTGCACATTGGTTTGGTAGGCCCCTAAACACATAGACTTCTACATGTTTAAGACACATGCATCCGATTTCAGCCAAGAAAGTATTTAATATAACTGTATAAACCTACAACTCCTGCTGACATGTTGGCATGTCGGGAACTATCTCAGACCGAAGAACAATGCTATCAAACTGATTGACTTAATGAAAGCTGTAGTACTGAAATGTCATTTATTGGCACACTTCTGCCTGGTCTATCTCAGACTGAAGAACAATGCTATCAAACTGATTGACTTAATGAAAGCTGTAGTACTGAACTGTCATTTATTGACACACTTCTGCCTGGTCGAGCATGAAGAGGAGAACAATGAAGTTAGACAATGAGAGGAGACCAATTAAAATGCAAATGAAATTTGTTACGCGCTGTTAGTCTCCGCTATCTGATATCGTGACAACGTTTGGACCGTTATGTAAGGAGAACAAATATGAGGCATTCATATATTATAGCTGTTCTCTCACTGAGCGACACATAGAACCCCCCTCGTTACTGAATGCTAGGGCAGTTTGGACCGTTATGTAAGGAAAACAAATATGAGGCATTCATATTATAGCTGTTCTCTCACTGAGCGACACATAGAACCCCCCTCGTAACTGAATGCTAGGGCAGTTTGGACCGTTATGTAAGGAAAACAAATATGAGGCATTCATATTATAGCTGTTCTCTCACTGAGCGACACATAGAACCCCCCTCGTAACTGAATGCTAGGGCAGTTTGGACCGTTATGTAAGGAAAACAAATATGAGGCATTCATATTATAGCTGTTCTCTCACTGAGCGACACATAGAACCCCCCTCGTAACTGAATGCTAGGGCAGTTTGGACCGTTATGTAAGGAAACAAATATGAGGCATTCGTATATTAGCTGTTCTCTCACTGAGCGACACATAGAACCCCCTCGTAACTGAGTGATAGGGCAGTTTGGACCGTTATGTAAGGAAACAAATACAGTATGAGGCATTCGTATATTATAGCTGTTCTCTCACTGAGCGACACATAGAACCCCCTCGTAACAAAGCTAGGGCAGTTTGGACCGTTATGTAAGGAAACAAATACAGTATGAGGCATTCGTATATTAGCTGTTCTCTCACTGAGCGACACATAGAACCCCCCTCGTAACTGAATGCAATGGCAGTTTGTACCGTTATGTAAGGAAACAAATACAGTATGAGACATTCGTATATTAGCTGTTCTCTCACTGAGCGACACATAGAACCCCCCTCGTAACTGAATGCAATGGCAGTTTGTACCGTTATGTAAGGAAACAAATACAGTATGAGGCATTCGTATATTAGCTGTTCTCTCACTGAGCGACACATAGAACCCCCCTCGTAACTGAATGCAATGGCAGTTTGTACCGTTATGTAAGGAAACAAATACAGTATGAGACATTCGTATATTAGCTGTTCTCTCACTGAGCGACACATAGAACCCCCCTCGTAACTGAATGCAATGGCAGTTTGTACCGTTATGTAAGGAAACAAATACAATATGAGGCATTCGTATATTAGCTGTTCTCTCACTCTCACTGGGGAAAGGCAATATACAATAATAGAAAACTATATATAAGAGATGACGTTTATGCAGAGCCAACTATAAATTTATCTAGAGCAAGCTGTGCGTTTGTGTGGTTGGCTTCCTGCGTATTTGATGAGAGTCAGTAGACACATGGCCGTCGTCACGTGGTAAACACCAGGAACAGCAGAATATTTGTATGTCAAAGACAACAAAGATAGAGATCAATCAGTTTCCTTGTTGACCTGTCATACTCAGGCCAGAGTTATATTGACAGGTGACGTTTGCTGAACACTTCTGAAGGTCATAAGACGGGCGGAGTTGTTAACCTGGGGACTAGCAAGGTCAACAGTCACTGAGCAGACAAAAACAGCCATCTTGTTCATGCTCAAGTATCGACGACAATCTGCGGACGTTCATATTTCCACTTGATTTTTCATTCATTACAAAACTTACAAGTCAGCTGTTGTGATGGTTTCTGTATCATTTGTTATAGTGCCTTGTAATAGTCGTTATAATTCTATTATTTCACAGATGTCTGTGGCTTGACGGTAGTGAGCTTGGTCACAATCCTTATTTCTGACGGCACACATTGCCTAGCCCAACACTACGATCACAATCCTTATTTCTGACAGCACACATTGCCTAGCCCAACAATACGATCACAATCCTTATTTCTGACGGCACACATTGCCTAGCCCAACAATACGATCACAATCCTTATTTCTGACGGCACACATTGCCTAGCCCAACAATACAATCACAATCCTTATTTCTGACGGCACACATTGCCTAGCCCAACAATACGAGCACAATCCTTATTTCTGACGGCACACATTGCCTAGCCCAACAATACAATCACAATCCTTATTTCTGACGGCACACATTGCCTAGCCCAACAATACAATCACAATCCTTATTTCTGACAGCACACATTGCCTAGCCCAACAATACGAGCACAATCCTTATTTCTGACGGCACACATTGCCTAGCCCAACAATACAATCACAATCCTTATTTCTGACGGCACACATTGCCTAGCCCAACAATACGATCACAATCCTTATTTCTGACAGCACACATTGCCTAGCCCAACAATACGAGCACAATCCTTATTTCTGACGGCACACATTGCCTAGCCCAACAATACAATCACAATCCTTATTTCTGACGGCACACATTGCCTAGCCCAACAATACAATCACAATCCTTATTTCTGACAGCACACATTGCCTAGCCCAACATTACGATCACAATCCTTATTTCTGACGGCACACATTGCCTAGCCCAGCAATACAATCACAATCCTTATTTCTGACAGCACACATTGCCTAGCCCAACAATACAATCACAATCCTTATTTCTGACGGCACACATTGCCTAGCCCAGCAATACAATCACAATCCTTATTTCTGACGGCACACATTGCCTAGCCCAGCAATACAATCACAATCCTTATTTCTGACAGCACACATTGCCTAGCCCAACAATACAATCACAATCCTTATTTCTGACGGCACACATTGCCTAGCCCAGCAATACAATCACAATCCTTATTTCTGACGGCACACATTGCCTAGCCCAACAATACGATCACAATCCTTATTTCTGACGGCACACATTGCCTAGCCCAACAATACGATCACAATCCTTATTTCTGACGGCACACATTGCCTAGCCCAACATTACGATCACAATCCTTATTTCTGACGGCACACATTGCCTAGCCCAACAATACGATCACAATCCTTATTTCTGACGGCACACATTGCCTAGCCCAACAATACGATCGCTCTTAAGAACACAGCCAGCTAGTACCTAGAATAAAGAGACAAAGCCAAGAAAGATAAGCTCAAACTTCGACTTATCACAGTAGCATCATCATCAAATAGCTTGTCATGAGCAGAACTTTGCCACCCCAACAGTCCTTCGGAATTTCTCTCTCTCATAGGCCAGATGTCCTGTCTCTGCTGTCGTCATGCGCAAACATCCTGAATCCATCTTCTCCGTGGTCTTTCTCTTGTCCTCTTTGTTGGGATGTCTCATTCCATGATGGTCTCATTATATGTCCAAAATACTTTAATTTTCTCATTTTTATTTGTAGCATCAGCCAGTATTCTTTGATTTTGACTTCTTTCTGGATAGATCTATTTATTCTCTTCTCTGTCCATGATATATGTAGGACTCGTCTGTAACACTTCTTCTTCTTCTTTACGTTCGTTCTTTACGACCAATTTTAATCACTCTTTGTGATATGTTTGATCATTACCAAGAACGTGTATACGTTGCACATTGGTTTGGTAGGCCCCTAAACGCATAGACTTCTATACGTTTAGGACATGTGCATCCGATTTCAGCCAAACCTCCTTAGTCGCCTCTTACGACATGCGTGGCAGGTAACAGTGGTTCTATTCTTTACACACCAAATTTGGGCCCGGTAACCACTCGGGCGTCTGTAACACTTATATTACAAGACATCATATAATTAAATCTACATTAGTAGGATTATCACATGGACTTTGAAACAATAGTTGTACTATGTCGGAAAGCGATAGAATAGCAACATATACTTTCTAGACATCGCCATATATAGAGTCTATATATATATATATATATATATATATATATATATATAATTGTGGCGTCTGTGGCTTAGGGTATAGTGACTCGGTCTATTCTGAGTTCGAATCACACTGCGGACAGTTTGGTTGCAAATTGCTTCGCTGGGATTTTACAAAGGACGATGGCACCACCCGTTCAGAAAGCAATGGCAAACAACTGAACGTAATAATGCCTAAAAATATCACAAACAGCGTTAAAAAGCTGGGGTTGATTCGCAAAGTCCTGTAAAGCATATGCAATTAACTTATATATATATATAAACTAGGTTTACTACACAGTTTATATGAAATGTACGTGGTGCGTTTTCCCGACCCGCAACGGCTCTCATGTCGACCCAGTAGAGAAGATGATCATGAGTCAATGTTGAAAGTTGACCAACCTCTGATATGATCTCTAGTTACTTCAGTTCATCCACTTGAAGATGAGAGCTCTACAAGTGGGTATATTACTGGTGGATGTAGGAGGTGAGGGTGTGTGAACTGCATTTTTTGTTTTATCATTTTTTGAACGAGAGAGAGTATCTACAGGGTGTTCAAGATAAAAGCAGCCCGTAAATGGAGCTAATCTGGCATATATGTATGAAAATAAGAAGGTTCAGTTATGACGTAGTATAGGTCAAGGTTGTGTGACGGTGAGTAATTGTAGTACGGGAAAGGGCGATGAACAAATGTGACGTAGGACGAGCTAGTCAGGACCGGTTTAAATAGTAAATAGACACAACTCAATAGGTTAGCTGGCAACTTTGGATTTGTCAATGGGGCTGCATTTATCTTGAACACCCTGTACAACTCGTGGAACGAGAGAGAGAATCGTAGAACGTAGTCGTCTATACTTAAACGTAGCCATTTTAATGATTTCACGTTGCTGTCTATAGTTTCATGAATCTATTTTTCGTGTGACTGTTATTATACCTTAGCAGTAAATCTCCATATAAATCATAACTAGTACATAGAATGTTCATCTAAAAGATTAAATACATCTTCTTCCAACGCTCCATATCGACCACTTGTTAACCACTCTGTGTGAGTTATATGTGATCTGAGTCTAAGAGCGAGTGTACGTTGTGCCAATAATGAGCCTACAAGTAGGCCAGCACATCCGATTTCTGCGATGCTTTTTATTTACTGGGGTGATGCTCGTTCATCACGGGTGATGATGACAACACAAATTTTCATCCAAGGAATGTAGTTGCGTTATGTTTGTCTGTGTGTGCGTAGATGACTAGTGAGCCCGATACGGGCTTGAAATGTTCTTGTACAGGTGTGGGCTAGGTATACTTTCACTTGTGGGAAGTTTTACTGCCTTTCTGTTTTGACGTCTTTGCTCCATCCGTACTGTTCTAATTTACTGGGATAGCTTCCCTATGTCCTACTTCAGTAGTCTCTTACGACATACTTTGTAGGTGGCAGTGGTACTATTCTTTGCTTCCCTTGCGAGCCCAGGTTACACACAGGCGATTAAGTACTTCAGTAGCACAAGAAGACCGTATTGTCTGTGTCATGTAGGGACCTAGTCTATAGCACAAGAAGACCGTATTGTCTGTGTCATGTAGGGACCTAGTCTATAGCACAAGAAGACCGTACTGTCTGTGTCATGTAGGGACCTAGTCTATAGCACAAGAAGACCGTATTGTCTGTGTCATGTAGGGACCTAGTCTATAGCACAAGAAGACCATATTGTCTGTGTCATGTAGGGACCTAGTCTATAGCACAAGAAGACCGTATTGTCTGTGTCATGTAGGGACCTAGTCTATAGCACAAGAAGACCGTATTTTCTGTGTCATGTAGGGACCTAGTCTATAGCACAAGAAGACCGTATTTTCTGTGTCATGTAGGGACCTAGTCTATAGCACAAGAAGACCGTATTTTCTGTGTCATGTATGGATAGTCTAGATTTGTTACAACTAGATTTATTTGTCTCATATCTTGTTTAGTTAACTATCATGTTCTAGTCTATAGATCAAATGTTTGTTTGTCTTGATATGGACGCACTAGAACAGCATGTTATGGGCGCACTAGAACAGCCTGTTATGGGCGCACTAGAACAGCGTGTTATGGACGCAGTAGAACAGCGTGTTATGGGCGCACTAAAACAGCGTGTTATGGACGCAGTAGAACAGCGTGTTATGGACGCACTAAAACAGCGTGTTATGGACGCAGTAGAACAGCGTGTTATGGACGCACTAAAACAGCGTGTTATGGACGCACTAGAACAGCGTGTTATGGACGCAGTAGAACAGCGTGTTATGGACGCACTAAAACAGCGTGTTATGGGCGCACTAGAACAGCTTTATGGGGACGCACTAGAACAGCTTAATGTGGACGCACTAGAACAGCTTGATGTGGGCGCACTAAAACAGCGTGTTATGGACGCACTAAAACAGCGTGTTATGGGCGCACTAAAACAGCGTGTTATGGACGCACTAAAACAGCGTGTTATGGACGCACTAAAACAGCGTGTTATGGACGCAGTAGAACAGCGTGTTATGGACGCAGTAGAACAGCGTGTTATGGGCGCACTAAAACAGCGTGTTATGGACGCACTAGAACAGCGTGTTATGGACGCAGTAGAACAGCGTGTTATGGGCGCAGTAGAACAGTAGTGCAAGCTAATGGACGTAGCGACACACAATACTGTGACAGTACAGTAGCAGCAGCGGATGATATAATCGTGACGAGTTGAAATTGGTCAAATTACAATCCCCACCCCTATCCCAGTATACAGAGATGAAATAGTTGACCTGGCATACAACACCGACCTTCTAACCTATGTAATAACTGTATAAGTGTTTGATGTGCAATCCAGGCAGCCCAGTTTCAAGTTCAGTGTTTGTCCGTACGTGTGTCTGTGTGTGCCTACCTGCATGTCCATGTTTGTTCCTTTATCTTGTTTTATCAAGTAAGAGTCCTTCATTCATTCAAACATGGAATGTTGTCTGTTTCAGGCCATGTGTGTGTGTGGAGCTGGATGTGTGTGTTATGTGTGTGTGTGGGGGGTGCACACAAAACACGTCTCGCCCCGAGTTGAGGCGCACACAAACACGTCTCGCCCGTGTTGATATCCTTTTTTTTTAAAAAACTTGTTATTAAATAAAGGTTGTGAAGTGTTTGTGAATGTGTGGGCGTTGCCTCTTGTATTTAGACATGTTTGTGAATGTGTGGGCGTTGCCTCTTGTATTTAGACATGTTTATTTTGAACTCTGTCCGACTGTGTGCTGTCGTGGCTCGCAAGGGGATCAAAGAAAAGTAACACTGCGACCTACAAGGAATGTCGTAAGAGACGACTGAGGAACCTAGGGAAGGTACCATAGTAAATAAAAATCGGATGTGCTGGCCTACTTGTAGGCGCATAACTGGCACAACGTACAATTGTCTTTAGGCTCAGATCACATACAGATCACAAAGAGTGGTCAATATGGAAAGTTCGAAGAAGAATCCGGACCGAGACACGTGTACCATTTTTTCCTTGAGATTCTTAGGATTGTTGCTGGAGCTACGAAGATCGTGCTTTATGCAATGCTCTTGGTAGTTTTTGTAACAGTTAGTCTCCATGCGTATCACAAGTCCGATCCATCTCCAGCTTCTCTTTTGTATGAATCTTGTTCATATTCTCTTTCCTTGTTGACATTGTGTAAACAATTCTTGTTGACACTGTGTAAACAGTTCTTGGTTAGATGATGATGTTCATATTCTCTTGTTGACACTGTGTAAGCAGTTCTTGGTTAGAGATAGTATTTGTATGATGATGCTCATATTCTCTTGTTGACACTGTGTAAGCAGTTCTTGGTTAGAGATAGTATTTGTATGATGATGTTCATATTCTCTTGTTTACACTGTGTAAGCAGTTCTTGGTTAGAGATAGTATTTGTATGATGATGCTCATATTCTCTTGTTGACATTGTGTAAGCAGTTCTTGGTTAGAGATAGTATTTGTATGATGAGGCTCATATTCTCTTGTTGACATTGTGTAAACAGTTCTTGGTTAGATGATGATGTTCATATTCTCTTGTTGACACTGTGTAAACAGTTCTTGGTTAGATGATGATGTTCATATTCTCTTGTTGATACTGTATAAACAGTTCTTGGTTAGAGATAGTATTTGTATGATGGTGTTCATATTCTCTTGTTGATACTGTATAAACAGTTCTTGGTTAGAGATAGTATTTGTATGATGATGCTCATATTCTCTTGTTGACATTGTGTAAGCAGTTCTTGGTTAGAGATAGTATTTGTATGATGATGCTCATATTCTCTTGTTGACATTGTGTAAGCAGTTCTTGGTTAGAGATAGTATTTGGCCAGAACTTGTTTCTTCTCATGCGACGGATAGTCCCACTATTCTCATGAATATTCCAGTATTGGATAAGTAACGTCTGTTAGAGCAGCATTAGCTTAGCACGACGCCGACCTCATAGACCAGTGTTTCCCAACCTTTTTTGTGTCATGCCCCACCTAAGCCTTTTAAAAATTCTTATGGCCCCCCTATGTAACATATAAATAATTTTTAATATTCAAAAATGGAATTGTTCACGTACGTGTTCAAGTATGTGGTCAAGTATGTGTTCAAGTATGTGGTCAAGTATGTGTTCAAGTATGTGTTAAAATTAATTTAATGTGAAGTGGTGTAAACGTAGACTAAAAATGCATATTTAAATGTATATGACACATTTACCACACAGCAAAATAACATATTTTTTCAATTTGACAAATCCCCCTTTCCCCTAAAAATCAAATTGCCCCACTACGGGGTGTGGTGCCCACGTTGGGAAACACTGTCCTAGACTGTGTTTCTGAAGACTTAACATGAAATCAGTTATGGATTGTGAGATCAGAAATTCCTAAAAATAAATCAATGATTTCTTGTTGTTTCCCTTTGAAGGATATCTTCCTGGCTAAGGCATTGTATGACAACGCTGCTGAAACTGCTGACGAGTTAACATTTCGCAGAGGAGATGTTCTCACTGTACTGGAGCAGGATACTAAGGGTATAGATGGATGGTGGCTTTGTTCTCTCAGAGGTAAACATGGCATCGCCCCTGGAAATCGCCTTAAAATCATTTCTGGCATGGGCGATGGAGTTGGTGGATTAGCAAGTGGAGACTTACACAATAAGGTAGATTGATTTATTCTTGTCTGTTGTATCTCTGTTCTTGTCTGTTGTATCTCTGTTCTTGTCTGTTGTATCTCTGTTCTTGTCTGTTGTATCGCTGTTCTTGTCTGTTGTATCTCTGTTCTTGTCTGTTGTATCTCTGTTCTTGTCTGTTGTATCTCTGTTCTTGTCTGTTGTATCTCTGTTCTTGTCTGTGTATTTGTTGTTGGCCAAGACACAGAGACAGCTAATTACGAATATAAGAAAGAGGCAATTGTCATTTTTCAGACATGTAATCCTTTCGTTCGCTTGAAATATTGTCTATATATTCAATGTTGTCTCTTGTATCCAGTAGCTGGGGTTGGGCCCTTTCGAGGCAGAGGGCCCGGCACTGCACCTGCCTGAGTGTCCGTCACAGGGCGAGCACCATATCTTTTTAAATACATAGGCATATTCATATGCGTTTATGCGTGGCAACCTGATTGCTATAGTGCGCCTCTTGGCTGGTTGCCTCCGACTTCAGCACTCTTACTGCTAGAGAAGACTGTGGTCTAACTCGAGGAATAGAAAAATTGTAAAAGAAGTAGGAGATAAGACAAGAAAAAGATGCCCTCCTCAAGAGAGGAGGGCTGCCATTTAACCCATAGTTGGGGGATGGGTTGGTTGCAGCCCATTTACCACTCGCCGGTGAGTTCTGCGCTGTCACCTTATGAGGACCCATCCTGCTGCCCGCCTTTTGGTCTGGCCTTTCACCTTCAGTCTGGCTTGGTTAAACCAGCCAGGAGTTAGACTCCCGCCGACATAGCCTGAAGGATAACCAAGGCACGCAACATCTCCAACCACCAAGACATGTAAATGAGAAAAGAAGGCTTAGAACACACCGTGACAACCGGTAAGTAAAATCCAGGGGAAACAACA
Organism: Arion vulgaris; assembly: GCA_020796225.1. NCBI lineage: Eukaryota > Metazoa > Mollusca > Gastropoda > Stylommatophora > Arionidae > Arion > Arion vulgaris. Next base: position 3,296,768 of record CM036755.1, read on the forward strand.
GAGGAAGACAGAGAGAGAGAGAAAATGTTGGATATACTGACATCATGGTACAGAAGATCGTTAACATCTGAGATGGTAGCAAACAAGAGATACAGAGACTTGTAGAGATTCATGATCACCTACACCAGCCGGCACGGCACCTGATAATGATAATTTATTATCATTTGTTGTATCTAAGAAGGAGTGTCTGGTTGAATGGATTAGAGCGTGGCTCCCATGCCGGGAGATCTGTGTTCAATTCACGGTAAGGCCAAGGATTTTTTCTGTTGGGGCATAAATGAAAAATCCTAACCTGAACAGCTTCGCAGCGACTGCGCTATCCATGCGACCATTAAATTCCCCAGTCTCTCGTCCCACCTGTCCCACACCGCTATAAAAATCGGTACTGCAAGAAGAAGTAACAACAGTTTTTGAGTTTTGTTTTTTTAAATCTGTTTTTATATTTGTTTCTGACGGTAATGAAAACTCGAACCCTACATTCTTACAAAACATAGTTGGTACACTACGTGCTACACTATGGGCACACATGACTATGAAGCTTTGTTATAAACACTGGTCATTGTTATGTGATTGGGATGTTAGCATGTGCAAACTGGACCACGACACGTACAGTATACATGTATGATAGGTGTTGTAGTCAGTCACAACACATTTGTTTGCTGTCGGGTCTCCCTGGTGTCTACATATAAACTTAAGGCAGTCACAAACAACCCTACTGAACAGGTCAGGTAGATGGGAACTTTGTGTGAGAGAGAACATCACCTCAACATTAGTTGACATTCTGTGAGAAAACAGCCACATACAATCCACATACAATCCACATTTATTGAGTAGACAGAGTGCAGCCGCATACAGACTTGCGTGGAAAAGTCCCCAAGCATTTGGTAAGATAATTCTACAGACAACAGACAGACAGGCTGTTGATAACTTCATTTTACACAGACCACACAACACATGGTACCTTGGTCAAATGTAAGTCTATGGTGGCACTCTTCTTCTTCTTCTGTGCGTTCGTTCTTTACAACTAATTTTAATCACTCTTTGTGATATGTTTGAAGTTTGCCAAGAACGTGTATACGTTGCACATTGGTTTGGTAGGCCTCTAAACGCATATACTTCTACACGTTTAGAACATGTGCATCCGATTTCAGCTAATCTGTAATTTATCATGCTGTCTGTCTAGTTCTACAGTTGGTCTGTCTCCGGACGGCTGTCAGTCATAATGGGGTCAGCTCAAGTTGTTGATAGCTTCAGTTTACACAGACCACACAACACAAGGTACCTTGACCAAAACATATTCTATCTTTGTCTGTTGGGGCAGTGTGTGTGTGTGTGTGTGGTCGTCAGTCTATATAAAAAATAGTCGTACTTGTTCTAGAGAATAGCTCTATCTATCTATGTCTGTCTGTTGGTTCTCTCTCTCTCTCTCTCTCTCTCTGTATATATATATATATATATATATATATATATATATATATATATATATATATATATATATATATATATATATATATATATATTGTGTGTGGGGCGGGCGTGGTGTCGCCAGTCTATAAAAAAAATAGTCGTACTTGTTCTAGAGAATAGCTCTCTCCCTCCCCTCTCTCCCTCCCCTCTCTCTCCCTCTCTAGTCATTATTTTAATTCGTGTTCATTCATGTCTACGTGATATTAACCCATCCACCACCTCGTCCCCTTTCTGTTTGTCGGACGATTGCAACAACCATTATTAAGTTCTATGAATCACGAACTACAAGCATGAGAGTCTATTGTTTGACCTACCAATTTACTGATTGTCCTCAAAAGTAGATCCCAGTATCCTTCGTTCTGGTAGACATTAGATAGATGTCATTTGTATGACGTGGACAAAGAGGGACGTGGACAAGGAGGGACGTGGACAAGGAGGGACTTGGTGTGTGTTTCATTTCTAGCGCGACTAGGATTGCTAAGATCAGCACTTGTGTATGGATGGGGGGACGCAAGATGTACACATTTGTGGTGATATATGACATACATGTTTGATAACCGCAGACATACACACTTACACGCTAAGTGTTTTGCTTAAATAATGTTTTGTGTACGCCTCAGAGTACATGATTTCTAATATTTGAGCTTACTCCTCACTCCTCAAGATGTTACCACATCTAATATTTGAGCTTACTTCTCAAGATGTTACCACATCTAATATTTGAGCTTACTCCTCACTCCTCAAGATGTTACCACATCTAATATTTGAGCTTACTTCTCAAGATGTTACCACATCTAATATTTGAGCTTACTCCTCACTCCTCAAGATGTTACCACATCTAATATTTGAGCTTACTCCTCACTCCTCAAGATGTTACTACATCTAATATTTGAGCTTACCCCTCAAGATGTTACCACATCTAATATTTGAGCTTACTTCTCAAGATGCTACTACATATAATACGATTCAGAATTTATAAATGAGATCTCGTTTGATGCTTGTCATATTTAGACAGAAACATCGTCCGTTGCCGGGGCTCGCAAGGGGAGCAGAGAAGAGTAATACTGCCACCTACAAGGCATGTAGTAAGAGGCGACTGAGGTAGGGCCTATGGAAGCTACCCTAGTAAATAAAAAGCGTTGCAGAAAGTGGATGTGCTGGCCTACTTGTAGACGCATAACTGACACCATGTACAATCGCTCTTAGACTCAGATCACCTACAGATAACAAAGAATGGTTTAGCAAGTGGTCGATATGGAGCGTTTGAAGAAGAAAGAAAGAAAAACTTTGTTACAGACACCAACTCTTCTCTCTATCCTTTGTTACAGACACCAACTCTTCTGTCTATCCTTTGTTACAGACACCAACAAAATAATATTCTATGAGATGTGTGACTTCTTCTGTCTATGCTTTGTTACAGACACCAACTAAAGAATATTCTATGAGATGTGTGACTTCTTCTGTCCATCATTTGTTACAGACACCAACTAAAGTATATTCTATGAGATGTGTTCTTCTGTCTATCCTTTGTTACAGACACCAACTAAAGAATATTCCCTGAGATATATGACTTCTTCTGTCCATCCTTTGATAGATGTCTGGCTTCTTCTGTCCATCCTTTGATAGATGTCTGACTTCTTCTGTCCATCCTTTGATGGATGTGTTCTTCTTCTGTCCATCCTTTGATATATGACTTCTTCTGTCCATCCTTTGATGGATGAGTTCTTCTGTCCATCCTTTGATGGATGAGTTCTTCTGTCCATCCTTTGATGGATGAGTTTGGCTATCTCTGTCACGTATTTCCTCCACTTCCAGATTCCAATCCATCCTGCTGCCGGTGCCGGTGGCAGATTGTGTGATGAATGTGTTCTGCAGAATGAGAGAGAGGAACAAAAACGTAAACAATAGTTTTCTGACGTCTCACAAAAAGATAGAGAGGCTACTCGTATTCCATTGTATAAGAGAACCAATGAGTGGAGCCATTATAATTGATTAGTTCTTTGTAACAGTCAAGTGCACAGCGTTAGTTCTTTGTAACAGTCAAGTGCACAGCGCCGTGGAAGAGATCAAGAAAGAGAGAGAGAGAGAGAGTGAGCGTGAACAAAAAACAATATGAAAGACCGGCACGGTGGAGTATGGTACAACGACGACTGAAGAAAGAGAATAGAAAGAGAAGATGTGTGTTGTACAGACTGACTGAATGACTGATAGGAAAGAAGATTTGTGTTGTACAGACTGACTGAATGACTGATAGGAAAGAAGAAGAAGCCACATCAGTAACGTAGACTAATAATTCCATGTGTGTGTCTGTGAGATAGAGAGAGAGAGAGATAGAGAGAGAAAGCATCGATGAATATGTCCAAGTTTCATATCAAGAAAGTATAATTGTATGAGAAACCTGGAAGATGAACAGTACAACACACAAGTTACCAATACATGTTCATACAATTCTCAACCAGCAAATCCTCTCTAGTATATAATAGAACATTCAAAGACCGGCGGCGGCAGCAGACGAGGACGATCCTGCTTAGTGTCAGTCAGTCAACCTAATCATCAATGGAATTTGTCTGCCACTCATCTCTGCTGTTTTTTCCCTCTTCTTCTCCCTCCCAGTCTAACACTGTCAATACAAATTGTCCCCTTCAGCCAAATTGATAGTGATTGCTACAGTGGTCAGTAATGAACGATCGGCTGCTGTCTCACTAACCTTTATACATCTATGTCAGCGGGCAGTTTAGTTGCCTTCTGTCGGACATTCGCAGAGAGTAGCTGATACATTCGCAGAGAGTAGCTGATACATAGAGAAAGTAGCTGATACATTCGCGAGAGTAGCTGATACATTCCAAAATAGCTGATACATGAGAAGAGAGTAGCTGATACATGAGAAGAGAGAAGCTGATACATGAGAAGAGAGTAGCTGATACATGAGAAGAGAGTAGCTGAAACATGAGAAGAGAGTAGCTGATACATGAGAAGAGAGTAGCTGAAACATGAGAAGAGAGTAGCTGAAACATGAGAAGAGAGTAGCTGATACATGAGAAGAGAGTAGCTGATACATTCGAAGAGAGTAGCTGATACATGAGAAGAGAGTAGCTGATACATGAGAAGAGAGTAGCTGATACATTCGAAGAGAGTAGCTGATACATGAGAAGAGAGTAGCTGATACATGGAAGAGAAGCTGATACATGAGAAGAGAGTAGCTGATACATTCGCAGAGAGTAGCTGATACATGAGAAGAGAGAAGCTGATACATGAGAAGAGAGTAGCTGATACATGAGAAGAGAGTAGCTGATACATGAGAAGAGAGTAGCTGATACATGAGAAGAGAGAAGCTGATACATGAGAAGAGAGTAGCTGAAACATGAGAAGAGAGTAGCTGATACATGAGAAGAGAGTAGCTGAAACATGAGAAGAGAGTAGCTGAAACATGAGAAGAGAGTAGCTGATACATGAGAAGAGAGTAGCTGATACATGAGAAGAGAGAAGCTGATACATGAGAAGAGAGTAGCTGATACATTCGAAGAGAGTAGCTGATACATGAGAAGAGAGTAGCTGAAACATGAGAAGAGAGTAGCTGATACATGAGAAGAGAGAAGCTGATACATGAGAAGAGAGTAGCTGATACATGAGAAGAGAGTAGCTGAAACATGAGAAGAGAGTAGCTGATACATTCAAAAGGGTAGCTGATACATGAGAAGAGAGAAGCTGATACATGAGAAGAGAGAAGCTGAAACATGAGAAGAGAGTAGCTGAAACATGAGAAGAGAGTAGCTGATACATTCGCAGAGAGTAGCTGATACATGAGAAGAGAGAAGCTGATACATGAGAAGAGAGAAGCTGATACATGAGAAGAGAGTAGCTGATACATGAGAAGAGAGTAGCTGAAACATGAGAAGAGAGTAGCTGAAACATGAGAAGAGAGTAGCTGATACATTCGCAGAGAGTAGCTGATACATGAGAAGAGAGAAGCTGATACATGAGAAGAGAGAAGCTGATACATGAGAAGAGAGTAGCTGATACATGAGAGAGAGTAGGCTGAGACATGAGAAGAGAGTAGCTGAAACATGAGAAGAGTAGGCTGAGACATGAGAAGAGAGTAGCTGATACATGAGAAGAGAGTAGCTGAAACATGAGAAGAGAGAAGCTGAAACATGAGAAGAGAGTAGCTGATACATGAGAAGAGAGTAGCTGAAACATGAGAAGAGAGAAGCTGAAACATGAGAAGAGAGAAGCTGATACATGAGAAGAGAGTAGCTGAAACATGAGAAGAGAGAAGCTGATACATGAGAAGAGAGAAGCTGATACATGAGAAGAGAGTAGCTGATACATGAGAAGAGAGAAGCTGATACATGAGAAGAGAGTAGCTGATACATTCGCAGAGAGAAGCTGATACATGAGAAGAGAGAAGCTGAAACATGAGAAGAGAGTAGCTGATACATGAAAAGAAGGCTGATACATGAGAAGAGAGAAACTGATACATGAGAAGAGAGAAGCTGAAACATGAGAAGAGAGAAGCTGATACATGAGAAGAGAAGCTGATACATGAGAAAGAAAGCTGATACATGAGAAGAGAAGCTGATACATGAGAAGAAGAAGCTGATACATTCGAAGAGAGTAGCTGATACATGAGAAGAGAGTAGCTGAAACATGAGAAGAGAGTAGCTGATACATTCGCAGAGAGTAGCTGATACATGAGAAGAGAGTAGCTGAAACATGAGAAGAGAGTAGCTGAAACATGAGAAGAGAGAAGCGACCACCAACAAGAATGTAAAGCTAACAAGAAAAAAATGATAGACACGCTGTGGAAAAAAAGGAAGAAGACCATGATGAATATGATTGATCATTTTAGGATTGAAGAAGCTTGATGTTCTCTCCACTGGGAACAAGATGGTGCAGTTGTAGTAGGATAGTAGCAATTCTAGTGGCATCAGTAGTAGTAGTAATTGTAGCAGTAGTGGTTACAATTGTAGTAGTAGGATAGTAGCAATTCTAGTGGCAGCTGTAGCAGCAATTGTACTGGTAGTAGTATTAGTGGTAGTAGTAATAGCAGCAATTGTAGTGTTAGTGGCAGTACTAGTAGTAGCAGTAGGATAGCAGTAGTGGTTACAATTGTAGTGGTAGTAGCAGCAGTAGTAGTGGCGTCAGTTGTAGTAGTAGCACCAGCATTATCAGAAGTAGAAGATGATATTGAAATAGTTGTGTATGCCCGCCTGCCCAGCGTGTTCGTAGCGCGTTGGATGACGGGTGAGAAGCCCCCTGTGAGTGCGGTTCAATTCCTCGGGCTGGCAGAAAATCCACAGGTTCTCCAGATTTACGGTGTTCGTGGCACCGAACCGAAAGGTTACGAAGTCCTTGGCACCGAGCCGAAGAGCTGAAAGCTCAAGTGCTTCTGGATCGAGGGGGAAAAATAGTTTTAAAATAGTTGTGTTAGTCAAATAATGAAATTGGCTGTGTTGTAGTCGAGATGTTGTATGTGTGTCTCCAGCCATGGTCTGTAGATTATTATAGAGGAGATATAACTGTCTTGTGTGTCTCCAGCCATGGTCTGTAGATTATCATAGAGGAGATCTAACTGTCTTGTGTGTCTCCAGCCATGGTCTGTAGATTATCATAGAGGAGATATAACTGTCTTGTGTTGACATACACCCTACACCAGAGTTTCCCAAAGTGGGACAGTATCGCCCCAGTGGGCGCTGAAGCGTTCTGGGGGCGATAGTAGGTGTTCAGGGATTACGGTCGGTGGCTCCTTAAAGAAGAAATTAATAATAAATATTTGTCAATAAATTATTTTCGTGATTTTGCAATTGAATAATCATTATAATTTGAATTATGTATTTTAATTAATCTTATGCCCGTCTTACACGATTCATTTTTTCATCAATTTTCTATTGCATGCATATAATCATTTGAAAATTGACCATGTATTACAGAAATATATAGCAATTTTCTATGTCAAAGAGAAAATAGAGCATGTATATATGTGGGAGGGGGCGTTGGCAAACTATTATAATGTGGAGGGGGCGTTACAAAGTTTATGTTGTGCAAAGTGGGCGGTGGTCAGAAAAAGTTTTGGAATCTATGCCCTACGCCTAAACATTTGTTACATTAGCAGCACACTTGCCAAATCAATGTCTGTAAACACGAAAAGATCATACATACATACACACATACATACACACATAGATACACACTAGACACTTGTATTATGTAGACGCCAAGAAATGTATGACTGAAAGAACTATAGAACTGTTTTCTATTGCTTCTGCTGCAGCACGCACCAACGCTTGGTGTATCAACACACCTGGGGACTATATTCGTATTCTAGTTAGCAAACATTCTGTTGTACACATAGTTTACCTGTATCACGTGAGAGAGATCAGCATTGTTAGCTGCAGCAGCAGGTACAGGTAAGATTAGGGACATGATTGACGTCTCACACCTGTCTGACAGTGTCTCACCTGACAGTATCAATAAACATGACACGGTGACACAGATTTCATATCAACATAAGATATATGTTTCTATGTCTGATATGAGATGTGTAGCAAGTAGCATTCATATACAAACATCTATTTATCTGATATCAGATGTGTTGGCACGTAGCATTCATATACACACATCTATTTATCTGATATGAGATGTGTTAGCACGTAGCATTCATATACACACACATATTTATCTGATATGAGATGTGTTAGCACGTAGCATTCATATACAAACATCTATTTATCTGATATCAGATGTGTTGGCACGTAACATTCATATACACACATCTATTTATCTGATATCAGATGTGTTAGCACGTAGCATTCATATACACACATCTATTTATCTGATATCAGATGTGTTAGCACGTAGCATTCATATACAAACATCTATTTATCTGATATCAGATGTGTTGGGACGTAGCATTCATTTTTTCCCGATCCAGAAGCACTTGAGCTTTTCAGCTCTTCGGCTCGGTACCATGGACATCGTAACCCTTCGGTTCGGTGCCACGAACACCGTAAATCTGGGGAATCTGTGGCTTTTTCTGCCATCCCGCGGAATTGAACCCGCACACACAGAGGGATAGTCACCCGTAGTCCAACGTTAATGTTTGATTTCTTGACGTTAATGTTTGATTTGTTATCGCTAGTGTTCCCCTCGTCATTCAGACAAACTTTTACCTCTGTAGTCGGAGAAGCCATGCATGTATGGCGGGGAGAACACTGATAATAAAAATGAAAGCAGGCAATCACACAGAAGCGTCACATCAGACGCCCTGACTACCACTGACTACGCCTGACTTCATGACGGCGAACACAAGAAGAAGAAGAAGAAGTAGAAGGCAAAACTTACTCCGACTTCAGAGATACTTGTAATTGAAGTCCTCACGGTAAAAAGCAGGATCTCCTGTAGTGCAACCTGATAATTTAAACCCAAGCTAACCTCAAACCCCAGAGTTTCCACGCCGCGCAGAATTACTGTTATTACTTACTTCGATATCGACGACCGCATGATGTCCGATGTGGCCAACATCATGCCGGCCGGCATTTACCTCTGTTATTTTTGTGGGTACCCAACTGAGATTGGATCGATCTCAGAGGCAGTCTGAAAAATGTCCACTCTAACTGCGGGATTGAACCTGGACCATCACGCTCATAAGAAGCGAGTAGACTAACTACTACGCTATTGCGACTGCAAAACAATACAATTAAGATAGATACAATAAATCTTCATTCAATTCATCAACCAGGTTTGATATTCTTCTGTTTCTCTAGCTATTTATATTTCTCTAGTGTTGGGTCACCGCCTCACATGTCTTACATTTCTTAGTCTCTTCTTCTTCTTGTTCTTTGTGTTCGTTCTTTACGACCAATTTTAATCACTCTTTGTAATATGTTTGATCTTTGCCAAGAACGTGTATACGTTGCACATTGGTTTGGTAGGCCCCTAAACGCATAGACTTCTACACGTTTAGGACACGTGCATCTGACAAACCTCCTTAGTCGCCTCTTACGACATGTGTGGCGGGTAACAGTGGTTCTATTCTTTACGCCCCAAATTTGGGCCCCGGTAACCACTCGGGGCGATTTCTTAGTCAAAGTGTTCAGCCAAACCTCCTTCGTCGCCTCTTACGACATGCGTGGAGGGTAACAATGGCTCTATTCTTTACGCCCCAAATTTGGGCCCCGTAACCACTCGGGCGATTTCTTAGTCAAAGTGTTATTACATGCGAGAGTAGGAGACAGTGCTTCTATTATTCCCTTCGATCAGACACCACACGTGAACAGTTGTCGCAGTGCATGTTCACAGAAACATTCCTTGTCATGTCTGTCAACAGCCTGGTTCATTTTGTTTACTGACCTCGCTCTCTCTCTCAGCTCTCAGCACCATCTATATATTAGTAATTTTAGCAGTTCATGGCATTCTTAACATTCTTCTATCAATATTGCTGTGACTTTGGTAGATAGCCATCAAAAGTGGTGAGTAGAGCTTATGTACATAAACATCCCTCGCCCTCGATCGTTGTTGTATAGTGGATGTATATATGGTGGTATTTTTTTCCGATCCAGAAGCACTTGAGCTTTCAGTTCTTCGACTCGATGCCATGGGCATTGTAACCCTTCGGTTCGGTGCCACGAACACCGTGAATCTGGGGAACCTGTGGCTTTTCTGCCAGCCTGCGGAATTGAACCCGCACTCACAGAGGGCTAGTCACCCGCAGTCCAACGCTCTACGAACACGCTGGGCAGGTGGGCATATGGTGGTATATGGTATGCACATCGGACGTTAGACTAGATTGACAGTGCACAGACCACCAACACCATTATTCTCTAGCGACTAGATCTGCGAGCTCATCTTGTGCATGTACAACTTTGCTAGCTATAACATATACATATATAATATGCGTTAGCAGGGTTTATGAATGCGCTGGCATAAATCCTTTACTTATCATGTTTCTTTCTATTCGCTATATCGCCGTTACCTTGAAGCCCAGTCGGTCAGACATGCATGCAACAATAAAGACAGATATTATAAATCAGACAAGACGTGTTCAGATGTCATGAGCTGGCATGAAATATTTGTTGAGAAAAATGCGAGTATAGCAGATATTGTAGTGAAATAGTTTGTTTGTTTTTTTCTAAATTGTGAGGGGTTGAGATAGTGAGAAAGGTGTGAGGTGTTGAGAAAGTTGTGAGGTGTTGAGATAGTGAGAAAGTTGTGAGGGGTTGAGATAGTGAGAAAGTTGTGAGGTGTTGAGATAGTGAGAAAGGGGTGAGGGGTTGAGAACGTTGTGAGGGGTTGAGATAGTGAGAATGTTGTGAGGTGTTGAGATAGTGAGAAAGTTGTGAGGGGTTGAGAAAGTTGTGAGTCAGCGTGACTTTGTTGATAAATTCAAAACTTGCCGTAGCTACGCTTGTCTCTGTGTCTGTGTGTGGTAGCCTAGTTCTAAGGAGCTACACAGCAACAACCGTGAAGGAAGCACGCGCTAATCAAAGTCGTGTATCTGGAAGGCTTCAAGGTCAGTGCTGACGAAGGTACCAGTTCTTATTACCTGACACTGTTTATGAAAGGTGTTACTTCTCTCCCTTGATTGAACACGCGCGCACACACACACACACACACACAGACACTGTGAGATGTGTATAGTAAAATGTGTCTGTGTAGATGGCAGGTCACAAGACAAGCACGCGCACACACAGAGACAGACACGAGAAGATGTGTGTAGTAGAATGTGTCTGTGTAGATGGCAAGTCACAAGACAAACACACAGACACGGTGAGACGTGTATAGTAGAATGTGTCTGTGTATATCTGAAGTTGTTTTCATCATAGCTTACGATGGACAGCTATTATCAAATGGCAAGCCACAAGACAAGCATGCACACAGACACCATGAAATGTGTGTAGTAGTATGTGTCTGTGTAGATCTGAGGCCATTATCATCATAGCCTACGATAATAATAATTCCCCTCGTACCGTTATACATTACATAGGGCCTGCAAGCAATTTCTCCCTACCGCTCTATCCTAGGCAACTCGCTCAATCTCCTCCATGGAACCGAGACTGATATTCCTTCCTCTCTCAGCAAAGTTCGTTCCAGGGTCTCCCTATGTCGTCCTCTCTTTCTTGAACCCTTTACATCCCACTTCAATGCCTGCTTTGATATTCGTTGATCATTTCTTCTCAAGGTGTGCCCAACATATCTTCATCTTCTCTTTCTTATAACAGTTGTTACTAGTGGTTGATCAGACATTTCTTCTCAAGGTGTGCCCAACATGTCCCCAGCCTCTCCTTCTTATAACAGTTGTCACTAGTGGTTGACCAGACATTTCTTCGCAAGGTGTGCTCAACATATCTCCATCTTCTCTTTCTTATAACAGTTGTTACTAGTGGTTTACCAGACATTTCTTCTCAAGGTGTGTCCAACATGTCCCCAGCCTCTCCTTCTTATAACAGTTGTCACTAGTGGTTGACCAGACATTTCTTCTCAAGGTGTGCCCAACATATCTCCATCTTCTCTTTCTTATAACAGTTGTCACTAGTGGTTGACCAGACATTTCTTCTCAAGGTGTGCCCAACATATCTCCATCTTCTCTTTCTTATAACAGTTGTCACTAGTGGTTGACCAGACATTTCTTCTCGAGGTGTGCCCAACATATCTCCATCTTCTCTTTCTTATAACAGTTGTCACTAGTGGTTGACCAGACATTTCTCCTCAAGGTGTGCCCAATATATCTCCATCTTCTCTTTCTTATAACAGTTGTCACTAGTGGTTGACCAGACATTTCTCTGATTTCATCACTTCCATTTTATATTCATTATTTTTCACAGACATCTATTTTCAAATGCATTCAACTTGCTTTCTATATCTTTAGTCATTTTCCAACTCTCGCTGGCATATGTTAGGATTGATACAACATTTGAATTGAAAATTCGTAATTTAGTTTTAATACTATATAACGTTGCAGTTGCATATTTGATTGAGACACGATAGCTTACGACGGACGGCTATTATCAGATGGCAAGTCGCCCATGTGGTGCTGGGGCTTGCAAGGGAAGCAAAGAATAGTACCACTGCAACCTGCTATGCATGTTGTAAAGGCGACTGATGTAGGCCCTAGGGATGCTACCCTAGTAAATAAAAACAGCGCAGAAATCGGATGTGCTGGCCTACTTGTAGGCGCGTAACTGGCACAACGTACAATCGCTCTTAGGCTCAGATTACATATAAATCACGCAGAGTAGTTAACAAGTGGTCGATATGGAGCGTTCGAAGAAGAAGATGGTGACAAGTCACAAGACAAACATATACACGCACATGCACACCGACACGATGAGATGTGTTTAAGAATGTATTTGTAGATGGTGACAAGTCACAAGACAAACATATACACGCACATGCACACCGACACGATGAGATGTGTTTAAGAATGTATTTGTAGATGGTGACAAGTCACAAGACAAACATATACATGCACACCGACACGATGAGATGTGTTTAAGAATGTATTTGTAGATGGTGACAAGACACAAGACAAACATATACACGCACATGCACACCGACACGATGAGATGTGTTTAAGAATGTATTTGTAGATGGTGACAAGACACAAGACAAACATATACACGCACATGCACACCGACACGATGAGATGTGTTTAAGAATGTATTTGTAGATGGTGACAAGACACAAGACAAACACGTGCGTATACACATACACACACCGTCGTCTTCTTCTCCTCATTGATTGATTTATTTATTGATTGATTGGTTGATTGATTGATTGATTGATTGGTAGGGACCATTATCATTGCACTTCGGTAAGTAACCATATTTGGCTTCTCCCCTTTCTAATGGCGTCCTTCTTAACTTCTCCAGTCGCTATATTCTTTCTTCCCTCAACTTCTTTCTTCCCTCAACTTCTTTCTTCCCTCAACTTCTTTCTTCCCTCAACTTCTTTCTTCCCTCAACTTCTTTCTTCCCTCAACTTCTTTCTTCCCTCAACTTCTTTCTTCCCTCAATTTCTCCTTTCCAAACTTGTCTCCTATCGATATAAGAGAAGACTGTGGGGAAGCTGTGTAGCAAACTTGTCTCTTATCGATATAAGAGAAGACTGTGGGGAAGCTGTGTAGCAAACTTGTCTCTTATCGATATAAGAGAAGACTGTGGGGAAGCTGTGTAGCAAACTTGTCTCTTATCGATATAAAAGAAGACTGTGGGGAAACTGTGTAGCAAACTTGTCTCTTATCGATATAAGAGAAGACTGTGGGGAAGCTGTGTAGCAAACTTGTCTCTTATCGATATAAAAGAAGACTGTGGGGAAACTGTGTAGCAAACTTGTCTCTTATCGATATAAAAGAAGACTGTGGGGAAACTGTGTAGCAAACTTGTCTCTTATCGATATAAAGAAGACTGTGGGGAAACTGTGTAGCAAACTTGTCTCTTATCGATATAAAAGAAGACTGTGGGGAAACTGTGTAGCAAAGGGGATGAAACGCGTAAAAAATGAAGTCATGTAGTTTTACAAAAACAAGATAAACCGACGTTTCGAGCAAAAGGTCTTTATCAAACAAAGAATACAAAACGAACGATGAAATTTAGTTGACATACAAACCGTGTCTGGAATGTCTGCTTTATAGAAAAACTAACAACTTTTCTCAATTTCTCTCTTAACCTCTGACTTCCTCAACTTATCTGTTCCGTAACTCCTTCCCTGGCTAACTTGAACCGTCCCTAACTTCTACTTCTTCCTCATGACAATGGCGTTTTGTAGGCACAGACCAACAAAAAAGGGTCCATAGGCGAAGGATTGACTTCATTACACCAGGTTTCCACACATGGCTCGTCCCTGTCGGCAGAGATGGCATGCCATCTGCCGAGAGAATTGCGCAAAGCACGAGCTCCGTAGCTCTGGCAATAATGCTAGAGATCTCATAAAAACATTGCACGGATTCGAACTCACAACCTTCAGTACAACAGACAAACGACTTTGCCATTGATGTACCCACTGCGTCATTGATGTACCCACTGCGCCATTGATGTACCCACTGCGTCATTGATGTACCCACTGCGTCATTGATGTACCCACTGCGTCATTGATGTACCCACTGCGTCATTGATGTACCCACTGCGTCATTGATGTACCCACTGCGTCATTGATGTACCCACTGCGGCATTGATGTACCCACTGCGGCATTGATGTACCCACTGCGGCATTGATGTACCCAATGAGTTATTGAGACCCACTGCGGCATTGATGTACCCACTGTGTCATTGATGTACCCACTGAGTCATTGATGTACCCACTGAGTCATTGATGTACCCACTGAGTTATTGAGACCCACTGCGGTATTGATGTACCCACTGCGTCATTGATGTACCCACTGCGTCATTGATGTACCCACTGCGTCATTGATGTACCCACTGCGTCATTGATGTACCCACTGCGTCATTGATGTACCCACTGCGTCATTGATGTACCCACTGCGTCATTGATGTACCCACTGCGGCATTGATGTACCCACTGCGGCATTGATGTACCCACTGCGGCATTGATGTACCCACTGCGGCATTGATGTACCCACTGCGGCATTGATGTACCCAATGAGTTATTGAGACCCACTGCGGCATTGATGTACCCACTGTGTCATTGATGTACCCACTGAGTCATTGATGTACCCACTGAGTCATTGATGTACCCACTGAGTTATTGAGACCCACTGCGGTATTGATGTACCCACTGCGTCATTGATGTACCCACTGAGTTATTGAGACCCACTGCGGCATTGATGTACCCACTGAGTTATTGAGACCCACTGCGGCATTGATGTACCCACTGAGTTATTGAGACCCACTGCGGCATTGATGTACCCACTGCGTCATTGATGTACCCACTGCGTCATTGATGTACCCACTGAGTCATTGATGTACCCACTGAGTCATTGATGTACCCACTGAGTCATTGATGTACCCACTGAGTCATTGATGTACCCAAGAACGAACCAGTGACTGACAGACAGGTTGTCACTGATTAAACAAGATTAACGGTAGTCTTGTCATACACACACAAGTGTCTGTGTGTCGGTCTGTGATGTCACATGTCGAAGTGAAAGTCATAGAAGATAACTGGGAACAACAGCTGATAGCTATAACACGCCGTGTCCCTCTCTACATGGACTATATTACCGCTGTTTCTCGCCCCTGCTCCCCGCCCTCTTGTCCTGGACTTTCGACTGTGCTGGGCGCATGATCTGCTGCACGTTCATGGGGTCAGTCAGGTGACAAACACAGATTAGGCTTTCTGTGGTCAAGCATGTAACCTATAGTGTGGCTAGCACGCGAAGTACAGTTAGTCACTCCCTTAGTCTGTTGTGTGGGTGTGTGAGGCGATACATTTAGTCTCTGAGTGTATGTGTGGGTGTGAGGTAGCATCATATGCTTATAGTGTGGTCACACACATAACTAACTTAGAGAATAGTTTTCACAAGATCTGTCCATTTATTTTTTCACATTTCACCGACAGTTTGTCTTCTATCACCATCCACGCATACCATCCACGCATACCATCCACGCGTACCATCCAATCATACCATCCAATCATACCATCTACTATTACTGCTATAGGTTATGTAGGCATGCTTACTACAAGATGAGCAACGTTCTACCATGTCCTTGACCTTCTGTCCGACATATAAATATAGCCCTGCTTACACTTCCGATGAGTAACCAGACACCCCAACCCCGATATGTTGTGTATATACAGTAAGATAGATAGAACCGACGTTACAGATCACACAATTCTAGCGTCAACAATCTACACAAGGAAATGAACATGTTCTATAATTTCTATATGCCCGTCTGCCCAGCGTGTTCGTGGCGCGTTGGACTATGGGTAACAAGCCCTCTGGAGTGCGGGTTCAATTCCACGGGCTGGCAGAAAAGTCACAGGTTCTCCAGATTTACGGTGTTCGTGACACCGAACCGAAGAGTTACGATGTCCAAGTCACCGAGGCAAAGAGCTGAAAGCTCAAGTGCTTCTGTATCGGAAAAAAAGACAAAAAAAACCTTTATATCATCCACAACCAACTCTAGATAACTAGGCCAGACAACTGGCTGGGGGTTCCCTGACCTAGATCGAAAAGGGGCCGGAAAATATAGATGTATGATAGAACACTGTCAGCTTTTTTGCAATTTTACTCAATTCTGTGAGTTTATGGCTATTTATTGGTGAAAAATATTCATAATATTGATATTCCTTATTGTTAAACTTAACTTGTTGCATAATATTACTTTGATTTAACATTTTGTGTTGATTTTAAAATGAATTCGTCTATATACAACAATACTGGAATGCGAGGTCATGTGGTGTAGTTGGGGTCTGATTTCCCATAATTCTTACCTGAGTCCGAAGGCCCATAAGTTTCTAGTTGGCTCTGTATCATCCCACGGGCTCACCAACGATCTTGACAGGACACATATGGCCGCAGACATTTCAGATGACTACTTACTAGACCTGACATTTACTTCTGTCGTACAACATTGATCGCGAACATGAAGTCAGATTCCCCCTCCCTAGAGACATCAAGTGTGGGATCTGCTGTCTGATGTCATGGGTGGTCTGCTAGAATGATGTGTGTGATGTGCTGTCTGATGTCATGGGTGGTCTGCTAGAATGATGTGTGGGATGTGCTGTCTGATGTCATGTGTGGTCTGCTAGAATGATGTGTGTGATGTGCTATCTGATGTCATGTGTGGTCTGCTAGAATGATGTGTGGGATGTGTTATCTGATGTCATGTGTGGTCTGCTAGAATGATGTGTGGGATGTGCTGTCTGATGTCATGTGTGGTCTGCTAGAATGATGTGTGGGATGTGCTATCTGATGTCATGTGTGGTCTGCTAGAATGATGTGTGTGATGTGCTATCTGATGTCATGTGTGGTCTGCTAGAATGATGTGTGTGATGTGCTATCTGATGTCATGGGTGGTCTGCTAGAATGATGTGTGTGATGTGCTATCTGATGTCATGTGTGGTCTGCTAGAATGATGTGTGTGATGTGCTATCTGATGTCATGTGTGGTCTGCTAGAATGATGTGTGGGATGTGCTGTCTGATGTCATGTGTGGTCTGCTAGAATGATGTGTGTGATGTGCTATCTGATGTCATGTGTGGTCTGCTAGAATGATGTGTGTGTGTCGCCTTCTTATTTAACTGCGCTGTCTTCTTCTTCTTCATCGTCATATCATGTGTCCGAACCTGCTGCCTTACAGGTCGGCTGGGGATAGACAAAGGCTGACGGAGAGCGAACCCAGTAAACGCTGGCTAAAACCGGACACATCGCCGAAGGATAAGCACCAGAGCTTCAAATGGCGCTGAAGATGTGACGAAACCCACCCATGGTAAGGCTGCATGAATCAGATTTCCACATGAATGAGATAAAGAAATGATACTTTATGGAAACCCTGAACTGAACAACGTGACT
Source organism: Arion vulgaris (assembly GCA_020796225.1). Lineage (NCBI taxonomy): Eukaryota > Metazoa > Mollusca > Gastropoda > Stylommatophora > Arionidae > Arion > Arion vulgaris. The sequence continues at coordinate 3,314,702 of CM036755.1, forward strand.
GAAAGAGCAGATAAATATCGGACTGGATTTCAGAGAATATCGGACTGGATTTCAGAGAATATCGGACTGAATTTCAGAGAATATCGGACTGGATTTCAGAGAATATCGGACTGGATTTCAGAGAATATCGGACTGGATTTCAGAGAATATCGGACTGGATTTCAGAGAATATCGGACTGGATTTCAGAGAATATCGGACTGGATTTCAGAGAATATCGGACTGGATTTTAGAGAATATCGGACTGGATTTCAGAGAATATCGGACTGGATTTCAGAGAAGAGATTAAACGATTTGCGCTTCTTTTTCTTCTTTAATGATCCAACGGGACTTGAACTCTTGCCATTCGGCTCAATGCTATGGTACTGGTATCTGTATGTGTTTGTAAGTTGTTCTTTTGTTCCGTATAATGTATCCATTTATCTGTTGCTCGGGATAGAGCGGAATGGAAAAATTGCTTGCATGTCCTAAGTAACGTATGACTGTTCTTCTTCAGCGATCTCTGGTCATGCGCTTAATTTACTGTGGACTACAAACTGGGCAGTCAGCTTCAGGTCTGTCAGGTTTCCTTCTTCAGTGATCTCTGGCCATGCGCTTAGTTTACTGTGAACTACAAACTGGGCAGTCAGCTTCAGGTCTGTCAGGTTTCCTTCTTCAGTGATCTCTGGCCATGCGCTTAGTTTACTGTGAACTACAAACTGGGCAGTCAGCTTCAGGTCTGTCAGGTTTTCCCCAAAGCTTAGTTTCCAGGTCGACTAGGTGTGGCTACATGTTTGCTTCTCAGCTCACACAGGAGATGACAATCTTACTGGGCATGCTCCGGTGTCTGTTCCGCCTGCTGACACTGGGTATAACTGTAGGAGAGAAATATAATATTGACATTCCATGTTGATTCACACACAAACATACATATATACATACACACAACATGCGGTTAACGTTTCTGCTGTACGCTTGATAACAATACAAAACTAACAAGATATCAGTCATAATAACAATTATATTGATATGTTATTATTATGATCACATTTGTGGACTGTTATTATCATAGAATAAAGAGCTTACTTGGGAAAGTACTCAACGGTAACAGTAGCAGTAGCTCTGTAACACTGACGTAATTATATCTGTAATAATGGAATACATTTTTGTTGCCTGGTCATTGTTTGACAGAATATATATATACTCTCCATTGTTTCATTTCTCTCATATAAAGCCTAGCAGAGACACACTAATAGTAACTAGAGTCATCTCATTGTCTGTGTCTGCGTGTGTGTGTCCGTCCTCTCATTGTTGTTTGATATGGCAGACCGGTTGGGTGCCGCCTAAACAAAAAAGACAATCAATGAGAGAACAAGAGAAACAATGGGCGCGGTTCTGATCAGTGCTGGCGTTTGGCGCATTGCCTAAATAACTTTCATTCTAGCAATTGTTAGTTACACAACCCAAATATCTGTCACGTGATGAGAAGGGGGTGTTAGTTATTTCCTGCTGCTGCATGTTGTGTAAACATACAATGTTGTCATGGAGATGAGAAAAGTTGTTCTGGTATGACATTCATCCTCCGCCTAGCTTTGTTCAGGAAATTATTGCCAACATTTTGCTAGAAGAAAGAACAGATGATTAAATGAGAGTCTTTGTTTTGGTTGTCTCTATTGTGTGTGTGTGTTTGTGAACAATACTACATGCTATCTCAACTTGTCTCCAACGTGGGAAGGGAGGGGGGTCGGAGGTATCGAGGTTGGTAGCACTCTGCTCTAGTGACCACGGGCCAGGGAAATTCCGGGCTTCGAGGTTAGCTTGGGCTAAAACATGTCAGTGTGCTCGAGGTACTCGGATGGACTATTCGAAATCCCTGATCCTTTACTTGGAGATCAAAATTACAAGTACTTCTGAAGTCGGAGTAACGCTCGCCTGAATGACGACGGGACACTGGTGATAGAAAAGCAAACCTTCACGAAAGAAATCAGCCAGAAGGCGACATATTAGATCATGCCTCTCATGTGCTCTCACTCTTCTCTCTCTCTCTCTGCATGTTTAAGAAATCTGAACGTATCCATTCTTTTTCGAACGCTCCGTATCTACCACTTGTTAACCACTATGTGTGATTTGTATGTGATCTGAGCCTAAGAGCGAGTGTACGTTGTGCCAGCTATGCACCTACAAGTAGGCAATCACATCCGATTTCTACGACGCTTTCTATTTACTAGGGTAGCTTCCCTAGGTCCCTACCTCATTCACCTCTTACCACATACAGGTCTCAGTGTTACCATTCTTTGCTCCCCTTGCGAGCACGAGCGCTCCCCTGTCTAGTCTTGATGAGGACTAATGAAACCAGATATTGTCTGCCACGGTTAACTTGCTGACATCAACATGTTCCTATACTGCCACGGTTAACTTGCTGACATCAACATGTTCCTATACTGCCACGGTTAACTTGCTGACATCAACATGTTCCTATACTGTCAAGCATTAACTTGCTGACATCAACATGTTCCTATACTGTCAAGCATTAACTTGCTGACATCAACATGTTCCTATATAAAAGTGCAACCATAGTACAAGCTGCATATTTTGATCGTATATTGCAGATCATGATCAATCTTGTGACCTCATTAGATTCATTTTCGGGAACGCAAGAGAGAGAGAGAGATTCATTTTACTCAAGAAGAAGAAGAATGAGAACAGCGATAGGACGTTATACGGTTACAATACAATCAAATCAAACCTTTCATCCACATACAGCCACATCTCTGATAGATGTCAGTGACCATCTTCCACATACACCCACATCTTCCACATACACCCACATCTTCCACATACACCCACATCTTCCACATACACCCACATCTTCCACATACACCCACATCTTCCACATACACCCACATCTTCCACATACACCCACATCTTCCACATACACCCACATCTTCCACATACACCCACATCTTCCACATACACCCACATCTTCCACATACACCCACATCTTCCACATACACCCACATCTTCCACATACACCCACATCTTCCACATACACCCACATCTCTGATAGATGCTAGTGACCATCTTACAGTATATATCATCATCAAGGTGCGTATCCTTTATAGCACGTTGCTCTCTTTGCAGCACATCTGAAATTCACTCTGTCTCTAGCTAGTTCACCCACTCGTCGATGGTCATATTCATGGTTTCTTTAATATCTTGTAGCCATCTTCTTCTTGGTCTGCCTCTGCGTCCTGTGACCCTGCCTTCTAGTATTGTTCTTTCCAGGCCATCGTGACGCTTGATGTGACCAAAGTATGTAATTTTTCTGTATAGTATGTTGTTTATCAGCCAATTCTCTCGCTTGAGTGGTTGCCGGGGCCCAAACTTGGGGTGTAAAGAATAGAACCACTGTTACCTGCCACGCATGTCGTAAGAGGCAACTAAGGAGGTTTGGATCAAATCGGATGCATGTGTCCTAAACGCGTAGAAGTCTTATGCGTTTAGGGGCCTACAAACCAATGTGCAACGTATACACGTTCTTTGCAAAGATCAAAGGTATCACAAAGAGTGATTAAAATTGGTCGTAAAGAACGAACTCAAAGAAGAAGAAGAAGAAGAAGGAAGCCAATTCTCTTTTAACATTTAGTTCTTTCAGGACATCAGTGTTCTTTCTTTTTCTGTCCATGGTATTCGTAGGATCTTTCTGTAGCATTTAGTTTCGAAGGACTGGATTTTCGGTCTTAATTTTTGTGTAATAGTCCATGATTCACAACCATAAGTAGCAACTGGGAAAATGCATGCTCTCAATATTTTTAATTTTAATATTTTGCTAGTGCTTTGCCACATGTTCTTCATTAGTCTATATATATCTATCAGTTAAACATGAGAGGTCCACTCTATCCTACCCTTGAACATAAAATCTGACATACCAAGCTATCAGAAGTGTGATAACTAACTGACTCACTCTAGCAGGACCGACGGACAGACTTTCAAATATTTATAGCAAGCTATGTCATTTTTGTTGTAGAAGATGGTTGCCGATTGTGCTGTACATAATCCAGTTAGTGATAACTCAGGAAGACCCATATATTATCTGTATATGTCATGCTTCTATCGTGTCGATTGATTCTTGGAGGAAAGGGGGTCAACACACATCGTTTCTCTCTTTCTCTCTCTGCTCAGCCATTGCCAGACTCTCTCGTTTGCACCCCATCGTCATGGCTGTCCATTATATGTTCTAGTCTAATAGCAGGGATAAGCAGCTATCATACGAGCAGAGATTGAGGGGTTGGTATTTCTGAGTGACTTAGATGTACTAATGGTTGGTAAGATAAAGGGTTAGTTGGTTGTTTGCAGTAGATGGTTTTGTGGAATTGCTAGATGGGTCGATGGCTTCAATAGATGGATTAATCGGTTGGATGGACAAATGGTTGCAATTGGTGAACTTATCTGTCTGGTTGTTGAAAGGATGGTTGTATTCAGCGGCGGCTCGTTATTAAGGGCCACTGGGGCCGGGCCCCACCAAAAATAATATGTAACGTGTATTTGTTATTTTATAAATTAAAACATAACTACCTATAGCCATGATTTTTCTGATAATATTTGTCTGGCCCCACCAACAAAAATAATCACAAGCCGCCACTGGTTGTATTTGATGGAGGTGTGATGGATAGATAAATAGATATATTGATAACGACCTGGAATGGCTTGTGCAGTAAAATGGGTATTTCTATGTAGTCCTAAACTGGATCTTTTATGTAGTCATGACAAACTGGGTATTTCTATGTAATCTGCCATAAACTGGATATTTCTGTGTAATCTGACAATCTGGATATTTATGTGTAGCCTCATAAACCTTTCTATGTAGTCTGTCTTAAAACTTAATATTTATAAAAACTGGATGTTTCTATGTAGTCTAACAAACTGGATGTTTCTATGTAGTCTAACAAACTGGATGTTTCTATGTAGTCTAACAAACTGGATGTTTCTATGTGGTCTGACAAGCTGGATGTTTCTATGTGGTCTAACAAACTGGATGTTTCTATGTAGTCTAACAAACTGGATGTTTCTATGTAGTCTAACAAACTGGATGTTTCTATGTAGTCTAACAAACTGGATGTTTCTATGTAGTCTAACAAACTGGATGTTTCTATGTGGTCTAACAAACTGGATGTTTATGTCTAGTCAATATTGATTGTTTTGTTTATTGACTTATCTTTAAATGTCTCTATTCTTGGTCTGATTGCAGAGTGTCTCGGACTTGTATGATCAACCCAACAGAAGTCTACAAGATTATGATGTTCCACCTTCACACAGGAGCGGCTCATCATCACGCAGACCATCTTACGATGCTCTCAGGAATTTCCTTGGATCAAGAAAAGCTTCCCTTGGTGATGACCTCTATGACACACCCCCTAGCAGCAAGCGAGGGTCTGCAGAAAGTAACACTAATGGAATCTATGACACTCCAACAAGCAGCAAGAGGGCATCCTGTGAGAGAACTCCCTCTCATAGTAACAGATCATCAGCCTCCAGAGACTCGGATTCGAACTTGCTGTCATCTAACTCACATAGCCAACTGTTACTAACTTTGCAACAGTGTGGTGGCACTCATCCTTTAGTGATCAGACGAAGAAGTGGATCACACTGTAGCGAATCATCTGGTGACAGCAATAGGTCATCTCTCGATAGAATATTATCTGAAGAAGGACCCCCAATTTACGAATCACTTTCACCGTCCACTTCTGTTGAACAATTAAACTCTGCTGACCCTACCTATGATACACCTCCATCCAGAACTCATGTCTTGTCCAGGATCAACCCTGCCTCACAATCTAGTCTTGGATCTGCAGCTTCTAGTGAATCACTTCTATCAAACAGATCTAGTATTAACAGCGCTCACATGTCACAGACCCCTAGTCTTCCCGATTCAGCTCGTTCCAGTATGGATTTACCATCGGATATTTACGATGTCCCGTCACGCGGTCAAGAATCTGACCGATCTCGTAAACAGTTATCCGTGGATTCTGGACTGGGTTTCTATGATAGCCCATTCCGATCTCGACCATCATCTTCTACTTCCAACACTGTTACAATAGACAATCTTAAACTATCTCAATCTTCATTTGATTGTAAGCAATCTCCATCTGTCAAAGATATCAAACGCTGTAAGAGTTTAGAAAATGCTGTCGATGACTGCGACACTCCCAGAAGTAACGCCCCTAAAGTTGGTCAGAAGAAGCTCGAAGGAAGTTCTCAGTCTGGCTCCACTAGTATCCTCTGTGAGTCTTCTAATGTGTACGACATCCCTCCTCAGGTGACCAGAGACTCTGTAATCTCCACAGAATCTGAATGTTCAGAGGAGAACCGCAGATTTTCATCGTATAGTTTAGACAGTGAGCCATACATGGTTGAAGTCTTGCAGTGGGATGAGCTGCTACTGGATGTGGACTCTGCCCTAGAACAACTAGTTAAGAGACAACAAGATGTGGTTAAAGCCACTAGCAGACTGACCAGCTTCATTAACAGTACCTGGAGAAGTCAGTCCAGCTTAGAGAAGACACTATACGACATCAAAATATCATGTAGCTTAGTACGCAACTCTTTGCTGGACTTTGTCGACTTCTCTAACGGAACACTAGCTAATGCAGTCAGACTACCAGACAAACAGTTAGCTAATCGGCTATATAAATATTTATCACCACTACAGAATAGCTTTGATCTTGTGTATAAATCATTTATAAACCTGGAAGACATGAAATGGCAAGTTGCGTTGTTATCGGAACCAGTAGACAAGAACCGGCCAGATTTCCTTGGTCAGATAGCTTTAGTTGCTAAAGAATTAATGCCAGATGTGAAAAAAGTAGCATCATTTATTCAACTGAATGCTTCAACTTTGTTTAAAAAATCTGCACTAACAGATGGGAAAAAGTCTACCATGCCTTATAAACCTCCAGTTGTTCCATCAAAGTCCAATGACAACAGTCTAGGGAAAGGGTCGGGCTATGGTTACAACCAGCCTAAGAATGTACAGCTGCGACCTTTGCCAGCTGTTCCTAACACAGACTGGTGTCTTCCAGTCGAAGCAACACTACCTCTGACTGATCCACGGAAACTGTCATTGTACGACATCAAGGCAGCGTTACACAAGGATGACTATGCAGAATGTGATGAACTGCCTTCTGAGAAGGAGCTTGAGCAGAAACGTCAAGTTTTCTTGGAGCAGAATATACAGGAGTATGATTATGTTCAGCTAGATCCTAGAGAGAACTTTAACAGATCTCAGAGCAACATTACTGAGCCTGTGAGAGACTCGAGAGATAGCCTTAATAAATCTCAGAGCAACATTACTGAGTCTGTGAGAGCTCAGAGCAACATTACTGAGCCTGTAAAAGACTTGAGTGATAGCCTTAACAGATCTCAGAGCAACATTACTGAACCTGCGAGAGATAGCCTTAACAGATCTCAGAGCAACATTACTGAGCCTGTGAGAGATGCCAGAGATAGCCTTAACAGATCTCAGAGCAACATTACTGAGCCTGTGAGATCTCAGAGCAACATTACTGAGCCTGTGAGAGATGCCAGAGATAGCCTTAACAGATCTCAGAGCAACATTACTGAGCCTGTGAGATCTCAGAGCAACATTACTGAGCCTGTGAGATCTCAGAGCAACATTACTGAGCCTGTGAGATCTCAGAGCAACATTACTGAGCCTGTGAGAGATGCCAGAGATAGCCTTAACAAATCTCATAGCAAAAATGGTGATCAATCTAGTGACAGTTACAAAATGCTTGACCACTGTGAAGTTAGTGGTGTATTTAATACACAAGCTAGTGAGATGAGAGATAAAGACATGATAAGACCAATAGAGAATCCAGTATCTGATATCTGTGACATGGATGTAGTAGTTCCATTAGGTAAGCAACCATCATCTTCTAACAGTAATAGAAACACATCAAAATCTCAAAGTGAGAACCAACTTGTGGAGGTTACTCACAAGATAACAGATTCAAACTTTGATGACACTTCAGATCTTGACCTCACTGATCAAGACTTCAAGACACCTGTTAATGTCAACAGTTCCTCTTGTGGCAGCGGCTCGGACTTCATTTTTCCACCACCTGACGACACTGATCATATGACTAAGAATACGGAAACATTAGATCCGAATGACCGTCAAGTTCTAGTCTTCTACACAGAACAAATGAATTCCCATTCCACTTTACTAGCCAATGCTATTGATGCATTTATTGCAGTTGTCAGCAGTAAAGAACCTCCGAATGTTTTTATATCTCACAGTAAATTTGTGATAGTTTCTGCTCATAAACTTGTTCATATTGGTGACACTATACATCGAAACCTGATTAGCAACGTTGTCAGTTTACGAATCATGCAATGTGCTAACCATCTCTGTGACTGTTTGAAAGCATCAGTGATGGCCACTAAAACTGCTGCTCTTCAGTATCCTTGTGCTCCTGCAGTTCAGGAAATGGTTGACCGAGTTATAGCCGTGTCACATGCTGCACATGAGTTGAGGCTTGTGATAACACAGGCAGCTAGACAATAACACAAGCGGCTAGACAATAACACAAGCGGCTAGACAATAACACAAGCGGCTAGACAATAACACAAGCGACTAGACAATAATTAACTTAATTTCTTCATCATATATTTTGTAAAATATGTCTCAGACATTTGTTAATATATTTTGTAAAATATCTTGATAAAAAGTGGTAAATGTCATATAAGAGTTTGTAAACACATATTTTCTCAAATAGATCTCTCTTTCTCTCTCTGTTTGACTGCTCGAGTCTTGGTCTGCTCGAGTCTTGGTCTGCTCGAGTCTTGGTCTGCTCGAGTCTGTAGTCTTGGTCTGCTCGAGTCTTGGTCTGCTCGAGTCTTGGTCTGCTCGAGTCTTGGTCTAGCTTATATAAGTTTGACTGCTCAAGTCTATGTCCAGATGATGTTCATCCTGACAATATTCTTGTGTATATCTATATGAGATATTTCATCAACATTAAGATATGTTCTTACATTCCTTAGCAAAGATAGGGTCATGTGACATGGTTACACACAACTTAAACATGAACACCTGGAGTCTTTATGGTGAAGTGGTCAAAACGTTGGTCTGTCATTCTGAAGGTTCTGGGTTTGAATCTGAACCGAGTCACATGTGAAATTGTTTCATGAGGTCCCTAGGATTATTGCTGGAGCTACAGAGTTCATACTTTATGCAACAATTTCGGCAAGTGGTGTTTTGATTTCTGCCGACAGGGACTGAGCCATCTGGGAAACCCGTGCAATGAAGTCAATGCTTCGCCTTTATACCCTTGTTTTTTTTTAAAACTTGAACAGTGCTAGATATATGTGTGTGTGTGTATCTGTTTGTTTGTTTGTTTGTCAACAAATATAATGATGAGAGAAGCTATCTAGAGAAAAGATCAGATCTGATGTTGGTCAAGGATCAGATACTTCCATTGTCCAGAGTTGATACAGTAGATAGTATTGTGAGACAAGTAACATAGACATGTTATACTCCAGAGTTGATACAGTAGATAGTATTGTGAGACAAGTAACGTAGACATGTTATACTCCAGAGTTGATACAGTAGACACGACAGTACTGTGAGACAAGTAACATAGACATGTTCTACTCCAGAGTTAATACAGTAGACACGACAGTACTGTGAGACAAGTAACATAGCCATGTTCTACTTCAGAGTTGATACAGTAGACACGACAGTACTGTGAGACAAGTAACATAGACATGTTCTACTCCAGAGTTGATACAGTAGATAGTATTGTGAGACAAGTAACATAGTCATGTTCTACTCCAGAGTTGATACAGTAGACACGACAGTACTGTGAGACAAGTAACATAGACATGTTCTACTCCAGAGTTAATACAGTAGACACGACAGTACTGTGAGACAAGTAACATAGCCATGTTCTACTTCAGAGTTGATACAGTAGACACGACAGTACTGTGAGACAAGTAACATAGACATGTTCTACTCCAGAGTTGATACAGTAGACACAACAGTACTGTGAGACAAGTAACATAGACATGTTATACTCCAGAGTTGATACAGTAGATAGTATTGTGAGACAAGTAACATAGTCATGTTCTACTCCAGAGTTGATACAGTAGATAGTATTGTGAGACAAGTAACATAGTCATGTTCTACTCCAGAGTTGATACAGTAGACACGACAGTACTGTGAGACAAGTAACATAGACATGTTCTACTCCAGAGTTGATACAGTAGACACGACAGTACTGTGAGACAAGTAACATAGACATGTTCTACTCCAGAGTTGATACAGTAGACACGACAGTACTGTGAGACAAGTAACATAGCCATGTTCTACTCCAGAGTTGATACAGTAGATAGTATTGTGAGACAAGTAACATAGTCATGTTCTACTCCAGAGTTGATACAGTAGATACGACAGTACTGTGAGACAAGTAACATAGACATGTTCTACTCCAGAGTTGATACAGTAGATAGTATTGTGAGACAAGTAACATAGTCATGTTCTACTCCAGAGTTGATACAGTAGATAGTATTGTGAGACAAGTAACATAGTCATGTTCTACTCCAGAGTTGATACAGTAGACACGACAGTACTGTGAGACAAGTAACATAGACATGTTCTACTCCAGAGTTGATACAGTAGACACGACAGTACTGTGAGACAAGTAACATAAACATGTTCTACTCCAGAGTTGATACAGTAGACACGACAGTACTGTGAGACAAGTAACATAGACATGTTCTACTCCAGAGTTGATACAGTAGACACGACAGTACTGTGAGACAAGTAACATAGCCATGTTCTACTTCAGAGTTGATACAGTAGACACGACAGTACTGTGAGACAAGTAACATAGACATGTTCTACTCCAGAGTTGATACAGTAGATAGTATTGTGAGACAAGTAACATAGCCATGTTCTACTTCAGAGTTGATACAGTAGATAGTATTGTGAGACAAGTAACATATACATGTTCTACTCCAGAGGACTTGAGGCTGTCAACTGTATCTCGTTCTCTCTCTCTCTCTCTCTCTCTCTCTCGTAGATGTCTCTCTCTCTCTCTGTCTGTCTCGTAGATGTCTCTCTCTCTGTCTGTCTCGTAGATGTATCTCTATACAGTGCCCAAAAGTAGAAGAGAAATTGCCACTGTGCTGAAACGACGGGAGTAGATAGATGTCTTGGTAAAAATCATATGGTCAAAGATAGACAACTCTGGAAATGAGATTAAGTAAAGAGACTTAAATAAGGGGACACAATTTTGTACAAAATGTTATTTTGTGCTATATCTCAGTCTCATGTTAGCTTTTATGATTTCGTTAAATATTATTGTTAACATTTGATGTTAAACAAGAGAAGATATTTAACAAATGTTAATATATTGTATGGTTGTTTTGATGACTTCTCTCTGATTGTATCATAGTAGTAAATATATACCAGGCGTATTAACCAACATGTTATTGTTGAGGAGTTTTACTAAAAACAAGATTTATGTGACATTTTGTTGTTGAGGAGTTTTACTACAAACGAGATTTCTGTGACATTTTGTTGTATTTGCTAAATAATCAAGAAATGTGTTTGGATAAAGAATACGGAATAGAGGAAAATAATATGGATATTCAAGTTTTTGTTAGTTGATTTCTTGTGTGCGTGTGTGTGCTAGTCGATATTGTTGGATTATTTCTTGTGTGTGTGTGTGCGTGCGTGCGTGCGTGCTAGTCGATATTGTTATGTCACATAATGGAGAGTAATACTGCCATCCAGAATGGATCTTCTATGGACAAACGCTCTAAGAGAAAGGGTATTCTCTATCTCGGTTGAGTAAATACGGCAAGATGGGAAAACCACGAGAGAAACCCCAGTAGATACATCAACCAATAGTCACTCTCAGTTTACTTGATGAAGAATACCCACATGATCTCTGGGTCCGGGTATACACGGATGGGTCAGCAGAAAATGCAGTGAAGAATGGAGGAGCAGGAGTGTACATAGAATACCCAAACAACGTTAGAGATGCGATTAAAGTACCAACGGGGAAATTATGTCACAACTATGAAGCAGAAATGCAGGCAATCAAGGTGGCAACTGAGAAACTGTTGAATACCAGACTCGATCCTCAACCTGTTGTATTTTTGACTGATGCAAAATCAGCACTCCAGTCCAGAAAATTGCCAGGTCTACAGACCCTACTGTCTAAACTATCCAAGCAGCGCAGGATCGTCTTGCAGTGGATACCCTCTCACTGTGGAATACCAGGAAACGAAACAGCAGACCGACTGGCCAAGGAAGGTGCTGCAGGAGAGCAACTGGATGTGCCAGTTACCTACCACCAAAAGAAAAGGATGATTCAATCAGAAAACCACAAATACCAACACAAGACGATTACTATAATATGAGCAGATTGTAACAAGTTGTCATTCTGAGCCTTAGAACAGGACACAATCGACTCCGCAGCAACATGTATACAAAATTCAAGATTGACAATTCAGCCATGTGGACAGGCACATCAGACTGCAGAGTACATACTTCAAGACTGACTGCCCCGAATATGATACACTGAGGCAAACTCTCTGGCCTAACGAAACAACACTCGACAGAAAACTACACGAACTTCTGTGTGAGCTACAAAAGACGGTGAAGTTTATACTTTCTTCTTCTTCGTTCTCACTAGATTGGGATTTTGGATTCTTAAAGGCAGCCGTCTGCCTCAGATTATCAGCCACGCCATACAGTTTGTCTTGGACGCTAGTGTAAGTGGGCCACCTCTTTCTTCTCAAGTTTGCATACTTGGGGCAGTTCCGTAGGATATAATTCCTATGATTTCTGCTTCCCCGTTTGTGCTCACCTCTTCCCGCAGTAAGTTTTGTCCACCCTCGTGATGGTAGTTCTGACATTCTTACTGCGTGGCTAAATCTCCGAGGCAGATTGGCGACCGTAGAATCCGTTATCCCATTCCTCATTGTGAGGGGTCGTTGCACCATGTTATGCGTCTTACGGCCTGGTGCATCCGTTTTCTGCAAGCATTTGTTTCGGGTTAGCATTCTCTAGCGGATACATGCATCCGATCTCATCCAGACCTCCTTAGTCGCCTGTTACGACATGCGTGGCAGGTAACAGTGGTTCTATTCTTTACACCCCACATTTGGGGCCCCGGTAACCACTCGGGCGGAAGTTCATACAAGAGACAACTGTGAATATATAGACAATATTTCGAGCGAACGAAAGGAATGATCAACCAACACAGAACGAAAGTTGTTAGTCTAAACACATTGAAATACATGCTTGGGATGAGATCGGAGCAATTATGGACATGTCTGATGAAGATGATCCTCAAATGAATATCACACATGAATGTCACATTATATCTTAATATGATAAATATCACATTTAATAATAGTAGATCAAGGGTTCTCAACTTGTGACTGACTGGTGAACGACTTTCACTGCTCAATTGAAGGGGGATATTGCTGTGACTACAAGTAGCCTCACTATGGAAATCATGACAGCAACTAATGTATGGCTGGAGTCACAGACTTTCATCTACCAATAGTTCTTTTACGTGCTCAAATTTACGTTCTCACGGGACCTACATTTTATCGTCCGTCTCAGATATGACTAGGAACTCGATTTCACCTACACTGAGATCAGGGATCTCTGGAAAAATATCCACATGGCTCCACGAGGGAGCAAACCTGGTACCTTTGGCACGAGCGACAAGCACCTAACTTCTGCACCACATAGACATTTCAGAAGTAAAACTAAACAACAGTCTTCAGACTTAGAACGGGACACTGCAGTCTCAGAGCACACCTTAACAGAATGGGTCTCAGGGACTCGGCAGTCTGCACCTGTGGAGCACCAACGCAGTCCCCAGAGCACATCCTGCAAGACTGCCCTAGTCTGAGTAGTGAGAGATTGGAGATCTGGCCAACAGAAACAACACTACAAGACAAACTATGGGGAACCGGTGAAGACCTCAAGCGCACCGCCCTGTTTATGACACATACCGGAGTAGTCGCATAGCAAAAGTCGATCGCAGAAGAAGAAACTAAACAACAAAAAGAAGTGAGTAATGAACCAAGTTATTTGTGCCAGACAGTAGCACTGACGCGGTGAATACAAGAAGGAAGTAATGGACCAAGCTATTTGTGCCAGACAGTAGCACTGACGCGGTGAATACAAGAAGGAAGTAATGGACCAAGCTATTTGTGCCAGACAGTAGCACTGACGAGGTGAATACAAGAAGGAAGTAATGGACCAAGCTTTTTGTGCCAGACAGTAGCACTGACGAGGTGAATACAAGAAGGAAGTAATGCACCAAGCTATTTGTGCCAGACAGTAGCACTGACGAGGTGAATACAAGAAGGAAGTAATGCACCAAGCTATTTGTGCCAGACAGTAGCACTGACGCGGTGAATACAAGAAGGAAGTAATGGACCAAGATATTTGCCATAACTACAATAAAAGCATAAATTGAGAAACTGTAATAAGTGCCACAACACTGGTGCTTTCGGAAAGTTATAAAACATGAATCATTGATGAAAAAAATACTATTTATAAAGTTGCAATATAAATAAAAACGAAAATATATATGATGTAGCTCAAGCGGTAGTGAGCTCGATCACAAACCCAAGCGTATCTGGTTCAAACCCCACGGTGGGCAAGTTTGGAAGTAAATTGGTTTCCGTGGGATTTTTACAAAAGGTAAAAATAGACCTCACCGTTCAGAAAGCAATGGCAAACTATTGAACGTATAAGTGGTGCCTAGAAAATCAAGGACTCGTTTACTGTGGTTGATGGCTACGTCCTGTAAAGGAAATGCCACGATTTTCATTTCAGCTTCCCTAGGTCCCACATCAGTAGATGATGTAGAACTGGATGCCTGAGGGGTAGAGTGAGAGGTGTGTTTAATCAGCGAGCCACGGGAACCATCAGTATGCATACTCTTCGATATATGTTGGGGAGACTGAGCACCTATGGGTCTGCCTGAAGTGCAATGACGTCAGTTAAGTAACCAATAACCACATGAGTCGTCTCTTACGACATGCCTTGTATGTCGCATTGATACTATTCTTTGCTTCCCTTGCGGGCACAACACGGGCGATATATTATTCGATTTGTATTATAAAAATGTTGCATAGATCAGAGACAATACCTATTCCAAAACGTCTTGTTCAAACGAAATGTGTAAGGCATCCACAAATGATAACTGTATATGAAAGCACGAGCAAAATAAGTAACAACACAAAACACTGAAAGTGTCAACTTTAGTACACACAATGAAAGTAAAAAAAAAAAAAGATTTATATAGCCGGTCTTCAAGACTTGTCATATCATGGTAAGCACGAACAAGAATGAATAAGTAAACAACAAATAGCTCTTTGTCCAAGTCAATTAAGACTTTTCTCAAGTCCTTTCATTGTTGAATCCTATAAATAGGTTACGTAATTAATTCTTTACTTTCTTCTCTGCAGCTCCGTGGATATAAGTACGTGTCCATTCAAGTGTGTGTTATTATTTCTCAAATCATTGTGGTTTATATTTTTACTGCAATAGTTTGATTTAGCGCAGCATTTAGATTTTCTATGTGTTCGTTTCGGCATTTAGTTCTCCCGTCTGACATGAGATTTGGCGCGCTATTCTGGCGCATGTGTTATGTAATGTGTATTCATCAACTTGCTAACTAAATGTCTAGTACTTTGATTAATTACAAATAAATAGTGATTTAAATACAGATTTTCATAGCCGATATATCTTTTCAAGAATTCTAAAGGTAAACCTGTGACACATTGTGCTTACTGTAAAGACTATAGTTTACTAGTAGTATATATAAAGTTCCATTATTAGTCGCCCACACTGACTCGAGTCGGACACTCACTTCAGTGAAACTGAAGTCACTGACACATCTGACATCGTTTTTTAAATAATTGAAGCAGATTCGTAAGACTTAACTGATCAAGATGAGGCGATCCCCAAGGCAAGTGAATAAAACCTTATCTTTACCAAGTATTTTGAAAGCAGTAACTTTGTATCCCAGCAACAACCAAGTGAACTCTACACAACCAATGAGTCCAATGCTGCCCAATGAGGAAGTAGACAATGATGCATGTGAGGAGCCTGAAACAAAGCGTTTTAAAGTTCGGCATAACACTTTTAAAAAGTTGTCAACTGAAGTTTCTTCTAAAGCAATAACCATGCCATCTCAATCAAAAATACATACTTTAGTCTTAGATAAGAACACTATCGAGATACCTGACAGTGATAGTAAGGAAAATGCACGTAAACGTCCCCATGTATCAGATCATTCAGAGGATGATCATGACGAAATGTTTAATTATATGCAAATAAGAGAACAAAACTTGAGAGCCAATGAGAATTTCTTTGCCAGCCTTGGTATTAAGAAAGCTAAAGAAGTTCTAGAGCAATCTACTGTAAAAAAGAAGACACAGCCAACTCATAGAGGATTAAAAGTACATAAAAAGCCGCAAGAACCCAATCCTTGTCGTTACAGTTTGAGAGTTAGACAACTGAATCCCGTAGGTAATACCCTACCTCAACCAAGCCCGTTTGTGGAAATTGTTAAAGAGTCACGTTTAGCACCAGGCCCTATTGGAATGAAAGAATGTGCCTATTCAAAAAGTGATGAGATGATCTCACAAGAATATGTTCATTCAATATCCTCACTTATATGTGACAAGAAATCGACAAAGATTGCACCAGTATCAATAAATCAAATGTTCAAATCGGCTTTGGAGAAAGCAACTATTACAGATAACAGAGTTGCAAAAGTTGTTCCTGGGCGAGCATTCTCTTTGGCTTGGCATCCATCGTCACAGTCACTGATTAGTGTTGCTGGAGACAAGAATGGCTACATTGGGATCTGGGATGTAACAGCCAGCGAGAGCACTGGTCAAGACATTGTAAGAGCCTTTCGTTGCCATATCAAACCAGTGAGTGACCTGTTCGTTCCACCAGCAGATCCGCATAAACTCTACAGCTGCAGTTATGACTCGACTCTCCGATGTGGCAACTTTGAAAGAGAAGTTTTTGATGTGGTGTTTTCAGTCCCTGAGGAAGATGATGATCTATTCAGAAACTTCAGTTTTATTGACGGCACCAGCACAATGCTTGTGTCTCAGTTTAGTGGCAATGTGTCCTTAGTGGATGTTAGAACACCAACAACCTGTGCTGAGCAAGTATATTCTGTCAGTAGAAAGAGCCTACGTACTGTCAGTGTTCACCCTACTCAACCTCACTACTTTATCACAGCAGGAGTTGACACCAACATTGCTGTATGGGACCTTCGATCCATCACACCCAAATCTCCTAAACCTGTTCAACTGTTGGAACACCACACTAAAGCCATATCTAGTGCCTATTTTTCACCAGCAGGCCACAAGGTTCTCTCCTGCGCAGCTGACGATACAATCCTTGTTTATTCTGTGGATAATGGAATGAAACTAGATTTGACTAAACGAATACGCCACAATAATTTCACAGGCCGTTGGTTGACCAAATTTCAACCAAACTGGCACCCTACAGTTGATGATGTTTTTGTTTCCGGTTCCATGCATCGTCCAAGACAGATTGAAGTATTTAATTCAGACGGTGATCTACTAAAAGCTCTGTCGGATGATTTTCTAGGATCTGTCTGTAGCCTCAATGCCTTCCATCCTAACAGAACTTGCACTTTGGTTGGAGCAAACTCCAGTGGAAGACTGCATGTCTTTATGTAAATGAAATTGTTGCTTGTTGTATTCCAATATTTATCTTTCCTCTTGCTGCGAGATTTTACATGGAGCAGGAGTGTTCATCTTTGAACCAAGTATATATATCCAATTATTTACTTAAATAATACATGATTATGTATATTTTACAATGTCTCTAGTTTATGTTCAGAAATTTTTGTTTATTACTGCTAACTATATTTCTTATTCTTTTGTCGTCACACTGTTACCAGATTGTTGCCCATTGCCATGGTTTTCTGTTTTTGCCTTACAGCTGCTCTAGTGGCTTGGGCAATTATTATTTTTGCTTTTTGACAGGATTCTGCTATGCCTTCTATCTATATTTGAGGTCTTTCTCATTACACGTTGTTGTACTGCATATCCCCAATACTTCCATAAAGAAGTAAATGGTGGAAGAGAAGTACTGCATATTGCTGAATTCTGTGTTGTTTCTACTTCCACCCACTTTGTCATAGTGTGTTTGCTTTGAACGACACTGTTATTGCATGTTTTGCTTTAGTTTTCTCCATAATTCCTGAGCAAAGGGGTTTGTTTGAACAATGGGGTTTGTAAACTAACAGGAAAAAAAAAACAATGAAAAGAGAGCCAACATTTTAATGTAATAGTGAATTATTGTCTTTGATTTCTACTTGTTTATTAACGTCCAGGGTTGAATCTTTCTAGAGTATGTTATATATTTGATTATATTTTGTCCATGAATTTTGTTGTTGTTTTTATTCTGATTAGTGCGTCAGTTCATTATTGATAAAATGTTACTTATATTGAATGTTCTACTAAGGTTTAGGCAGACAATGCACACCTGCACAGAATTCAATAAAGAAATTTTGAGTGAACAACTACAAGTTTGTCAAATGTTCTTATCTGATGGTAAAAAAATAGTCTAGTTTTCCAGTCGGCGTGGAGATGAGGCATTACTGAGCGGAATGAAACATACTGAATAATTATTTCCAATACGAGATTGTTAGTGCTGCTGCCCACTAATGGCTCTTTGAGTCATTTCTGTTACTGGGGATCATTATTGTTTCTGACACTCTAATCTATGATCAGGAAGATCTAAAACGGCAGGTTGTGGTATGAGTGAATGCTATCTTTCAAAGATACAAGTCTCTGGGACTTGCAGATATATTGCTTTAGACATGCAGTTGTTCGCACTAATGAGAAAGCAGACAAACATGAACAGCATGGATTGTCGGAGAATTGAAGATAAAGGGGAACTTCCATCAGTTTCTGAGCTACAACCTGTTGTATGCGGATACATCTGATATTGAATGTATACAGTGTTTTAAGAGATTTCAATTATTAAATTACACGAACCAGATTGGATTCAGCTGAGGGACTGAATATGTTTAATTAATAAGACATGGGAACAATTAGCAGGCATACCATGCTACTGGAGGAGACTGAGCACCTATGTATCTGCCTGGAGCGCTATAATGTGACTTCAATAACCAATATTAGTTTATGCATAAATTACATTGTTACGAAACTCATATGACTATCACATATAGATTCATATTAGTGTATTTTTGTATACATAACAATGCAGAGTTGTTAAAAATGTGTTCTATATTTTAATCTATGTTGGCAATATCTTGTCTATTACTATCAATGGCATGTTCAGAGTTTTCAGTCTCCTTTAACCCGGTCTTGTTTCTCCAATTTTATAGTTATCTACATTTGATATGGTCTTGTTGCATGTTTTTTTCAAGCGAACCAATTCTTTTGTTCCTAGTGGTTTAATCCAATCCACAATTTGTCTAATTATTCATTGCCATACTTCATTGTTTGTCATGTATGAATAATAGTTTTGTTTTCCCCCTCCAGCCTTCATTAGTTTGTGTACAGTCATATATTAGCCAGATGAAGGTTGACTAATTGCTATTTCACATCCAGATCACATTTGGAAACTTGAGACTAGAAATATAATATGAACAGACATGTACCAGCTGATCAAGCAATAATTTAGCATTGTGTATAATAAATCACAAGTTTGTCAAACTATGATTTCATGAGGAGATACCAGCTGTCAATCATCTAGTGAATCTCATGTATGGTCTGTAAAAGAAATGACCTGAGCTTGTGATATTGTAAATTGTTTAGTAAGTATTCAATGATAAAGCACTAACATCACCATCAGGTGTCAGCTCTGCATTGAAAGTTGTCTACAATAGACTTGCAACATCTTCGTCTCTTGCCTTTATATTGCATTGCCAGGTATCTTACATGCCCCTGTAGAGTGATCAATATGGTTGCTTTGAATGTTTTTTTCATGTCCGGCAGTGTGTTCCAGTATTGGGTGATGTTTCTCTACTAGGTGGGGGTTTTTCTATGTGTGTCCATCGATCTGTTATTCTTGATATTGCTATGAATGAAACGTCAATAAGAAGTCTCGCCTGTGTGGTTCCAGGGCCCACAAGGAGATCAAAGAATTAACACTGCGACCTACAAGACAATCATAAGAGGCGATTGATGTAGGATCTAGGAAAGCTACCCTGGTAAATAAAAAGCATCACAGAAATTGTATGTGCTGGCCTACTAGTAGGCACATAACTGGCACAACGTACAATCGCTCTTAGGCTCAGATCACACACAGTGAACAAATGGTTGATATGGAGCGTTCACAGAATTTCTTCAATTTTCACAAGTTCAACTACTTATTCAGATATAATAAATATCTGCCAGGGTAGTACATTATCAGTACTAATTGATTACATTACAGAAATTATATTACTGTAGAAATGTTGGGATATATATTCAGATTTGTTAGAAATGATCTCTGTCCGCGTGTATGCACAGAAAAACCCAGTGAATGTAAATAATAACAGATATTGTCTATTGACATTATGTTTATAATGCATCTATTGTGCTTCTATTTTTCATTTATTATTATTCTTCTATACTTTCAACAGAAATAAAAATGTGTGAAACTGTTTTGGTGCGATTTATATTTCCACATATTTTGTATCTGTTATGACAAAATACCTTTAGTACATTAGACAAAAGTTAGCCTTGTTCAAGGTCTTTAAGGTATGTTAACAGAAATGAGCCACAGGAGAGCAACTGGATGTGCCAGTTACCTACCACCAAAAGAAAAGGATGATTAAATCAATCAGAAAGCCACAAATACCAACACAAGATTATTATAATATGAGCAGATTGGAACAAAGTCATTCTGCACCTTAGAACAGGACACAATCGACTCCCTCCACAGCCACATGTATACAAAATCTTGGCAATTCAGACGTGTACATGCACACCAGACTACAGACTACGTATTTCAAGACTGCCCCGAATATGATACACTGAGGCAAACTTACTGGCCTAACGAAACAAAACTACACGGACTTCTGTGTGAACTGCAAAAGACAGTGAAGTTCATACAAGAGACAACATTGAATATATAGGCTCAAGCGAATGAAAGGAAGAAATGAGCCTTGTCCGAGGTCTACAAATCAGAAGTAGAGATGAACCAAGAGGGTACACGGTTCTGACATGCTAAAAAACTACAAGACAGTAGAGATATAAATGTGACAGTAGCTGTGCTTTCAAGTGATTGACATGTCAACATACAAGTCGTGAGGCCCTTACAAAGCAAGTGGGAAATTTGAACATTTATGGAATAGAAATAAATGTTGGCAAAACAGTTTACGTTTATGGCAGCTCTAGTACCAAGGACAATAAACTTTAGATAGTTAGTAGAGTGTACAAATTTTGTTAAGATTTGTTGAAAAATACACTGAAATGGTTTGGCCACTTAGTGAGAATAAACCTGACTACATCAGATGCCAAAGCGTACAACCTGCAAATGGAATCAAGAGAAAGGAGCAGATCAATAAAAAGATGGGAGTTACAGACATCTTAATACTCAATATCACACAACACTGGACACCGGTTAATCCTGTGACAAAAAAGCAGAACTGGTCATCACTTAATCCTGTGACAAAAAAAGGGCTTTACTGCATGCCCTTTTATTTTCAACTAGCAATTGTTTCCTATACAGACTCAAACCAAAACATTTGTTTTATCTCCGATAGGACTAGGCACTTGATCTTACCTACCTAGATCAGGGATCACTTTGAAAACTCCAGATTGCTTCACATGGGACATGAACAAAGTGATTGTTTAGCCAATGTCACCACACTCATTTGTTCATACAACTCTGATGACAGATCACATGTACATACATTCCATACAACTCTTGACTGCACATCATGTACAATCAATCCATACATACAATCCAGTAACAGATGATGGTACAATCATAGATACAATCCAGTAACAGATGATACAATCATACATACAATCCAGCAATAATCACAAGAAACAATCATTACAGGAAATATTTTATTTTATCAAAATGGCGACCAGACGGGAACAATGGCCATTAGATATGAGCTGAAACATTTCGTCTTTGGTCGCTAATCCATCATCCACATTTCGGCAGTAAAAAAAATAAATGCTCAAATATTTCAACGACAACAAATTAAATTTAGTTTATGATGTCTGTTATTGCATCCAGTCAGTCCGATACAATCAAACGTATTTTAGCAGATTCTGACTACCATACTTTGAACAATCTCGCACCGACCTCAATAAACAAAATTATGGAAAGTGTTGACATAAAGATGTATTTATTGCTTCAATGAAGACATTCCCTCACATAACAACAGAGTTAGACAAATACTTGCACAAAAGCAACAATAATACTTGTACAAGAATCTTGTAACTGAGAAATTGATGGAAAATTGAAAATGTTCGAAACAATATTTAAATAAACCTACATTGTTCAGGTTGAACTATTTCACTGTCAAATTTGGACATGAACAATCGGCAGACTCCAGCAGTTAGAAATTTGTAATGCAATTTGATAGCAACTAAGAAAATATACGTGCAACAACAGTTGTAAGATCAATGCTGATTATAACTACACCACTAGCAACTCTTTGACAGTTTGAGGCTAGAGAAAGAACTTTGACACAAACCATAAACATTTCCTTAGTTGTAACAAACAAACATGACATAATTGAACTTAATATCTATAGTGGTCTGGTTTGTAAGGTCCATCTTGTGGGATGCCCAAGTAATCTGCTTGATCTTTTGTCAGCTTGGTCAACCTGACCCCCAGATGATGTAGATGGGCTGCAGCAACTTCTTCATCAAGCTAAACACAAACAATAAAATTGTTAATATGCAACATCAGGAAAACACTTCAACCATGTCATAAAATAATCTTCGCTAGTATGGTCAAGCATTTTTGCCCATTTATTTAGTCTGGCCAAGAGTTTTTGGCCATTTATTTAGTAGAAATTTGTAAATATATTCTGACATCGTCAAATAACTTGTCCTGAGCAGAACTTTGCCACCCCAACAGTCCGGAATTTCTCATAGACCAGATGTCCTGCCTCTGCAGCCGTCATGTTCAAACCATCAGTTACATCCTGAATCCATCTTCTCCGTGGTCTTCCTCTTCTCTTTGCCGGTATGCCTCCTTCCATGATGGTCTTCTCCTGCCCTTCATGTCTTTTTATATGTCCAAAATATCTCAATTTTCTCTTATTTGCAGTATCAGCTAGTTTTCTTTGATTGAGTTCTTTCTGGATAGATCTATTTGTTCTCTTTCCAAGGTGTACAGAGAACTCTTCTGTAACTATTCTGATGTGGGTACTGCAAAGTTCAACAGTAAACACACACAGGATGATGATTAATTAAGATCATGTTCTCATTAAATCATAGAGACTAAGATAAATCACAAATCAAAGATTTCTCTGTTGACTGATAAAAAAAACTAGACTTAGTTCCAGGTCCTGTGATTTGAAGGGGATCACCACTCCTTTTGGCCAACCAGGAAGCAGGTAAAACAACACAGGCCAATCATCACTAGTCACAAAAGGTTTAACATTATGAAACATTCCACAATAATCTGGCACTAACAGTGAGATTTGGTTAATTATAATAGTGATGTGAGGGTTCTGAATACACAAACTTAACTAAAATTATGTTATTGGCTTATCAGACTTTACTTGCAACGCGACAGGATACACAATGGGGAAAACTAATTGTATCACGGTTTTATGTATGACATTTTTTAAAGAATTTTCAAAACAAGTACAGAAATCTCTTTTTGGAAATGAGACAAAAGAATACTCATGTTTGGCATTTATCAAAATATTGAATAAGGTTTAGATCAATATTGATACACAACTCAAAAAGGAAAAGAAAAAATGATAAATTATTCCATTGAATAAAGTTTTCTTCTTCAATCTACTAGACACATTGCTATAACGATGCCAGTAGAAATGTGTGCAGAATTTGTCGTCTGCAGTGTTGGATACATCCACGTTGAAGATGACATTGATCAGTTATTTCACTGAAAGCATTTATTTCGAAATATATTCATCAATTTGTACAATCCAGTTTTAACGAGTGTCAAATGTCATTAATCTGTGAAAATATACAACAGTTACTTCTTGCAGATGTTCAATTGGTCAAGTAAGAAAAGGAACATATCAGAATAATATATTTCCAAGATAAAATGTTATGACATCTTGGTAATAATCAAGTCGCATGTCTCTTGCAGAACGTCGTTTTCATCACAGCCCGGTCAATAGCAAGTTCTCCCACCTCCTCCAGCATCATGTTTAAGGTTTCTTTGATGTCCTGCTGCCACCTGTCTTAGTCATCCCCTGCTGCGCACGTTAAGAACCATGCCTTCCATTATCATTCTTTCTAAATCACTGACGTTTAAGGGGATTCGGTCTTGAAAATCAAGCTATTTCGTTGTTTTCATATTAATATAAAATTTGTATAAGCATTTTGAAAGAGTATGACTTAGAATAGTAGAAAAAAATTGGTAAAAAAAAAAATGTCAAAGTGTTGCCATGGAAACAATACAAAATGGCAGCCTTAAACAAAATTTCAAATCCCTACGACTCTGAATCTAATGAATGTAAATGAATTCTGTTTTCACTCTAAGGTGCGCAATTGTAATATCTAAAATATTACACATGATTTTTAGGATATATTAAATATTTAATTTTTTATTAATTTTTAGAAAAAATTCCCTCAAAATTTGGTCAAAAAAGCTGGTTTTTGGGGGTGTTTACACAAAATTCATTAAAAATGTAATATTTAATATATCCTAAAAAGGATGTGTAATTTTGTAGATATTACACTTGCACACATTAGATTGAAAACAGAATTCATTTATATTCATTAACTTCAGAGCCTTAGGGGTTTGAAATTTTGTGCTTGGTGGCCATTTTGTATTGTTTCCATGGCAACGCGTTGACATTTTTTTTACTAATTTTTTTCTACTATTCTAAGTCATAATCGTTCAAAATTGTTATACAAATTCTACATTAATACCAAAGCAACTGAAAAAGTTTCAAGACCAGAATCCCCCCTTAAATGATCAAAATATTTCATTTTCTGGAACATGTGATTTATGAGCCGATGCTCCACGATATGCAGGTCTTGTAGGATGTCTGTTTTTCTCTTCTCTGTCCTGAAACTTTTTCGTTGCTTTCATATTAATGTAGAATTTGTATTACAATTTTGAGATATGACTTAAAAAAGTGGAAAAAGTTTATTTTCAAAAATATGTCATCACGTTGCCATGGAAACAATAAAAAATGGCAGCCAAACACAATTTTAAACCCCTAAGGCTCTGAATCTAATGAATATAAATGAATTCTGTTTTCACTCTAAGGTGAGCAATTGTAACATCTAAAAAATTACACATGATTTTTAGGATATATTAAATATTACATTTTTATGAATTTTGAGTAAACACACTCTCCAAAAACAGCTTTTTTGGCTGAATTTTGAGAGAATTTTTACCCAAAAAAATTAATATCTTAAAAATCATGTGTAATATTTTAGATATTACAATTGCGCACCTTAGAGTGCAAACATAATTAATTTACATTCATTAGATTCAGAGCCGTAGGATTTAAATTGTGTCTGGTGGCCATTTTGTATTGTTTCCATGGCAACGCTTTGACTTTTTTTTTTTTACTCATTTTTTTCTACTATTCTAAGTCATAATCTTTCATAATGGTTATACAAATTTTACATTAATGTGAAAACAACGAAAATAGCTTCATGATCCCAACACTACCGAATCCCCCTTAATGTTTGTGTTATCTATAATAAGAAAAATGTGAGTTTTACTATAAAAACAATTTACCTTTTTGGGTAGCATGTGAACACCGACGCTGTATTTGGAATTTTTTGTCCATAATTCAATCTGAGCTAAGACCTGGTTTGTGAAGGAATTACTCATGACAAAACTTGGGTGACCATGAGCACAACCAAGGTTTACCAGACGACCTTCAGCCAACAGAATGAGATGACGACCACTCTTCATGGTATAACGATCCACCTAATAATGAAATGAAAGCATGCTTATATTATAATTTTATTTATATTTTTGCAACGTTAGTTTATTATCTATTATTGCTAATATTAACATTTTTACGGTCAATGTTGGATTCAGCAATCTGCCAACATTCGTACAAAGATTAGTATAGAAATTATATCGATTTACACGTGACTACTCTGAAGCAAAAACAAAAGTTTAAAACAACCAATATTTTGTTAATTATCCACTTTTTCTCAGACGTTACATTTTTGTTCACTCAAGATGGCATCTACTTGAAGATTAAGAAAGCAGGTCAGCCGCCAGTTGTCAAAATCTTTTTTTAAAACTTGTTCTGCAATTGTAACGTATCTACGAATCTTCTGTGAAGTTTTCTTCAATGATCCTGTAGCACTTGGGATATTGCCCTTCAGTCCAACGTTATGTAGTGAAATCTACATGTGTTTGTAAGTTGCTACTTTGTTCATATGTGTTCCATTTATCTGGTCTTGGAGGATCTTCCTGATGTCATCTAGTGCTTGGCACCTGAAGAGGTGGTGAACAGTTTCATGATGTGCACACAGCTGGCACTCTGGAGTGTGCTGTGATTGAATTCTGTTCATGTGATTATTAAGTTGTTATATGTGGGTTCGAAGTCTAAAAATGGTGCTCTGATCTCTCCTTGTCAGGTGGTTGATGTCGTTTGGGTTGGACGAAAACAAATAAAACAATAACAGACATCTATGACAAGTCATACAATAACAGACATCTATGACAAGTCATACAATAACAGACATCTATGACAAGTCATACAATAACAGACATCTATGACAAGTCATACAATAACAGACATCTATGACAAGTCATACAATAACACCTGAACAGAATTTTGTTTGAAAAGAAAGGTCTCACCTGTGGTTTGACCTCTTCCTTTTTGACACAATTGGCATTGAGCCAAGCAACATCAATTTCACAATCAAAATGACCAATATTGCAGATAATTGTATCTTCCAACATATTCTCTATATGCTCAGGTCTGATGATATCTTTACAACCAGTTGATGTGACGTAGATACGTGCCTCTTTCAAGGTATCTTCAATGGAAGCAACCTACAACAAACAGTTTTCATATGTAAACAAAATCAGATCTCTAGGACAGAAGAGCAAGATTCTAATATCTCTTGTTAATGACATTCATCTCAGACGTATCCATTTTTACTTACATTAAATCTTTCATTGAATATGCAATCTCCACCATTGAATATGCAATGGCCATCAAAACGCAAATTGAGAGACTACAGAACGAAGCTATGCGCATCATCCTCGGTTGCACAAGGGATACACCCTGTGTGGCGATGAGGTTTCTCCTGGATTTTCCGACCATGGAGTATAGAGTCAAGATAGCCAGAGCACGTGCCTATCTCAAAATAAGTGCCAAAAGGATCACCCATTGCATGAACAGCTCAGCGCCAGTGGTGGACATCGGTTAAAGCGGGCAAGTCATAGGTTGACCGTGCCAGATACTGTTCAGCTGGTATGCGGGCTCAATAATATTGACTATTGAGAAGAATGGATACCAATGCCTCCAATATACTGGAACACTTTTTCAACCATCATTAAATTTGACAAAGGTTGCAGAGAGGGAAATCCCGAGGCGTTGAATGCAGACGACGTGATCTACACGGATGGATCGGTAGTTCGTCACGAAAAGTCTGCATGGGCCTTCTCTGCAAGCTCATGTGGCAGAATGGTCAAGGAAGCCAGTGGTGCATTCATTATGACAACAAGCAACATGACAATGGAGGTACTGGCGGTGACCAATGCACTACTCTGGCTAGAGTCACAAAACTACTCATGCATGCATTTTGAGTGACTCATTGAGTATGATCCGAAAGGTGGAGGCCGGTTCGGTGCGCGCAATGGACTGAATCACTGCAGGCGTCAACAATTTGCAGAATTACACTTGTCTTTGTTCCGGTGCACATGGGTGTCGTTGGCAATGAGAGAGCAGACAGGCTGGCTGGCTCTGCCGCTATATCAGACGGTCAGCCAATGGATAGAGCTGACATCGTGAACGCCTTCATAGAGCATGGCCGCAGAGAGGACCTTCATCTAAACCAATCCACGTCAACTACTAGATTCGAGAACTGGGTTTGAAGATTGGTGTGGCAAGAAAAGAACGGTACAACAGGTATATGAGTAGGCTCATCAATCAAAATAGAACTGGTACGGTCAGTCGCTGGACGCTGATGGAGATAATTGCGAAGGAGATCGGAGCACCTATGGACATGTCCGGAGTGCAATGAAGATATTCCAAACTGAAACTAAATCTTTCATTTATCATGCAAGGATATTTACTGTGAACAGACAGGTGAGAAACAAGGAAAAGCGCAAGAATGAAGTAGAGAAAATCCATGTGTAAATACTGCTGCTGCTTGATAATCTCGTCTTCAGTGATCTCTGATAATTCGCTCAATCCACTATGGACCACAAAATGGACAATGAGCGCCAGGTTTCCTAAAGAGACTTTCAGGCAAAGAGGAGAATTGAAGACCACGGAGATGGATTCAGGATGTAACTGATGGTTTGAATATGACAGCTGCAGAGCAGAACAACTGGCTTGAGCAAGACGTCTACAAATTGAGAGAAATTCAGAAGGACGGTTAGTGTCGCAATGTTCTGCTCAGGACAAGCTATTCGATGATGAAGCAAACTCACTGGTCCAGCGAAAGAACAATAAAATTTAAACTACATAGATCTCTCTGCGTGAGCTACACACGACCATGAAGTTTATACAAGAGACAACATTGAATATATAGATAATATTTCAAGTGAATGAAAAGACATTACTAGGTAAAATTGTGTTACAAAAGTTTCATGTAAGTGTGCGCCACTTTCTCAAACTGAATATAAAAAAACGTGTAGGAAATAATATAATTGTGGAGAGTTTTACCTCATAACCTTCCATTGCAGCTTGAAGAGCGTTTATGGGATCAATCTCTGTGACGATGACCCTGGCACCAAAAGCACGCAGAGCTTGAGCACAGCCTTTGCCGACATCCCCGTATCCAGCCACACAAGCGACTTTACCAGCCAGCATAACATCTGTAGCCCGCTTGATACCATCCACCAGGGATTCACGGCAGCCATACAGATTGTCAAATTTGCTCTGGAAACAAACAGTAAACAAATATTCACATAAAATGTGTTCCATCTTCTAGTTCTAGAATACAAAATTGACTAAATGTAAGGGTCTTGGTTATTTCCTACTGCAAACGTTAAGCATTCAATTAGTATTTTATTTGACACATATGATGGCAGTTTTGTGATCTCTTGCCACCAACATGTTATATGTACATGTGTTTGTAAGTTGTTGCTTTTGTTCGGTATAATGCGTTCCATTTATCTGGTCTTGGAGGAAGAAGAATCTTCCTGACATTCAACACTTGGCATCTGAAAAGGTGATGGTGAACGGTTTCATGATGATGTGCACACAGCTGGCATTCTGGAATGTGTTGTGATTGAATTATGTTCATGTGATTATTTAGTGGTCTCTCCTTGTAAGGTGGTTGTCTCCCATCTGTTCAGAGATCCATTGAACAGAACATGCTACATAAACGAGAATGTTGTGAGAACTCACTGGGAGAATCACTCACTGAGAGAATCACCCACTGGGAGAATCACCCACTGGGAGAATCACCCACTGGGAGAATCACCCACTGGGAGAATCACCCACTGGGAGAATCACTCACTGGGAGAATCACTCACTGGGAGAATCACCCACAAGAACGTACTTATGAATTGTTTCACTACAGTTGTAATATTTTACAATAATTGACCTGTAATAAATTGTGTAGACAAATCATGGCGTACCTTTGTTACGGAATCATTGACATTGATTGCTGGAATTTTCAGATCTCCTGTAGCATGCATTTTGTACAAGTTGTGCACACCTGTTGTAGTTTCTTCAGATACACCTTTCACACCTGTAAGATTATACAAGTCATAAGATTTACACCTTTCACACCTGTAAGATTATACAAGTCAAGCCACCAAAAAGTTTATACAAGAGATTTCAAGCCACCGAAAGGAAGGACTTTTAATTATGACAAAAGTGATTATATATATATATATATATACAGTAAACCCTCGTTAACACGAACACCGGTTAACAAGAACAAAAATGTGGTCCCGTCATAAATGTCTATTTCTTATTAGTAAATAACACGAATTTCTGTGTACCCTATGTGTATGAGGGCCCTCATGCCTGTACAAACATGAAGGCTAGGCAACTGCAGGACTAAAATCTCCCTTGCCGTGGGATTTCGGTAGTAACTTTTTCTGAAGGGCTTGGAATAAGAGGGTTAAATAAAAATTAAGAATAACCCTAAAATCAATTGCTAGTGGAAATATATAACAGTTTCCCCCAAATATGTAACCCATGGTATGAACACCATGGTCTTCATTGATAATAAAGTGTGATCTTCTTTGCGTTCGTTCTTTACGACCAATTTAATCTCTTTGTGATATGTTTGAACTTTGCCAAGAACGTGTATTTGGGCCCCAGTAACCACTCGGGGGTTATAAAGTTATATAGTGGATGCCTACCTTCTAATAGATGAGAATATTTGCTGTGGACAAGGTTAGTGAGGTCACCTCCATCATCAAGAATCATGTTCAATGGTTTACCATCAGGAAATATCAATGTCTGAAGATAAAACAAGACATATTTGTATTTCTCAACTTTCAGAGAGAATATTACTATCATGATGAGCAACGACTGACACAAAACACACATATGGAATTTTAATATATCTATATTCTTTATACTGTAGTATTGTTGTCTGGGTAATGAATCCAGTATTTTCCTAGTTCGGATGACCACCTCGTCTGACTTGGAATTGATAGGAGTAGCACTATGATGATAGAATAAACTATTTATTTTATGTCCGTATTATGGACATTAGACAAATAAAAGCTATCAGGTTGATGGTGTGCTAAATAATTTTCTCCTTGCATTCACCTGCTATGAATTCAGGTGTAACACTTCTGGCTAATTTTTGCGTGAATGCCTTTTCACCTTTCAACTCCCAGCAAAGCACAGGTCTTCAACAAACTTCTTCCAGCTCTTCCTCTCTCTTGCCATACCTTCCAACTATTTCCATGTTTTACCTATCCTTTTAATATGTCTCCAGCTCTCTTCACCAGGTCTGTCTAGGCCTTCCCCTACTAGGAGTTCCTCGTTTGCAATCTTATCATACCATCTCAGTCCCTCTATTCTACGTAAACATCCATTTGCGTGAACGCCTGCTTTCCTTTTTATCAGTGTCATTCGCCATACAGGTGTGCCGTTTCCGTTTTCAGTATTAGTTGTGCTAAATAATATAAAAGCTCTAACAGGTTGACAATGTTCGTGTAAGGATGTCATTTATGGTTGGATCAGCAAACAAAATTAGAAGTGGACAAATTAATCCAGATATTATCAATCAGCAGCTTCTACTTCTTTGAACGTTCCATATCGACCACCTGTCAACCACTCTGTGATTTGTATGTGATCTGAGCCTAAGAGCGATTGCATGTTGTGTCAGTTATGTGCCTACAAGTAGGCCAGCACATCAGATTTCTGCGATGCTTTTTATTTACTAGGATAGCACCCCTAGTGCCTACACCAGTCACCTCTTACGATATGCATTGTAGGTAGCAGTGGTACTATTCTTTGCTTCCCTTGCGGCCCCGGCACCACACAGGTGACACGCATATTATCAATGATAATCTCTGGTTACAAAGCTCTCGCCTGCAAACGTAATGGTATTCCATCTTCTATAATTGTCCTCACAAAATATGAAACACTTCAATCTCTTTCTAGTCTGTGAAGCCCTTGGTTATCCTTGTCTAGTGCTCTAATTGTAGTTCATTTCTTTCAGTTCTGATGTTCTCCAGGTGGTTCTGGGTCTTCCATGTTTTTGCTTACCCTCTGGTGTTCATCTCAAATCAGTTTTCATGACGGAGTTCGGCTCCATGCACAACAAATGTCCGATTCATCTCCAGCGTCTCTTTTGGATGATGGTGCTCATATTCTCTTGTTGACACCGTGTAAACAGTTCTTGGTTAGAACACATGTAAGATCTTATGTAGATAAATTATCAAAAGTAGAAAGTTTGGACATATCTTGTTCTGTCATTCTCCAGCATTCTAATCTGTATAGTAAGGTTGATAGGACATAGCTGTGGAATATATTCATCTTGGTTCTGATGCTGTATTGTAAGGTTGATAGGACATAGCTGTGGAATATATTCATCTTGGTTCTGATGCTGTATTGGGCCGATTTCCAGCCACTCTGAAGAGATGAATGCATTTCGTGATTTTTTTCTTCTAGTTTGACTGGTGCTGGCGTGGCCATGTTCAGAGTCCATATTTCAGATTAGATTATATCACAAAATACAAACCTGTTCAATACACCAAACATATTCCTCATCGGTTTCACCTTTCCAGGCATAAACAGGTACTCCTGCCTTAGCAATGGCAGCGGCAGCATGATCTTGTGTGGAGAAAATATTACAACTTGACCATTGGACCTAGTTGGGATGAAAAGTTGTTTATGCATAAAAAAAAAGCATCCACCATAATAAATTAATGTTATTCATAATAAACAAATTATTATTCAGACTTATGTCTGAAATTGTTTATGTCTGGCAACTTCCTGTTTCACTCTCAGCTTCTTCACACGGAATAGGGATGTGGATTCATACACATCTGTTGAAAAATGTGGCATGTCCATAACCTGCTCTTTCTCTTGCAGATCTAAATTACTAGTACCTTTAAGTCTGAGTATAGCTTCCTTGAATGGCAAGTCTAAAGACGAAAGAGTGACTTTATTGCACCGGATTTTACCCCATATGGCTCGGCCCATCTCTGCAGAAATGGCATGCCACCTACCGAGAGTATTTAACAAAAAACATGAACTCTGTAGCTCCGACAACATTTCTAGGGATCTAGAACTCACAACTTTTGTATCACAAGGCAACAGCTGAACCACAGAGAGCCTGATTAGTAAGGGACACTTGTGATAAGGAAAGCAAGGCTTCACGCAAAACTCAAAGATGCATTATTATGCACTACGATGTCTGAATTCATAGCAAGTGAACTACCTATGAAGTCAGAGAAGACATGCCTGTATGGCGGGTGACACTGCTAAAAAAGGAAAGCAGGCCTTCGAGCAAACATCAGTAAGAAGCTGCTAGAGATATCGTGGTGGAGATCAGAGCATCTATGGACATGTCCGGAGTGCAATGAAGATATTCCAGACTGAAACAATAATTAAAAAAAACTAATCCCTAAATAACCAGACACCCACATGTGGTTCTGAAATGGAATGCAGACAGCAAAATGAGAAGGGTAAAACCTAGAGACATGGAGACAGACTGTAGACAAGAGAAAGAGGTTGGAATGATCTGGAATAAATTGTTGATTTGCTCAAATCTGGTTGCAAGAAATTTGTTCATGCCTTCTTATCCTTCAAGGGGAGATAAGAGGGAGATTAATTATCATAGTTGAGTAAGGAAGTTGCATTTTTTTTACAATTATAAATAGTATAACCTGAGTAGAATGAACCTGTCTTGATTAGTATTTAGTAGTATTATTGATATAAGGCAAGGGAAGAATACAGTAAAACTATGTTAAAATGTAGCAATGGTGAAACACTTAAAAACAAGGTACTGTAGTTTTACAAAGTACAATAACAATTGATTACAGTGTGACGTGTCACGGTGACGTTTCGACCAAAACACCTGTCTTGAGAACAGAAATTAACTTATCAGTGAATATATGAATCTGGGTCTGGTATATCACACTCGACATCACCATCTTAACTTAGCTAATAAACTGTAATTTAACAACTTACCTCAGCTCCTAGTTCTAACAAAGTCTCGATAAGAACTCCTGTCTGGATTGTCATATGAAGACAACCTGCTATACGTGCTCCTTTCAGTGGTTTCGCATTGCCGTACAACTTCCTCATCTGCATCAGTCCCGGCATCTCATTCTCGGCAATCTCCAAAGCTTTACGACCATACTCAGCAAGAGTAATGTCAGCTGTTGATGAAAACAATTATGTTTTATATATTAATGTTTCCTTTTTGATTCGTTTTAAATTGTACATTTCTCAAACACATGTCAATCAATAGTAATGAGTCTGGAAGTGATCAGCTGTTATATAACCCTTTTTGTAACAAATCAAAAAGTTTTGTTTTGTGACCACGCCCCCTCGGCCAAGTTAAGTTAATATTGACTGGTTAATTGTTACATTTTACTAATTAATAAACGTGTTCTTATTTTTAAGTCTGTTGTCATATATGCAATTATCACGATCTCTATTTATTACTAATTTGATTGAACAATTAATCAGCAAACTGCATCGACTATTTGTCTTATGAAGTTCAAAGTTCTAGTGGAACAGTCAAGTCGTTAGATCTTTTTATTTTACAACTGAGATGATGTTATTCCTTTTGTAACGCCTGTGGGATTTACAAGTATAATTAAACATAGCGACATACCGACTTTATATGTTGGTTTAGACATAGTGATGCTTATTCTGTTATGAGAATGTATTTAATATGAATTTAGAACTACAGCTTCGGTAGGTCTCAATCGGAGAGACCGGTAGCACGCGGGAGATGGCTTTTATACCATTCAATGACCTAGATATACTCAACCAATCCGGACAGCGGACAGAAATATTTGTCTCGCTAAATCTTATTCGTTGGATGTTATATTTTATTAAAAGTGAATTTAATACACAAATCTCCGTATTTTCCCAAATCTGATTACGCGCGCGCGTGGTGCCGGGGTCCACAAGGGAAGCAAAGAATAGCACCACTGTGACCTACAATGCATGTCGTAAGAGGCGAGTGATGTAGGCCCTAGGGATGCTACCCTAGTAAATAAAAAGCATCACAGAAATCGTATGTGCTGGCCTACTTGTAGGCGCATAACTGGCACAACAAACAATCGCTCTTAGGCTCAGATCACATACAAAATACAAAGAGTGGTTAACAAATGGTCGATGTGGAGCGTTCGAAGAACTAGTGCTAGAGGTATTCTTCTTCTTCAACCACTCTGTGGGACTTGTATGACATTGTGAACGGCTCATCTCACTTGGGCCTTCTGTTACAGGGTGTTGACGATTGGGTTTGCTCTTATGAGGACTTTGGTATCTGGAATTTTATCCTACCATGTACCAGTTTATTTTTAGTATTCTGCGTAACAGCTTGTGTGGGCTTAGTTTTCTTGCGTGTCTGCTATACACTGTCCATGTCAAGCTGGCGTACCGCTATAGACACAGGGTGAAGGATCATGCAACTTATTCGATGTATGTTCATGCCTATACTATCTCAAAATTGAGTGTCCTTATACATTTTATTGATCTTCTGAGTTCGTTCGCTATGAATTCAGGCACAGTCATGCGTCTGGTGTGGCGCTTCTAACTGATTTTTGCGTCATAGCCTGCTTACCGTGTTATTGGTTTCCTCGCCATACAGACCGGCTTTCTCCAACTACAGATGTATTTTATTGATTCTATTCCTTATTTTCGTTGATACCAAACTCGCGCAACTCTTTTTATAATGAAACAAGACATTCAATCCTACAATCAATCAAGAGTAGATTCCCATATAGGTCGTGAACTTGTCATGTGATTGATTGTGTTACGACTTCCGTCTTGTGTTAACAGCAGACTTGTGAGTTTGTGTGGTTTATGTTAACGTTGGATCTTAGATCGTGAAAATGTTGCCAGAACTGACATTCAATATCGACCATGGGTATCTGGAGGGCCTTCTAAGAGGATTCAAAGGAGGAATTCTCAAACAGTCTGATTATATCAACCTTATTCAGTGCGAGACTCTTGACGGTAAGTTAGTCTTAATTACGACCGACACAGTGTTGTCGACGACAATCACTCGTCACGACAGTTGTCTACAATTCCAAATATGGGCCTACTTTTGCATGATCAGATGACAAAATGTTTTCGTCGCTCAAGAAAAAATGGATGGATGGTTGGTTTATAATCTCGATCGTTAGACTGCTCCAGATGTTTAGTTTCCACTGATATCACATTCACTGGTACTGTATTAGTGTACTCAACGTAACACTAACTGTACACAGTACAGTACGCCGCAGTGTCATTCAGTTGATTCAACCTGTGTATTGTTGTCTGCAGCCTCTTAATTGTGTATATGAGATACAACATAAATGTTATAATAATTTTCAATCACACCAAAATGTGTAACTCGCAACTTTTATTACACAGTCTTTCCGGATATCAACTCTGTGTCAGTCTGTGAGGTTGTCGGCAATGACTTAACAGAAGTTAACAGATAATCATAAAATCAAAAATGACAACGAATTTCCTGTTAATTATTAAAACACAGATTATTATTAATAATAACTAATATAGTGATATAGTCAAATATAGTGAATATAGCAACAAATAAGTCAGCAGGTGGTGACAACATTACTGCAGAAATTCCCAAAGCAGCAGCTGATACAGCAATTAGCCAGATGCAAGAACTATTTAATAAAATATGGGAAGAAGAAAGTCTCATTACAAAGGAAAAAAGGAAGTAATCATTAAGATCCCCCAAAAAAGATGGCCTGCCTCTAAGATTGCAACAACTGGAGAGGGATAACCCTATTATCAGTAATGACCAAGACTTGCTACAAAGTCATTCTCAATAGAATAAAAGGACCAGTGAATACAACCCTAAGAGAACACTCTGATTTTAGACCCGGGAAGCTGCTTAGACTAAATAATGACCTTAAGACTAATCTTGGAGGATCCATATTGAGAAGCAACAACCACTTATCTTAACTTTCGATTTTAAAATGACTTTTTGATAGTCTACATATAATCTCATTGTGGTCCACTGTAGGTGATTATTCAATGCTATGGGGCAAAAGCTAAAATAATAAACATTATCAACATCCTGTATATTGGTTCACAGTGCAGTTTGCACTGACGATGACCAAAGTGACGAGTTTATGGTTGAAATCGTAATAAAGCAAGTTTTTATGTTATCTCAGCTGCTATTGTTCAGTGAAGTGTATCTATTGAATGGGTAATGAGAAAATGTAGCGAGAGTGAAACTGGCAACGATTAGGTGGAAAATAGTCAACTGGAAGACTTGGATTTTGCAGATGAAATTGCCTTGTTGAGTAAAAACAAACAAGATATGCAAAGAAAACAGATAACTTGTCATCTATAGCATCAAAAGTTAGACTGCAGATAAACTATGAAAAGACAAATATAATGAAGACACCTGATGAAATCAGAGAATGTATGGTCAGCAACCAGTAGCAACTTTTTTAGAAAGAGAAAATGAAGATTTTGGGGCATACTATGAGAAGAAATGATCAACAAATAATAAAACAGAAATTGAAGTGAGAGTCAATGGGTTCAAGAAAAAAAGGATGCCTTAGGGAAACCCTGAATTGAACTTTGCTGAGAGAGGCAAGAAATATCAGACTCAATTCCATGGAAGAGATTGAACGAGTTGCCCAAGATAGAGCGGTAGGGAGAAATTACTGAAAGGCACGCTGTAGGGAGAAATAACTGGCAGGCACTAAATAATGTATAACTGTACAAGAGAAATATAATAATAATATAGTAAATAATTTGTGATCAAGCTTCAATATTTGTTGCAACATCAGCTCTCATAAACTTTTACCTTTCTCTGTGATTTACATAGCACTCCTCATCACATTCTTGTATTTTTGAATAGTTCAAACTTTCTTTACCACTTTCAGATTTGAAGCTCCATCTACAGTCAACAGATTATGGTAATTTTCTTGCTAATGAGCCAAGTCCTCTGACTGTCTCAGTCATAGATGACAAGCTACGGGAGAAGTTGGTTGTGGAAGTCGAGCATATGCGAATCCATGCCCTGCAACCATTGGCTGGTTTTCTGGATTACATTAAGTATGTGTTAAGAGAGTAGACTTTAAATGAGACGTTTATATTCTGTGTTATATTCTATGTTATATGCTGTGTTATATTCTATGTTATATGCTGTGTTATATTTTGGGTAAACATGAGTTGATATGACTGTGCTGAAAGTTGAAAGTTTAGGAGACTGGCTTGTTTGGCATTGTATGTGTATAATGATTTAAAGTAAAGATGTTTAAATTGCTAAACATTGGAGGAGTGTCCTTCAAGACTGTCCTCTCCTGGGTGAACTAAGAAGCAACATGTGGCTACACTCAGTCAACCTGAAAACTAAGATATGGGGAAATCTGACAGACCTGAACTTCTCAGTTTGTGGCCCCACACTGGATTAAGCACATTACCAGAGATCGTTGAAGAAGATAAAGGCTAAAGGTTGCCTTCATTGAACCATGTAAACGGTGGCAAAATTAAACATATAGGACAGGCGTATTTTCAAACTTTTGCTCTAATGGCATAGTGAATCAGATGTTCAAAGTCAGGGTAAATGGACTTAATCTGGATCATCATATTTCACCTTCAAGTGGTGATCTAAGGCATTGTCTTCTTCTTTGCGTTTAACAACCAATTTTAATCACTCTTTGTGATATGTTTGATCTTTGCCAAGAACATGTATACGTTGCACATTGGTTTGGTAGGCCCTTAAATGCATAGACTTCTACATGTTTAGGACATGTGCATATGATTTCAGCCAAACCTCCTTAGTCGCCTCTTACGACATGCGTGGCAGGTAA
Source organism: Arion vulgaris (assembly GCA_020796225.1). Classification (NCBI taxonomy): domain Eukaryota; kingdom Metazoa; phylum Mollusca; class Gastropoda; order Stylommatophora; family Arionidae; genus Arion; species Arion vulgaris. Next base: position 3,353,548 of record CM036755.1, read on the forward strand.
CAGTGGCTCTATTCTTTACCCCCAAAATTTGGGCCCTGGTAACTACTCAGGTGTAAGGCATAGTGAATAAGATGACCGAAGTCAGGGTAAATGGATCTAGTCTGGATGAATAAGATGACCAAAGTCAAGGTAAATGGACCTAATCTGGATGAATATCATATTTTACCTTCAAGTGGTGATCTAAGGCATAGTGAATGAGAAGACAGAATCAGTAAACCAGAGCTAATCAAGACCCCACTCTACCACAGATTTATCTGGCAAAATGTACAAAGGTCATAGCCATAGGGAAAACTATGATCAATCGTAACAGACACCCTGTGAAGACAGAGCAAATGAAGAAGAGGAAGAAGATATTGTATGGAAAGTGACATGGAATCGAGCACAGTTACTAGCTGAAAAGCCACATGTCGCTTCTTGACGCTGATATCTTCTTCTTCAAACGTTTTATATCGACCACTTGTTGAACCACTCTTTGTGATTTGTATGTGATCTGAGCCTAAGAGTGATTGTACGTTGTGCCAGTCATGCGCCTCTGTGACGCTATTTCTTTACTAGTGTAACTTCCCATGGCCCCTACCTTAGTTGCCTCTTACGACGTGCCTTGTATGTCACAGTGTTACTATTCTTTGCTCCCCTTACAAGCCCTGACAACACATGAGCGGGTGCTGATAGCAAAGTTGATCACATGTTTGGCTAGTAACCACATGTTGTACCAATTCTGGGAATCCAGACCAACTTGGGCCCCAGCGTATTTAAGTGTGGTACAGGGGTTGGGCGACATGTTTCCTGATCCTTCACTGAGGTATCTAAATTACAAGTACCTCAGAAGTCAGAGTATGGCTCGTCTTAATGAGGAGGGACACTGATGATAAGAAAATCCCTCATGCAAAAATCAGGTGCAATATTAGGCTTCCTAAACCTCTGAGGTCAGTGAAGGCACACCTGCATGGCAAGGGACACTGATATAAAGGAAAGCAGGCTACACCTGAATATATAACGATGGGCTGGTCACGTTGCTCTGATGCCTGATAAATGCATCCCAAAACAGTTGATGTATGGCAAGTTTAAAGGGGACAGACGTTTAGCTGGTGGACAGAAAAACGCTTTAAAAGACACTCTTAAAGTGTCTCTGAAATGCTTCGATATAGACACCAAGTGCTGAGAATCCCTGGCGCAAGATCACCAAATGTGGCGCAACAACACAATAAGAACTTGCATAGCTGAGAATCGTCGTGCCACTGAGGCACAGAGAAAACAAGCTGCGCAAAAAGACAGAACACACAACACCCACATGTCTAACGATGATCATGTATTCCCCACCTGTGGTAGGGGATTGTGTTCTAGGATTGGACTCTACTGCAGTCATCTCCGCATGCACCAGAGAGGTGCATCAGCACATATCTGAGGCTGTTGCCATCACCGCTTGCGATGGGCGGCTATTAATTATAGCGGGTGAACACAAGAAGAGGAAGGTGCCCTGACTACGGCAGAATTTATATAGCTTTCGAACAGAAAAAAAGTTGCTTCTATTATTGAGTGTAACACATTCTTGATTGATGTCCTTACAGGTATAGCTACATGATTGACAATGTCATCTTATTGATAACCGGTACTCTACATGGTCGACCCATTCATGAACTTCTACCCAAGTGTCATCCATTGGGAACCTTTGATCAACTGGCTGCTATCAATTTAGCTAACACTTCCATTATGTTGTACAATGCTGTGTTGGTAGATACACCATTAGGTAATTGTACAGTTGTTGAGTTTGTCACATCTAATATGATCAATGTTGTTAAGCTTAGATCTGTTTCCCCAGCACATCTTGTCTGTGTACACTAGAAGGTGAATATAGTGATAAATGCTGTTAAGCTTGGATTTGTTTCCCCAGCACATCTTGACTGTGTGCACTAGAAGGTGAATATAGTGATAAATGCTGTTAAGCTTGGATTTGTCTCCCCAGCACATAATGACTGTGTACACTAGAAGGTGAGTATAGGGATTTTTGTGTGGAAAATTGTGTCGATTTTTATCACAAACTAGTCCCAAAACTTCTGTAACAAAAGTGAAAACATACTACACTGTTCACTGTGCAAAACTTCTGTAACAAAAGTGAAAACATACTACACTGTTCACTGTGCAAAACTTCTGTAACAAAAGTGAAAACATACTACACTGTTCACTGTGCAAAACTTCTGTAACAAAAGTGAAAACATACTACACTGTTCACTGTGCAAAACTTCTGTAACAAAAGTGAAAACATACTACACTGTTCACTGTACAAAACTTCTGTAACAAAAGTGAAAACATACTACACTGTTCACTGTACAAAACTTCTGTAACAAAAGTGAAAACATACTACACTGTACAAAACTTCTGTAACAAAAGTGAAAACATACTACACTGTACAAAACTTCTGTAACAAAAGTGAAAACATACTACACTGTTCACTGTACAAAAAGTGTTTGCTATGCAAAAGTTTGCTATTCTTCTTCTGTGAGCACTCCATATCGACCGCTTGTTAACCTAAGAGTGATTGTATGTTGTGTCAGTTATGCGCCTACAAGTAGGTCAGCACATCACCCGTCTGCCCAGCATGTTCGTAGCGCGTTGGATGACAGGTGACAAGCTCCCTGTGAGTGCAGGTTCAATTCTGTGGGCTGGCAGAAAAAACACAGGTTCTCCAGATTCGACTGAATTACCATCTACACAGAATAAACCCCACACACACACTGTAGAAAGTGCAGTCATTCATGTGAGACAGTACAGCATATCTTGCTTGAATGTCCTGGACTACTTACAGAACACATTCAGATTCTACAAACTGGCATTGGCTGCCCAAGAGTGAAAACTTGCCACAATTACAGAACACATGCAGATTCTACAAATTGGCATTGGCTGCCCGAGAGTGAAAACTTGCCACAATTACAGAACACATACGGATTCTACAAACTGGCATTGGCTGCCCAAGAGTGAAAACTTGCAGCCCTGGTTAGAAGAAGAAGAAGAAGGCCAACACATTTCTGCGATGATTTCTTTTTACTAGGGTAGCTTCCCTTGATCAGATCACTTACTACGTCTTACACACAATAAAATGTTTATAAAATATTTCTCTATGAAAGATATTTAAATGTTTGGTTTCTCATAAATAAATTGTTGTTGGTTTGATTGACAAATATTTTGATATTATTTCAGCTCCTTACATCAAGGACTGTATCTCAGCTGAAGATTTGGATGAAATGAATGTCGAGATTATCAGAAACACACTCTATAAGGTGAGCAGCTTATCTTCATGCATGTCATTTTGTGTGGTCTGATGGGTATGGTTGGTTATGTATTGTTTGTTTGTGCCGAGAGTTGATGTGATCTGTGTTATTTCAAGTATAACTTAAAAAGATTCAGTATTGACGTCCTCTGATTGTATGTTGTGTTTGTTAGTTTTCTCTCTCTCTCTCTCTTGCGATCATTCTTTTCGGCCATTTTTATCAGTCTTATTGTGATATATAAACAGCGCCTTCGGCAACATGTCCAATTTCCATCAGCGTTAACTGGGTTTGCTCTCCGTCAGCCTTTGGCTGCTCCCAGCCGACCTGCAAGGCAGCAAGTTGCTATTTTCTTTTAGGGTAGCTCCACTTAGACAACCTACCCGCCCGGGTTGTTAAGCGTCATCTGCCCAGGTTCCCGGTCTTTTTCTGGACTACTTGGTTTACCTGCCGTTCAGTTTTGTGTGCGGTTTACTCCGCTAGGCTTTGATTGTTGCCAATCTAACTACAAGGCAGTAGTAGTTCCCTGCAAGGGAAATGCTCACTGGATTCAAGCCTCTGCTGGACTTTCCAGTTTTTCTGCACATTTTGGTGGTCCGCTCACCCCTACGCTTGCTTTGGTGCCTGCCCACCGTGTCAATCAGTCCTCACATTCATCATGCCTCTAGGCTGTCCGGACAGGGAGCTCAACTCGGGCCCCCACCTCAGAGCTCAGAGTTTCACCCTGTGTGGGCCCACATACAACTCAGTTGAGGCTCCCACCTCAGGGCTCCGAGTTTAGCCCCATGTGGGCTCATATCTCTTTTCTGGATGCACCTCTCATCTTTTTTGGTTTGTTTGTTCAGCCTTTTCCACATGCCGGCCGGGAGACCGGTAACTGATGCGGTTTTTGCCTTGTTACACTACGGCTTTTGGACTCTTGCCCCAGAGATGGCAATTTTAGTGCAGTCATTTACTCCGGGGGAGCTAGCATTTGTTTGCAAACGACTCGTACATTACCGTTTCTTACATTTCAACCACTAGCTTTTCATCGGACTTTGGTCAGGAGATGCATGCATTTTGTTCAGGGCTTTGGACCTGCATTACTTTTCAGTGTTTGCACTACTGCACTACCTATAGCTCTCGCCTCGATCCCTACCCGCTTAGCCAGACAGGAACCAATGTTTCTTACCAGGGTCACCATATGGGGGTGGGGTAGGATCTTGATAAATGCCAGCTCACTAATCCTGGCGCAGCGTTGTCCCTATGCGCCTTTGACCCCGTTTGTTAGTTCATCAAGGCTTCCAAACAGCTTTCTGTGGATGTTTGTCTCTGTTGACCAGTGTTCTTTCCTCAGTTGATTCATCAGATGACAATGTTGCAGGATGTATTTTGACTGTCCACATGTGGGTGATGGAACCAGTCTTAGTCTGTGTAGGTGATGGTGCAGCTTATCAACGCAAAACAGACAGATCACAAAGAGTGGCTTCTTCTTTGATCTCAGACGTGTACTGTTGCACCTCTCTGGTGTGTATGGAGGTGACTGTAGAGTCCAATCCTAGAACAGAATCCCCGACCACAGGTGGTACATGATCAAGGTTAGACATGTGCGTGTTGTGTGCTCTGTCTTTCGCGCTGCTCGTTTTCTCTGTGACTCAACAATACGATGATTCTCAGCTATTCGGGTTCCTCTTTGTTGTTACAGCGCCACATTTGGCGATCTTGCGCAAGGATTCCCAGCACGTATTGTCTATATCGAAGCATTTCAGAGACACTTTAAGAGTGTCTTTAAAGCGTTTTCTATCCACCAGCTAACGTCTGCCCCCTTCAAGCTGCCATACATCAACTGTTTTGGGATGCGTTTATCAGGCATTCGAGCAACGTGACCAACCCATCTCAGTTGGGCCTTCTGCAACAGGGTGTTGACGCTTGGGATCTTTGCTCTTGTGAGGACTGCGCTGTCTGGAATTTTGTCCTGCCAGTTTATTTTTTGTATTCTGCGTAGACAGCTTGTGTGGAAATGGTTTAATTTTCTTGCGTATCTGCTATACACTGTCCATGTCTCGCTTGCGTACAGCAGCGTGGTTAGCACTATGGCCTGGTAAACTTTCAGCTTTGTGACTATGCTTATCCCCTTCCGTTCCCACACAGTGACACGTAACTTTCCGAACGCAGCACTGGCTTTGGATATCCTATTGTGGACCTCAGAATCTATGTTTGCCAAGATAAGCAAAGTTGTCCGTTGACTGGAGACGCTGGTGTTTAATGTTGATGACTGGATCGTAATACTGTTCTCTAGGGGCGGGCTGGAACATGACCTCTGTTTTTTTGGTGTTAATGGTAAGTCAAACCTATCACAGGCCATTGATAACTTGTATATGTAAGTCTGCATTTCTTCCGCAGAGTTGGTAGCGAGGGCACAGTCATCAGCAAACAACAGGTTTGAGATAGTTGATTCTTTTACCTTGGTGGAGGATTTTAACCTCCGAAGATTGAATAGATTACCGTCTGTCCTGTATCTAATCTTTACCCCATGTTCGTCGCCTTCCCAAAAGACATCCGTGAGCATGGCAGCAAACATCATGCTGAAGAGTGTTGGGGCCAGTACACAGCCCTGTTTGACGCCGTTGGTGACATGGAAGGCTTCCGACAGCTCTCCTTCGTCAAGTACACGTGCCATCATGCCCTCGTGAAACTGTTGGACGATCTTGATGAATTTCACTGGGCATCCAAATTTTTCCATGATCTTCCATAGACCCTCTCTGTTAACGTGTCGAAAGCCTTTGTCAGATCGACAAAGACCATATAGAGGTTACGGTGCTGCTCTTGGCATTTCTCCTGTAGTTGGCGAGCAGCAAATATCATGTCTGCTGTTCCACGACCTGCTCTGAAGCCACATTGGGTCTCAGAGAGTAAGTCCTGTTCCAGGTGATCGATTAATCGAACTTGGTTGATAAGAATGTTACAGCACACAAACATCTAATGAACATTTTGTCACAATTCTTTTGTTTTGTATATTCCAGTCCTACCTGGAGGATTTCTACAACTTTTGTAAGAAGCAAGGTGGTGCTACAGCTGATGTTATGTGTGAGGCACTAGCAGTAAGTTGATGTCATTCATCTATGTTATAATCTATAGCTGTTGTTCTCATTATTTGTAAGAAGAAAGGTGGTGCTACAGCTGATGTCATGTGTGAGACACTAGCAGTAAGTTCATCTATGTTATCATCTATAGCTGTTGTTCTCATTATTTGCTTATGTTGATGGCCACCTCATAACTTCATGAACAACCTCAGTATGCTAACTTTTGTTAACTGTTGACCGCCATCAATCTCCAACATATTCTACCCCTTGACATGGTGAGTTGCATTTTTCCATGCTGGTTTTGTGTGTGTGTGTGTCCATCTCTTAATGTTTCCTTCCTAATGATATTGTTATCTTCATCTTGTCTGCTTATTCTCAAGCTTCCCTCCATTTTCGTCTTCAAACACTCCATATCGACCACTTGTTAACCACTCTTTGTGATTTCTATGTGATCTGAGCCTAATAGCGATTGTACGCAGTGCCAGTTATGCGTCTACAAGTAGGCCAGCACATCCTATTTTTGCGACACTTTTTATTTACTAGGGTAGCTTCCCTAGGCCCCCTACATTAGTCGCCTCTTACAACATCTTGTAGGTCACATTGTTACTATTCTTTACTCCCCCTGTGAGACCCATCAACACACAGACAACTTCCCTCCAAATATGGAGACCACATATGATTCAATTAGCCCACTAGAAATTGATTATATTTGAAGTCTTGTCATACCTGTAACAGTGGGGGACTGCCTAGAGTAGTTGATAGTAGCTCGGCCTGCTAGCTGTGAGACGCCTCATAGCTCGGGTTCGAACCTACTGTCCGGCATTTGTTCGAGTCCCTGGTCTTACTCAGGACGATAACATGAGTACCTCTGAAGTCGGAGAAAATCTGCCTGTATGGCGAGGGAATACTAATTACGAGTACATTGAGCACACGGCTGCCAGTGTAAAGTAATTTACAATGTGCACGCTGCTGCCATTGTAAGAAATTGGAAAAACAGATTTTCACGCAAAAATCAGTTTCAGAGATGAAACTTCGTCTGAGTTGAAAGCGGACGAAAGAAAAAAAAAAAAAATACCTGTAACAGTCATCTCATATTTATCTTCATATATGATGTTATATCTATTGTGAATCTCAGTTTAAAACACTCTCGACAGTTTGATGCAGACAGGAGAGCTTTTATTATCACCATCAACTCATTTGGAACAGAGTTAAGTAAAGAAGACAGGATTAAACTGTACCCTCGCTCAGGCAACTTGTACCCAACTGGTTTGAAAATGTTGGGAGAGTGTGATGACTTTGATCAAGTCAGAGCTGTTGCAGAATACTATCCAGTAAGTTTGACTTTGTTTTACTTTTTGTTGATATCAGTATGCTGTGTTCATGTGTCAGTGTGCTGTGTTGTCAGTGTGCTGTGTTTATGTCAGTGTGCTGTGTTCATGTCACTGTGCTGTGTTCATGTGTCAGTGTGCTGTGTTGTCAGTGTGCTGCAAGTCAGTGTGTTGTGTTATCACTGTGCTGTGTTCATGTCACTGTGCTGTGTTGATTTGTGAAACATACTCATGAAATATATGACTCATCAAATTGGATGCACATGTATGTGGTAAAATATATGCAAATGTTTCCAATAGTTTCTTCTTTGGATGATTTCTATTTACTAGGGTTGCTTCCCTAGGCCCCTACATCAGTCTGCTCTTAACGATATGCCTTGTAGGTCCCACAGCGATTTAGGCAGTTTGGAGTTACCCGTTGTTCAAGTCGAACTGGATGCCTGAGAGGCAGAGCGAGAGGTGTGTTTAACCAGCGAGCCACAGGAACCATCAGTATGCATACTCTTCGATATCTGTTGGGAGAGACTGAGCACCTATGGGTCTGCCCGGAGTACAATGACGTCAGTTTAGTAACCAATAAGTGAACAATATCTCAGTGTGCTGCCAGAGCTTGCAATGGGAGCAAAGAATAGAAATACTGCGACCTACAATGCATGTCGTAAGAGGTGACTGAGGTAGGACCTGGGGAAACTGCCCTAGTAAATAAAAAGTTTCACAGAAATCGGATGTGCTTGCCTACTTGTAGGTGCATAACTGGTACGGTGTACAATCACTGTTATGTACAGATCACATATATATCACAAAGAGTTGTTTAACAAGTGATCGATATGGAACATTCGAAGATGAAGAAAATGAACCAAATTTGTATTAAGAAAGTTCACCAGCTACCAAGGGAAACAATCATGCTGGTGTCATATCTGAAAAATAATATTCATTATTTGTTGTTTATTTCCTCAGCAATATAAAGAACTCTTTGACAATTCTGGTTCCAATCCTGGTGAGAAGACACTAGAAGATAAATTCTTTGAGTATGAGGTAACAGTTTTGCTGGTCAAGCATTTGATATTTTTCTTATTGGACTTGTTTGTCATTTGGATGTGGTTTTATTTATTTCTTTGTATAACTTTTGTTCTGTTAAAAACAATTATATGAAGTGTTATCAGTCTACTAGCCATCATGTACACAGAATGGTGCCATGTCAAACTGAAACACAAACTCCAGAGCACAGCCTGCCCATTATATCTATGCTAATGAAATATGACCATACGAAGAAAGCTTATAGAGCAACCTACAGGAAACCATAAATGAACACCAACTGATGAGCAGCTTCATTCAATGAGAGGCAACTAATCTCATAGTTTAAATTCCTTCTGAAGTCAGAGGGTTTGACTGAATGGTGATGGAAATCGGTGATAAGAAAAGCAAGCTTTCACACAAAAATCAGTCAGAGATGTCATAATAGACGTCATGGCTACGCCTGAACTCATAGTGGGCGACCGACCAAAGACAAATATAGATTTGACTGAGCATATGAAGCCTCCAGCAAAGAAGAAGAAGAAGAAGAATCCACTAGTCAGCTTATACATAATCTTTACATAAACATAGATTTAACTGAGCATATGAAGCCTCTAGCAAAGAAGAAAAAGAAGAATCCACTAGTCAGCTTATACATAATCTTTACATAAACATAGATTTGACTGAGCATATGAAACCTCTAGCCATGAAGAAGAAGAAGAAGAATCCACTAGTCAGCTTATACATAATCTTTACATAAACATAGATTTGACTGAGCATATGAAACCTCTAGCCATGAAGAAGAAGAAGAAGAATCCACTAGTCAGCTTATACATAATCTTTACATAAACATAGATTTAACTGAGCATATGAAACCTCTAGCCATGAAGAAGAAGAAGAAGAATCCACTAGTCAGCTTATACATAATCTTTACATAAACATAGATTTGACTGAGCATATGAAACCTCTAGCCATGAAGAAGAAGAATCCACTAGTCAGCTTATACATAATCTTCACATAAACATAGATTTAACTGAGCATATGAAACCTCTAGCCATGAAGAAGAAGAATCCACTAGTCAGCTTATACATAATCTTTACATAAACATAGATTTAACTGAGCATATGACGCCTCTAGCAAAGAAGAAAAAGAAGAATCCACTAGTCAGCTTATACATAATCTTTACATAAACATAGATTTGACTGAGCATATGAAACCTCTAGCCATGAAGAAAAAGAAGAATCCACTAGTCAGCTTATACATAATCTTTACATAAACATAGATTTGACTGAGCATATGAAACCTCTAGCCATGAAGAAGAAGAAGAAGAATCCACTAGTCAGCTTATACATAATCTTTACATAAACATAGATTTGACTGAGCATATGAAACCTCTAGCCATGAAGAAAAAGAAGAATCCACTAGTCAGCTTATACATAATCTTTACATAAACATAGATTTGACTGAGCATATGAAACCTCTAGCCATGAAGAAGAAGAAGAAGAATCCACTAGTCAGCTTATACATAATCTTTACATAAACATAGATTTGACTGAGCATATGAAACCTCTAGCCATGAAGAAGAAGAAGAATCCACTAGTCAGCTTATACATAATCTTTACATAAACATAGATTTAACTGAGCATATGAAACCTCTAGCCATGAAGAAGAAGAAGAATCCACTAGTCAGCTTATACATAATCTTTACATAAACATAGATTTGACTGAGCATATGAAACCTCTAGCCATGAAGAAGAAGAAGAAGAATCCACTAGTCAGCTTATACATAATCTTTACATAAACATAGATTTGACTGAGCATATGAAACCTCTAGCCATGAAGAAGAAGAAGAATCCACTAGTCAGCTTATACATAATCTTTACATAAACATAGATTTAACTGAGCATATGAAACCTCTAGCCATGAAGAAGAAGAAGAATCCACTAGTCAGCTTATACATATTCTTCACATAAACATAGATTTGACTGAGCATATGAAACCTCTAGCCACGAAGAAGAAGAAGAAGAATCCACTAGTCAGATTATACATAATCTTTACATAAACATAGATTTGACTGAGCATATGAAACCTCTAGCCATGAAGAAGAAGAAGAAGAATCCACTAGTCAGCTTATACATAATCTTTACATAAACATAGATTTAACTGAGCATATGAAACCTCTAGCCACGAAGAAGAAGAAGAAGAATCCACTAGTCAGCTTATACATAATCTTCAAATATTTACTTGTTTTCATGATTCAGACAAATGAAAACAATTGATAAAATATGAATCTTTTTCACAAATTATGAAATCTTCTTCTTTGAATGCTCCATATCGACCACTTGTTAACCACTCTGTATGATTTGTATGTAATCTGAGCCTAAGAGCAATTGTACGCTGTGCCAGTTATGCACCTACAAGTAGGTCCAGCACATTGATTTCTGCAATGCCATTTATTTACTAGGGTAGCTTCCTTAGGCCCTATATCAGTTGCCTCTCTTACGACATGCCTTGTAGGTCGCAGTGGTACTATTCTATATCAGTTGCCTCTCTTACAACATGCCTTGTAGGTCGCAGTGGTACTATTCTATATCAGTTGCCTCTCTTACAACATGCCTTGTAGGTCGCAGTGGTACTATTCTATATCAGTTGCCTCTCTTACGACATGCCTTGTAGGTCGCAGTGGTACTATTCTTTGCTTTCCTTACGGGCCTCGCACCACACAAATTATGAAATAAAAACTTGTGAAACAAAACTGATTAAACTGAACTGAAACAGACACGAAAACATGAAATTATCAAACTTGCAATGACTAAATTTCTCCACATGATTTCACAGGTTCATCTCATGAAGAAAGCCTTCATGCAACAGTTTCAGTTTGGTGTGTTCTACGCTTACGTCCGCCTGAAGGAACAAGAGATCAGAAATATCATCTGGATCGCAGAATGTGTGGCTCAGAGACATCGTGCAAAGATTGACAGCTACATTCCTATATTTTAGAATTGTCTTTTTAATGTCTATGTTACTTGTTCATATAATTATACCACCGTATTGTTACATCTGTCCTCGTCACTTGTTCTTATAATTATACCACCGTATTGTTACATCTGTCCAATTGCTAGAGAATTGTCTTTTTAATGTCCATGTTACTTGTTCATATAATTATACCACCATATTGTTACATCTGTCCTCGTCAATGTTAATTGTTCATATAACTGTACCACCATATTGTTACATCTGTCCATGTTACTTGTTCATATAACTATACCACCATATTGTTACATCTGTCCTCGTCAATGTTAATTGTTCATATAACTATACCACCATATTGTTACATCTGTGCCTCGTCCATGTTACTTGTTTCTTTGAGCTTCTTTGCATCTTGGTTTCTATCTTCTATTTGATGCTTATAATTATGCACAGTTCAGAAAAGTTTTCTCGGTTTGTCTCAATAACAGATGAGAAATTTTTCTCTCTATCTCAAGTCTGAATATCAGAAATCTGCAGCAAATCATTGTATCAAGACTGTATCTTATTTTATTGGATCTGTTTTCTCTGAATTTATTTTTTCATTATTATATACACTTGAGTGATTGATATATTTCTGTAGGGTTTGAAGTCTTATATTGTAGAAGCATGGGAGATTCTGTACACTTGTCGTCAGGGTATGAATAGACTTTATATTGAAGAACTACACAGGGAGATTCTGTACACTTGTCATCAGGGTATGAATAGACTTTATATTAAAGAACTACACAGGGAGATTCTGTACACTTGTTATCAGGGTATGAATAGACTTTATATTGAAGAACTACACAGGGAGATTCTGTACACTTGTCGTCAGGGTATGAATACTTTATATTGAAGAAGTAGACATGGGAGATTCTGTACACTTGTCATGGACCAAGTTGCATGTGCAATTTTCCCATGAGATTCCTAGGGTTATTGCTGGAGCTACAGAGTTCATGCTTTTTGCAACTCTTTATACAGATTTCTGCCAACAAGGACAGAGCTCTATTGGGAAACCTGATGCAATGAAGTAAATCCTTCGCATTTAACCATATTTTCTTGTTGTATATGCCAAAGTCATAAATGCTCAGATTAATTTTCATTTGAACTTTCGAAAATGTGTAATTGTTTATAAGCAAAAGTTGGTTCCTCATCATGTTTTCATTTCTTTTTCAAGGACCTACCAAACCAATGTGCAACGTATAACCGTTCTTGGCAAAGATCAAACATATCACAAAGTGATTAAAATTGATCATAAAGAAGCATGCAAAGAAGAAAAGATTTCTTCTTTCCCCCAGTTGTCCGTTATGAATCCAGACATAGTCATGGTAATTAATATGCCTCTGACTGCTTTTGCATGATGCTTGCTTTCCTTATCACCAGTGTTCTTTGCCATTCCGGCGAGCCTTACTCTAGCTTTAGAGGCCCCTGTAGTGATTTACTTTCCATTTTATGCGTGTGTGTGTGACACATGTTTGCCTCAACAGTTGTTTTATATATATATATATCTAAAACCGATGGCAATTATTTGATGAACATTTATTTCAAGTTGCTAACTCAGTAGTTTTGTGTATCAAGTTGTCGGATAAGAATTGCTTTTATTTCAAGTCACTATGTGACACAAAACCGATTGTCTCCTGAAACAAAGAGACCAATGATGAATAATTATTTCAAGTTTCTAACTCAGTAGTTTTGTGTATCAAGTTGTCGGATAAGATTGACTTTTATCTGGTGCTCCAGTTGCATGATATTCAAGTTCTGAGCTGTGTTTAATGATCTTTATTTTCTTGTTATCAGAAAGATTACTACTGATATTTTAGTCATTATTATGAGAGATATGCATTTGCAAATGATATTTTTTTTTCAGTCTTTCTCATGGCATATTTACTTTCTTTGATTTGGGAAGAAATGTCAGTTTTATTTTTGTCAATATTTCCAGAAATATAATTGCTAACAATATTGTAAATATCTTTTCATGTGATGTTTTACAGTGGAAATGTAATGTGATGTTTTACAGGGGAACTGTCATGTGATGTTTTACATTGGAAATGTGATGTTTTACATTAATGTCATGTGATGTTTTACAGTAGAACTGTCAAGTGATGTCTTACATTAGAAATGTGATGTTTGACAATAGAACTGTCATGTGATGTTTTACATTAGAAATGTAATGTGATCAACATCATGGCACATTGGACATTTCCATTCGTGCTCTGTCCTCCGCTGCAGCAGCCATCCCAAAGTCAATTTGCTCACCGTACCTATGAGAAGTTGATTACTATATCTTCTCTGTCTACCACGAAGACGACACTGTCTGACATGTCCAAACTTAACGCCTAATTCTCGAACTCGTTCCAGTGTCTGAGACCCGCCCATGTCACACAATTGAGAGCGTACCATATTGATGATATCGGCTCTGTCCATACTTCTGCCCGCTTGAGTAGGGGCATTGTTTGCAAGAAAGTCAGCACGCTCGTTACCCTGCACTCCAGCATGTACAGGTGTGTACAGCCAAGCCATTTTCTTGAGATGTGACCTCCAAATGCTGTCCACCCATTCCACACGCATACTTCCAGATTCAATCATTTGAAACGGGGACTGCCTAGAGTAGTTGATAGTAGCTCGGCCTGCTAGCTGTGAGACGCCTCATAGCTCGAACCTACTGTCCGGCATTTGTTCGAGTCCCCTGGTCTTACTCAGGACGATAAAGTGAGTACCTCTGAAGTCGGAGAAAATCTGCCTGTATGGCGAGGAATACTAATTACGAGTACATTGAGCACACGGCTGCCAGTGTAAAGTAATTTACAATGTGCACGCTGCTGCCATTGTAAGAAATTGGAAAAACGGATTTTCACGCAAAAATCAGTTTCAGAGATGAAACTCGTCGGAGTTGAAAGCGGACAAACGAAAAAAAAAATCATTTGAAACATATTCATCGAGTCTGATATGATAATCAAATGGGTTTCAAGTTGCTCAGCCACATAATGACAGAGCCCTGGAGGCAGCGGTAATCTCCATAGTCATGGTCCATGCATGTCTATGTAAGCAGAAATGTAATGTTTTACAGTGGAAATGTAATGTTTTACAGTGGTCATCTTAAGTTATGCGTTGGGTAATTAAAATATATTTTTATGGACATTCTGTGAACATAAAATCAAAATTCTGTTTTGATTTTTTTGTTTTAAAGTATTGTGTTTGTGGTGTATGTTCTCTGAATGTTACTCTTGTTATAAGCAGACATTTAGTTCACACATAAATATAAGTGTCTGTCTTAGATCTGTCTCTCTCTCTCTTGCCAACTGTAGGACACATTTGTGAGTTGGTCAAGACAGTGTCAAGTTTGGATTGTAAATAAGAGCAGTATTTATTTTGTATATACTAGGCACCATCGCTTAGCAACAAGAAAAGAACAAAATATAATTGATGTCTATGCACTGAGTGTGCTACCAGGGTGCTCAATCCCTTTCAGCTGAAAGTGTCAAGAGTACATACAAAGTAGCTCTTGCAACAGTTCCATGGCTATCATCTGTACTGTGATATGAACTGTACTCACTGATGCACCAAACCAACCAGTTTACAGACTCTAAGCTTGGCACAGACTTGCAGTGAACACACCCCATACAATGAAACGTTGAAATGTGTGTAGAAATGGTACCACCAGTTCTAATGTTAATGTACTTGATCTTATCTGTTGTAGATTTGTCTTATGTCAAATAAACAGTTGTAAACATTTCTATTGTTTTTCCTTTTGTGTACCATTTTAGAAGTATAAATCGCTCGTGTGGTACCAGGGCCCACAAGGGAGACAAAGAATAGTACCACTGTGACCTACAATGCCTATCATAAGAGGTGACTGATGTAGGGATGCTACCCTAGTATATAAAAAGCAGCGCAGACATCGGATGTGGACCTGGCCTACTTATAGGCGCATAATTGGCACAGCGTACAATCACTCTTAGGTTCAGATCGCATACAAATCACACAGAGTGGTTGATATAGAACGTTCGAAGAAGTATAAATGTGAAAGAAAAATGCAAATAGGCGAGCCAGTTGCCATAATTTATCATCATTCGTCATTGAACCCAAGGGCACATAATGCAGAGGCTACAAACATTTTCACTCGATTTGATCTTGTGCATTTCTTTCTACCTCAAATCTAGGGCTGCTATAATTCACAAAACAAAAGTAGTTAGTACAAATGGTCTGTGCACCTGTCACAATTCAAATAATGTCGAGAAGTCAAGACTCTGTGGAATTTATTTCATGTCATCTTGTTACTCAAACATCCTTGCGGTGTCTACCACATCTTGCTCCTCTTGAAGGACACTACAGTTACTGACAGAGATTGCCACGAGCATGGAATCTTGTTAAACTAACCAGGTAAACTGCCAGAGTCAAACTACTTTGAAAAAACTGATGGTGTTGACAGGGATATCTATTACAAAACAAGATTGCTGTCCAACATCTGTGCTGTAACTTGTGAGCTCTAAACATTGACAACGAAATGTGTATAGTTTACTCTCACTGTGAGATAATGTTCATCTGACGTGCATGCATATTTTATACTACTGTAGTTACAGCTGACATTTCACTATTATCACAGCTTATATGTAGCTTCCTACTCGATAGTTCCTCGCTGAGCCAGACTAGCAATGCAGTTTCATTCCAGGGATACTCCGTGGAGTAGAATCTTGGTCAGTATCGACTTACTGACATTTGGGACTGATAGTCCCCTAAAATTAAAATATGTGACTAGCTACTGAGGTCTAAACAAAATGACAAAACGACGATAATTTGCAGCAAAATTGCGGATATTGTTATCGATATGAGGCCAGACACTAAGTCAGCCTTTGGGGGACTAAACACAAGCTGCATGGGCTTTGAAGTAGTCAGTGACTCATAGTTGACTGCTAGCGCTAAGTTTGTGGAGATTGAAGAGGGAGAAGAAAACCCGGTACCAAAAATATGCTATGCTGAAATAGGAAGTGTTGGACCGAAAAGTGCAGATACAAAACAAAGTTCACGCTGAAAACTGTGACACAATGTATTCTATTCTCCAGACAGCGTGCTATAACCTGCGGGAGTATGAGAACGAACGAGGAAGAAGAATATTATCGATATAAAGGAAGACTGCAGTAAAACTATGTAGCAAAGGCGAAACACCTAAAAAAAAGAAAAGTAATGTAGATTTACAAAGTAAAAAAAAATATGCAGCTACGTTTCGACCAGAACGTCATTATCAAGCAAAGGATACATAATAAACGACGGAATTGATTGCATGACAAGTCCGTTTTGGTCGAAACCTCGCTGTATCTTGTTTTTCTTCTTTGTAAAGCTTCATTACTTTGGTTTTCCCGTATTTCGCCTTCGTAGGAGAGCAAATGCGTGTACTACTTGTAGGGTTTTCCTAATCTTGACGTTAATTTAATGTCTTAATATGTACCTCATAATTGGCGGATTTTACTGCCGCGGTAATAAATTCATTAACATTTTTTCTAGCCCTTCCCTCAATCAAGATCGGTCCTTCATGTACGAGAATCATGCGTATGATGTTGCTTCACAATAGGTTTAGTTGATATCTTTGCCGATATTAAGAATCACAATATAGATGAGACTGCAGTAAAACTATTTGATTGGCATATTGTCATTGCTTTTGTCATTTGTAAAACTACAGTACTTTGAGTTTGTGATTACGTGTTTTGCCGATTGTAAGAGACCGACCCGTTGGCCCGTTGTAACTTGTTGGCATTTGTTGCTCCTGTTGCTGCCAAAGCATCGGCTTCCTGATTGCAGTTTTGTCTTTTTTTTAAAGAAAGAAAGTAGAATCTCACAATGGTAAGATCTAGTATTTTTTCTCAAAGATTGCTAATGTTTATTGTAAATTCGCTCATGATTGTTTTGATATTTGTAATAGATCCTTACATCGATTCTCCAAACTTTTTAAGCACTTCCGGTCAAGTTCCGGTGACTTGTGTATCAACAACTGTGTTGCCAGGGAGACCTCTGTTTTTGAGCTTATCCTGAACTGACAGCTTTTCCAGCTTGTTTATTTGCAGAATTTGTCAGTTTAGAACAATGGCAAAGATTGCGATGGATCCGAGCGAATTTGAACGTCTTGTCGGTGCAATACGACAGGTAAGATATGGTTTTTTTTAAATTTCAAGCTGACTTATATAAGAGTGAAGTGTTGTTGTTTATTGTTTTCAAATTTTGACAGAAAAATTCAGTCTTTTAAATATAAATACATGCTATAGAAGGATGTCGCGGATCTCTTACACAGAGCAAAAAAAAAAAAAATTTGTTAGAAAACTATGATGGCAGACCAGCAGGAAGCACTTTTGGCAGTGGTGAAACATCATCTCGCATGGATCGGTCTGTTTACAGTTACTATTAGACTTGTGACTCCCTATCAAAAACAATCATTCTTAAGGGAACAGTCGAGGCTGATATGAGAAAAAGACTAAGAAAAGCATGAGTTGATAATATCAAGAATTGATCAGTAAAGAACTTGTTCACCTCGCATAGGAAAGAGATCTTTGGTGACTTCTATTTTCGTGATTCCATGGTAGCCCCCATGATCCTAATAAGTAATGGGCATTATTATTATTAAATATAATTGTGACAGTCTATTGCCAGTGCCGTTAGTCGCTACACGTTAAGGGACATACTGTGGATGAGATTAGAACACGTATGAACTAATTGATTCAATGTACGGTGGCGAGATCTGTTGACTAAAACTAAGAACTTTGATCCAGTAATGAAATAATTTCAATAACAAATTTTGATACTTGTATCTGTTTTAACTGATATCAACTCAAATGTTAAACATCTATCCATGTCCTCTTCGTGTCTCATTTCTCTCTCTCGCGATCACCACCCAGACCGATGTACCAGATCTCCCCATAAATTCTATTCATGTGGAAATCTGATTCATGCAGCCTTAGCATTGGTGTGTTTTATGTCAACACCTTCAGCACCATTTGGAGCTCTGGTGCTTATCCTTCGCGGTGTGTCCTGTTTCAGCCATCGTTTATTTCGTTCAATATCCATGCTGTAGCCATCTAGTGTTTTTTACGGTGTGGGGTAGCTAGCCACGCCCAACCTCCGTGGTTGCCTCTTACGACATGCATGGCAGGTAACAGTGGTTCTATTCTTTACACCCCCATTTGGTCCCCGGTAACCACTCCGGCGGTGTCTCATTTGAAACTTGCAGCTTCCACAAAAGATATCTATTGCTGCAATTTGGCCGCCCTTTCTACCAATTGTTTCCCATGTCAGGCCACAATCTTTCAACTATCTTTCCGTCATTCTTCTCCTTGTTTTCTTTGACTCCCAGATCATATTTTCACATTTCACATATCTATCAGATAGCTGATCTAGCCAAAGTATATACTGGCATACGATATACATGACATCTCTATCTTTGTCTTTTAACAATGGTCTCAAATAATACACATTTTGATTGTTTTCATTTGCTATTGTATTTGGCCAGAAAAAATTCAGGATTCTTCTTAAAAAATTTTGGGGAATCTTACCAGCTTGTGTATGATGTTGTTAGTAATTTTCTAGCACTCACTACTGTATAATAACTCTCTATGGATGCTGCTTCTGTTCCAGCACTCACTACTGTATAATAACTCTCTATGGACACTACTTCTTCCAGCACTCACTACTGTATAATAACTCTCTACAGACACTGCTTCTGTTCCAGCACTCACTTCTTCTTCTTTTGTCGTCACACTGCTACCGGGTTGTTGCCCAGTGTCGTGGTTTTCTGTTTTTGTCTTGCGCTGTTCTGGTGGCTTGTGTGATTGTTATATTTGCTCTTTCACATGATTCTGCTACGCCATCTAACCATCTTTTCCGTGGTCTTCCTCTTGCCTTCTTTCCGATGTTCTGTTGTAGAAGACTCTGTATACTGTGGAGTTTGGATGCATTCTTATTAAGTGGCCAAACCACTTCGTTCTTTGTTTATCTATGTAATTCAAGCACGGTTTTGTGCCAACTTTCTTTCTTATGCTGATGTTGGTGATTCTGTCTTTTCTTGTGTTGTTGGTAACTTTTCGCAGGCAACGCATTTCACATGTAGTTATTTTTTGTGACTGCGCTTTGCTCAATGTCCATGTTTGGCTCTGGTAACACAAAGTAGGTATAAAAATGCTGTTGATCATCTGTTGCTTAGCTGCCTGTGAAATTTTTGGGTGCCTTAACAATGGGGCTAGCTGGTAGGTTACAGCATTTGCTTTTGTACTCTAGCCTCTATTTCTCTATCCAGTTTTCCGTCTTCTGTGAATATGCTTCCTAAGTATTTGAATTCTTTCACTTGGTTTATTTTAGTGCCATTGACATGGATGTCTAGATTATTATGTTTTCTTCCCATATTCATTATTTCTGTTTTAGTGTTGTTGATTTTCATGTCATGTTTTACACAATTTTTGTTCAAGGTGTCAATATGATGTTGTAGATCTTGTTCATTTTGATGTATCAGGCACTGATCATCTGCAAACAGCAGTTCATTTATTTCATCATTATCTGAATTTGACTCTTGAGTTATTTTATCCATATATGCAATAAAGAGTAGTGGTGAGAGGACACAACATTGTCTAACACCTGATGTAATGGAGAACCAGTCGGTCATTCCTTCTGTTGTTCTTACTGTACTCTGGCTATCTTGATGTAAGGCCATGATATTACCTAATAGTTGTCCCTGGACGCCATATTCTTCAAGGATCTTCCATAGTTTGCACCTGTTTACTCTATCAAATGCCTTTTCTTGGTCTATAAATATAAGCTGTTTACTTTGATTGTATTCAATTGTTTGTTCGCACTAAGACAGATCTGCCACTGCGTCTATATATTTTAAGTTTTAAATGTTAAATATAACTACTTACAACATTTTAGGTACATTAGTTGTTTAGTTATAAGTAGTTGTATTAGTTGAGGTAACATGTTGTACAGAATGAGATGAGAAAAACTCAAGCTATGATTAGTTTGGATAACATTTAATGTGTAACACTGATTTATGTAATCCAGGAATCAGATTCTCATGAGAAAAAGCTACAGATACTATATACATCTCATGGCTACTTCAATTCAGAACAGGTAATATACAAATATTTCCCTCTCTCTCACGTGATCACCGCTTAGACTGATGTACCAGATTTCACCATAAATTCTTATTCATGTGGAAATCTGATTCATGCAACCTTAGCATGGGTGTGTTTCGTCACATCTTTAGCACCATTTGGAGCTCTGGTGCTTATCCTTTGGCGATGTGTCCGGTTTTAGCCAGTGTTTACTGGGTTTGCTCTCCATCAGCCTTGGGCTGTCCCCAGCCGACCTGCAAGGCAGCAGGTTGCTTTTTTCTTTAAGGGTAGCTACCCTTAGACAACCTTCCCTCCCAGGTTCATGAGTGTCATCTGCCCAGGTTACCAGTCTTTTTTGGACTACTTGGTTTGTCTGCTGTCCAGTTTTGTGTACGGTTTGCTCCGCTATCCTTTGATTGTCCCCAATCAAACTACAAGGCAGTAGTACAAATATTTATAAACTGATCTTCTTCTTCTTTGTATGCTGTACATCAGCCATTTGTTGAGACAAACATATATATGCAAAGCTGTTTGGAAGCCTTGATGAACTAACATACATCCAGAGAACCGGACTCATTGTGCAGACATTGCACAACAGCAAATGAGAAGAAGAACCACTTGTTTAATCACTATTTATGGCCAAATGTGAGTTACGTTTTAGAGCGAGAGTTTGTTGTGTCAGTTGGACACCTACAAGCCTGTGTGCTGATGGGGCTCTCAAGGGGAGCAAAGAATAGTAACACTGTGACCTACTAAGTATGTTGTAAGAGGTGACTGGGGTAGGGGCTTAGGAAGCTACCTAGTAAACAAAATGCATCACAAAATCGGATGTGCTGGCCTACTTGTAGGCGCATAACTGACACAACGTACAATCACTCTTAGGCTTGGATCACATAAAAATCGCAGATTGGTTAACAAGTGATCGATACAGAGCATTCAAAGAAGAAAAAGCCGAGGAAGCATGCATGAGTGAAAGTTTGCATCTTTATTCACTCCAGAGATTTCAACCACAAGTCGCCCGAGTGGTTACCGGGGCCCAAATTGGGGTGTAAAGAATAGAAGTACTGTTACCTGCCACGCATGTCATAAGAGGCGACTAAGGAGGTTCGACGTGGGGCTAGTGACCCCACACCGTAAAAACACTAGATGGCTACAGAACGGAGAGCGAACCGAGTAAACACTGGTTGAAACCGGACACATCGTCGAAGGATAAACACCAGAGCTCCAAATGGTGCTGAAGATGTGATGTAAAACACACCAATGCTAAGACTGAATGAATCAGATTTCCACATGAATAGAATTTGTAGAGAGGTATGGTACATCGGTCTGGGCGGTGATCGCACGCAAGAGAGAGAGAGAGAACCACAAGTGACAACAAGAGATTTTTATACAATATTCTCAGTCAAGCTTCAAGGTTAATTGTCTTACACATCATTTTCCATTTTCTCAATGAAATTTAGATTTGAATGTACATGTTTGATCTTATATATTTTTCTAATGATGTTCTAGGCTGGAAGACTCCTCTATGAGTTACCTCGACCAGCAGATAAAGTTGCAGCTCTCAGAATATTGGAGCCAGTAAGTGCACTGTATAGTAAATAACATGCAGCAAAATGTCTGCCTAGTATTTATAATGTCTATTTACATTATCGAAATACGAGATGGAATTCATTTTAGTCACAATATTACAAGAATATGAATTTATAATAATTGCGCTGGAGTGGTTACTGGGGCCCAAATTTCGGGTATAAAGAATAGAACCACTGTTACCTGCCACACATGTCGTAAAGGCGACTAAGGAGGTTTAGCTGAAATCGGATGCACATGTCCTGAATGTGTAGAAGTCCATGCATTTAGGGGTGTACCAAACCAATGTGCAACGTATACACGTTCTTGGCAAAGATCAAACATATCACAAAGAGTGATTAAAATTGGTCGTAAAGAACGAACGCAAAGAAGAAAAAGAAGATAATAATTGCATTTATGAGGATGAATGGGTTTTAATTTACTTCGTGTTATCTGTCATCTTTTAACCTTCTCTTCATTTCTCAACCTTCTCTTTATTTCTTAACCTTCATTTCTTAACCATCTCTTCTTTTCTTAGACATCTCTTCATTTCTTAACCTTCTCTTCATATCTTAACCTTCTCTTCATATCTTAACCTTCTCTTCATATCTTAACCTTCTCTTCATATCTTAACCTTCTCTTCATTTCTTAACCTTCTCTTCATTTCTTAACCTTCTCTTCATATCTTAACCTTATCTTCATTTCTTAACCTTCTCTGCATTTCTTAACCTTCTCTTCATATCTTAACCTTATCTTCATTTCTTAACCTATAAAAGTAAAGGATTTCCTATAAGATAAACATAGTGTAGGAATGTGAAGTATTGAAAGACGTCTCTTAGTATCAGATGATGAGAAATTGATTTCATTTCAGAGACTGTGTCTTATGACATCCAGGGAAGCTCGCTCTATTGTTGAAGCTATAAGCATTCATAATGACAGACTTATTGCACTTGACTGTGTGAAAAGGTATTGTTGATTTCGTAAAAGTTCTTGTATAATGAGATATTAGTTAATTCATCAATATTATTCACTCATCAGTTTTTATTTGAAAATGTTGATATCATTTTAGACTGATTACTTGCCCGTGTGTTGCCAAGGTTTGCAAGGGGAGCAATTATTAATACCACTGTGACCTACAAGGTATGTTGTAAGAGATGACTGAGGTAGCGGCTTAGGGAAGCTCATCATCATCATTAAATAGTTTGTCCTGAGCAGAACTTTGCCACCCCAACAGTCCTCCAGAATTTCTCTCTCATAGGCCAGATGTCCTGCCTCTGCAGCCGTCATTTTCAAACCATCAGTTATATCCTGAATCCATCTTCTCCGTGGTCCCAGATTATTGTTGGGGTTTTCTAGTCATTGTCTTGGAAGGTAGTCTGCCCTTGCTTTCCTTCCTGACAGTGACCATACTGGTCCATGACTGTAACCATTGTCTCTATTACAGAGATCATCTGTCTACCTTCCTGGCAGTGACCATACTGCTCCATGACTGTAACCATTGTCTCTATTACAGAGATCCTCTGCCTACCTTCCTGGCAGTGACCATACTGGTCCATGATTGTAACCATTGTCTCTATTACAGAGATCCTTTGCCTACCTTCCTGGCAGTGACCATACTGGTCCATGACTGTAACCATTGTCTCTATTACAGAGATCATCTGTCTACCTTCCTGGCAGTGACCATACTGCCCCATGACTGTAACCATTGTCTCTATTACAGAGATCCTCTGCCTACCTTCCTGGCAGTGACCATACTGGTCCATGACTGTAACCATTGTCTCTATTACAGAGATCCTCTGCCTACCTTCCTGGCAGTGACCATACTGGTCCATGACTGTAACCATTGTCTCTATTACAGAGATGCTCTGCCTACCTTCCTGGCAGTGATCATACTGCTCCATGACTGTAACCATTGTCTCTATTACAGAGATGCTCTGCCTACCTTCCTGGCAGTGATCATACTGCTCCATGACTGTAACCATTGTCTCTATTACAGAGATGCTCTGCCTACCTTCCTGACAGTGACCATACTGGTCCATGACTGTAACCATTGTCTCTATTACAGAGATCCTCTGTCTACCTTCCTGGCAGTGACCATACTGTTCCATGATCGTAACCATTGTCTCTATTACAGAGATCATCTGCCTACCTTCCTGACAGTGACCATACTGGTCCATGACTGTAACCATTGTCTCTATTACAGAGATCATCTGTCTACCTTCCTGGCAGTGATCATACTGGTCCATGACTGTAACCATTGTCTCTGTTACAGAGATCCTCTGTCTACCTTCCTGGCAGTGACCATACTGGTCCATGACTGTAACCATTGTCTCTGTTACAGAGATCATCTGTCTACCTTCCTGGCAGTGATCATACTGGTCCATGACTGTAACCATTGTCTCTGTTACAGAGATTCTCTGTCTACCTTCCTGGCAGTGACCATACTGGTGCATGACTGTAACCATTGTCTCTATTACAGAGATCTTCTGTCTACCTTCCTGGCAGTGACTGTAACCATTGTCTCTGTTACAGAGATATCTTGTCTACCGTCGCGAGTTTTGAAACCATAACCATTGACACTCTGTTGGCTGCTCCCTCACTCATCCACCACCTGCTCCCATGGCTTCCACATGACGCTGCCGGGAGGGGCTAAACGGTACTCCACCTTGCCTAGGGAAGCTACCTAGTAAATAAAAAGCGTTGCAAAAATTGAATGTGCTGGCCTACTTCTAGGCGCAAAGCTGGCACATTGTACAATCGCTCTTAGGCTCAGATCACATCCACATCACAAAGAGTGGTTTAACAAGTGGTTGATATGGAGCGTTTGAAAAAGAAGAAGATTGATTACTGGTTTCTTGAATACAATATCGTCCGAGTTGTTACTGGGGCCCAAATTGGGGTGCAAAGAATAGAACCACTGTTACCTGCCATGCATGTCGTAAGAGGCGACTAAGGAGGTTGGGCGTGGGGATAGCTACCCCACACCGTAAAAACACTAGATGGCTACAGAACGGAGAGCGAACCGAGTAAACGCTGGCTGAAACTGGACACATCGCCGAAGGATAAACACCAGAGCTCTAAATGGTGCTGAAGATGTGGCATAAAACACACCAATGCTAAGACTGTATGAATCAGATTTCCACATAAATAGAATTTATTGGAAGGTCTGGTACATTAGTCTGGGCGGTGATCACGAGAGAGAGAATACAATATCTTCTTCTTTAACTCTCCATATCGACCACTTGTTAAACAATCTGTGTGGGATTTGTATCTCTAATCTTTCAACTCTCTGTTCCTCCAGTATCTTATCCAGCTTCTGTAGATTTATATTTTCTGCTATTGAATATGTGCTCATTACAAAGTCTACCTAGACTTGCTTCATGATATGTAAATCAGCTCTCTATTCGCCCGAGTGGTTACCGGGGCCCAAATTTGGGGTGTAAAGAATAAAACCACTGTTACCTGCCATGCATGTCGTAAGAGATGACTAAGGAGGTTTGGTTGAAATCGGATGCACATGTCCTAAACTTGTAGAAATCTATGCGTTTAGGGGCCTACCAAACCAATGTGCAACGTATACACGTTCTTGGCAAAGATCAAACATATCACAAAGAGTGATTAAAATTGGTTGTAAGAACGAACGCAAAGAAGAAGAAGCTCTCTATCTTTGAAGTTGAGAAGGAACGCCTGCATGGCGACAGACATTGTTAATAAGGAAAGCAGGCCTTCACGCAAAAATCAGTCAGAAGCACCATACTATCCGCCTTGACAAACTGAAACTGATTCTTTAGAGCAGTGATTACTGAAACTTCATCCAGAAAAAATACAGCATTTTCTGTGATATATTTCAGAGTGTTGATTGACAGTAAGACTTCCCTGGGACAGGAGTATTCTCTTAATTTTCTGTGATATATTTCAGAGTGTTGATTGACAGTAAGACTCCCCTGGGACAGGAGTATTCTCTCAGCAGCCTGATATATGAGAATGATAAACACAGAGCCAGAGCAATTCTGCAGACAGTAAGTTCTCTTAGTTTTGACAAGAAGTATACACAATAGATAACATTACTTTGAAAAGAAACCAATGTTAACTAACCAACTGTGAGGTAAATGTAGAGATATCTGCATGTCAACTTAAGAAGAATGGTCTACAAGATGGTGTGTTCTATGCCTGACTGCATCCAGCAGAGTTAGGGTCAACTGGATTTTCTTAGGAAGGGTAAAAAGTGACAATTAGTGACCTACTGATGAACCGTTAAACACACAAGCCAACCCTACCTTCCAGTGGTGTAGACAGGAAAACTTGGACTGCGGGGTCAAAGGTTAATGTGGCTCTGGTTGGCCTAGGGTGATAGGACTTCTATAGGTCAGACTTTTTTTGGGTCCTACGTATTGAGACAAGCCAGAAAAAAAGTATACAGAAACAAGATGTGCAGGTCTACTGGTACAACAAACTTATGCTCTACGGCAAAAATCACATACCACCAACCACAGAGAGAGTGGTTTAACAAGTTGTTGATGTAGAACACATGATGATGATGAAGATATTTGTTATATTAATGAGTAGCTGCATAAAAGAATGGATATGAGGGCTATCTTTGACATGATGTCACTCATGATGCAAAAGATAGTAGCTGCACACAAGAATGGATGTTCATGGATATGAGGGCTATCTTTGACATGATGTGACTCATGATACGAATGCTATCTTTGACATGATGTCACTCATGATACGAATGCTATCTTTGACATGATGTCACTCATGATATGAGGGCTATTTTTGACATGATGTCACTCATGATATGAATGCTATCTTTGACATGATGTCACTCATGATATGAGGTATATCTTTGACATGATGTCACTCATGATACGAATGCTATCTTTGACATGATGTCACTCATGATATGAGGGCTATCTTTGACATGATGTCACTCATGATATGAATGCTATCTTTGACATGATGTCACTCATGATATGAATGCTATCTTTGACATGATGTCACTCATGATATGAATGCTATCTTTGACATGATGTCACTCATGATATGAGGGCTATCTTTGACATGATATCACTCATGATATGAGGGCTATCTTTGACATGATGTCACTCATGATACAAAAGTTAGTACTCTTATTCCTCTTTCTGGTTTGTTCTTATATTCTCGCTGGTTATAGCAGAATGCAGTTTAGAGAGAATGGAATGATTTGTGTCACAGTTTTCATGATCAGCTGTGGTATCTGCACCTTTCAGTCCGGCACATATGATTTCCACATAGCCTTTTTTAGGTACCGGGTTAGCTTCTCCCTCTTCAATCTCCATAAACTTAACCAGACTTCTTTGTAGTTGTCTGTGTTTAGATTCACCACATGGAGATGGAGTATAGTTTTGGTCAACTTTGTTCTTATGCTGACTCTGATACTAGCAATCTTCTTCTTCTGCATTCTCACTAGATTGGGATTTCAGATTCTCTAATAAAGGCAGCCGTCTACCTCTGATTATCAGCCACGCCATACAGTTTGTCTTTCACGCTGGTGTAGGTGGGCCACCTCTTTTTTCTCAAGTCTGCATACTGGGGGCTGTTCTGTAGGATATAATTCCTACGATTTCTGCTTCCCGTTTGTGCCGACATCTTCCGCAGTAAGTTTTGTCCACCCTCGTGATGGTAGGTCTGACATTCTTACTGCGTGGCTAAATCTCCGAGGCAGATTGGCGACCGTAGAATCCATTATCCCAATCCTCATTGTGAGGGATCGTTGCACCATGTTATGCGCTTTACGGCCTGGTGCATCCGTGTTCTGCAAGCATTTGTTTCGGGTTAGCATTCCCTAGAGGACGTGCATCCGATTTCAGCCAAACCTCCTTAGTTGCCTTTTGCGACATACGTGGCAGGTAATAGTGGTTCTATTCTTTACACCCCAAATTTGGGCCCGGTAACCACTCGGGCGATACTAGCAATCAACATTTAGCATTTATTTTTGTACCTGCGTGTGCAGGAGTACAAAACTATGAGCAAGCAGATCACCTGGCTGATGCAGCAGTGGTCAAGGAAGGACAGTCAATGAAGAGTGCAGATATCATGGATATCATAAAAGAAGCAGATCATATAGATGACCAGCCCGAGTGGTTACCAGGCCCAAATTGGGGTGTAAAGAATAGAACCACTGTTACCTGCCACTCATGTCTAAGAGGCGACTAAGGAGGTTGAACGTGGGGCTAGCTACCCCACACCGTAAAAACACTAGATGGCTACAGAACGGAGAGTGAACCGAGTAAACGCTGACTGAAACCGGACACATTGCTGAAAGATAAGCACCAGAGCTCCAAATGGTGCTGAAAATGTGACGTAAAACACACCAATGCTAAGGCTGATGAATCAGATTTCCACATGAATAGAATTTATGAGGAAATCTGGTGCATTGGTCTGGGCGGTGATCAAGAGAGAGAGATAGATGACCCAAGTCTACAGAACAAGTTCATTAAACAGATGAATAAGACTAACAATAGTAATGGTAATAATGATTAGAAATTTAAAGATAGTACAATGACTTATGTCTGAGTATCCCCATTGATGTATTAATAATTCCTCTCGTATCGTTACATATGTTACATATGACCTGCAAGTAATTTCTTCATGCTGCTCTGTCTTGGGCAACCCACTCAATCTCTTCTATAGAACTGAGTCTGATATTTCTTACCTCTCAGTAAAGTTTGTTTCAGGATTTTCCTAGGTTGTTCTCTCTTTCTTGAACCCTTTGTCTCCCACTTCAATGCCTCCTTTGGTATTCTTTAATCATTTCTTCTCATGGTATGCCCAACATATCTCCATCTTCTCTTTCTTATAACAGTTGTTACTAGTGGTTAACTAGACATTTCTCTGATTTTATCCCTTCTCCTGAATTTGACCCGTTTTATGTTCATTATTTTTCACAGACATCTATTTTCAAATGCCTTTAACTTACTTTCTATATCTTTAGTCATTTTCCAACTCTCTTTGGCATATGTTAGAATTGATACAACATTTGAATTGAAAATTATTAATTTAGTTTTAATACTATATAACTTGACATTCCATATTTTATTTAGACTTTGATGTATTGTTAAATGTTAAAGATAGCACAATGATTTATTACTGACAGAATATCCATTGATGTATTATGTTTGTGATTATTGAGTGATGAAAATATATTTGCTCAGGTTTCTTCAGATGTAGCAGATCATGTGGCAGCTGGAGGTCATCAAGGTTATACTGCTCTAGGGGGTCTTCACTCACAAGCAAGACCACTCAGGACCAACTTGTCGGGATATTCCTTCTCAAGTAGAAGGAGCACCTGTACGTTTCTTCTTATATTTATTCACATACACTGATCATATTGTTAATGTACATGCCATCAGATGGAGAGAGAGAGAGAAAGAGATATAGAGAGTGAGAGAAGAGAGTTAGACAATGGATAGATGTTGAAGGAATTTGTATCTCCATTGTTTATTAATTGACTTTCTACTATTGTTGTCTGCGTTTGTTCTTATCAACCAAGTTAACCATTCTTTGTGTGATCTGTGTGGTTTGTTCTTATCAACCAATTTAACCATTCTTTGTGATCTGTGTGGTTTGTTCTTATCAACCAATTTAACCATTCTTTGTGTGATCTGTGTGGTTTGTTCTTATCAACCAATTTAACCATTCTTTGTGATCTGTGTGGTTTGTTCTTATCAACCAATTTAACCATTCTTTGTGATCTGTGTGGTTTGTTCTTATCAACCAATTTAACCACTCTTTGTGTGATCTGTGTGGTTTGTTCTTATCAACCAAGTTAACCATTCTTTGTGATCTATGTGGTTTGTTCTTATCAACCAATTTAACCACTCTTTGTGTGATCTGTGTGGTTTGTTCTTATCAACCAAGTTAACCATTCTTTGTGATCTGTGTGGTTTGTTCTTATCAACCAATTTAACCACTCTTTGTGTGATCTGTGTGGTTTGTTCTTATCAACCAATTTAACCACTCTTTGTGTGATCTGTGTGGTTTGTTCTTATCAACCAATTTAACCACTCTTTGTGTGATCTATGTGGTTTGTTCTTATCAACCAATTTAACCACTCTTTGTGTGATCTATGTGGTTTGTTCTTATCAACCAATTTAACCACTCTTTGTGTGATCTGTGTGGTTTGTTCTTATCAACCAATTTAACCACTCTTTGTGTGATCTATGTGGTTTGTTCTTATCAACCAATTTAACCACTCTTTGTGTGATCTGTGTGGTTTGTTCTTATCAACCAATTTAACCACTCTTTGTGTGATCTATGTGGTTTGTTCTTATCAATCAATTTAACCACTCTTTGTGTGATCTGTGTGGTTTGTTCTTATCAACCAATTTAACCACTCTTTGTGTTCTGTGTGGTTTGTTCTTATCAACCATGTTAACCATTCTTTGTGATTTGTGTGGTTTGTTCTTATCAACCATGTTAACCATTCTTTGTGATTTGTGTGGTTTGTTCTTATCAACCATGTTAACCATTCTTTGTGATTTGTGTGGTTTGTTCTTATCAACCATGTTAACCATTCTTTGTGATTTGTGTGGTTTGTTCTTATCAACCATGTTAACCATTCTTTGTGATTTGTGTGGTTTGTTCTTATCAACCAAGTTAACCATTCTTTGTGATCTGTGTGGTTTGTTCTTATCAATCAAGTTAACCACTCTTTGTGTGATCTGTGTGGTTTGTTCTTATCAACCAATTTAACCACTCTTTGTGTGATCTGTGTGGTTTGTTCTTATCAACCAATTTAACCACTCTTTGTGTGATCTGTGTGGTTTGTTCTTATCAACCAATTTAACCACTCTTTGTGTGATCTATGTGGTTTGTTCTTATCAACCAATTTAACCACTCTTTGTGTGATCTATGTGGTTTGTTCTTATCAACCAATTTAACCACTCTTTGTGTGATCTGTGTGGTTTGTTCTTATCAACCAATTTAACCACTCTTTGTGTGATCTATGTGGTTTGTTCTTATCAACCAATTTAACCACTCTTTGTGTGATCTATGTGGTTTGTTCTTATCAACCAATTTAACCACTCTTTGTGTGATCTATGTGGTTTGTTCTTATCAACCAATTTAACCACTCTTTGTGTGATCTGTGTGGTTTGTTCTTATCAACCAATTTAACCACTCTTTGTGTGATCTATGTGGTTTGTTCTTATCAATCAATTTAACCACTCTTTGTGTGATCTGTGTGGTTTGTTCTTATCAACCAATTTAACCACTCTTTGTGTGATCTGTGTGGTTTGTTCTTATCAACCAATTTAACCACTCTTTGTGTGATCTATGTAGTTTGTTCTTATCAACCAATTTAACCACTTTTTTGGATCTGTGTGGTTTGTTCTTATCAACCAATTTAACCACTCTTTGTGTGATCTGTGTGGTTTGTTCTTATCAACCAATTTAACCACTCTTTGGGATCTGTGTGGTTTGCTAATTTGTTGTCTGATTCTATATGTTCTGTGTCGTGTAAGAAGGGCAATTCTTCACTAATGTTGTATCCTTTTTGCTTGATAAAGACCTTTTGGTCGAAACATTGCTGTGTATCATTGTTGTTTTTGTATTTTGTAAAACTACAGTACTTTGTTTTCACGTGTTTCGCTATTGCTACATAGTTTTACTGCACTCTTCCCTTATATTGATAATACTGGTTTGCACAGAGAAGATGAGTACGTTGCACCCATTTTATGCTTTTACAGCATGTAGAACAGACAGATTCAAATTTCATTCAAAGTATATGCATACTATTCAAGAAGACACACATTTGTACAGACGGGTATGAAAATAGTGGCATATACTATACAGGATGTTGTCATCAACCACAGTAAATGAGTTGTAGATTTTCTAGGCACCGCTTATACGTTCAGTAGTTTCTGCTTTAATTGCTTTCTGAACAATGAGGTATTTTTTACAGTTCGTAAAAATCAACAGGAACAACAGGTGCCATAAACAGTCCAGAATTCAAAACTAGGATAAGCCAACGAACAAATAATTCTCAATGTGCACATGGCTGGACTACAGGAGACCCTGATTCTTTACATGGGCAATCTAAATTACAAGTACCACTGAAGTCGGAGTAAAGCTTACCTGAATGACAAGGAACACTGGTGATAAGGAAAACAAGTCTTCAAACAAAAATCAGTCAGAGGCACCATATTAAGCCAAGACTGCCTGTATTTATAACAAGAGAACGAATAATGTTTTAAAAAGTGTAGAATAACTCAATAGACAATAAATGGTTTTACTTGTAGAAAATACTAAGTAGAGAAGAACAGGTTGTCATTTTTCGTCTACGAACAGGGCACAATAGACTGAGGTACCATCTGTTTAACAAGTACAAAATAGGCCCTTCTGACATATGTACATGTGGCACCAGCAAGATGACAGAGACACACATACTGCAAGAATGTTCAACATACACGGAACAGAGAGAAAACACATGGCCAATCCCCATATCAGTCCAAGACAAGCTATACTGAGATGTACATGTACTCTAGTTGACCACTAACTACTTTAAAATATATGACCGCTAACTACTTTAAAGTATACAAATTGATGGAAGTCCAAGACAAACTATATGGAGATGTACATGAACTCTAGTTGACCACTAACTACTTTAAAATATATGACCACTAACTACTTTAAAATATACAAATCGATGACAGTCCAAGACAAGCTATATGGAGATGTACACGGACTCTAGTTGACCACTAACTACTTTAAAATATATGACCACTAACTACTTTAAAGTATACAAATCGATGACAGTCCAAGACAAGCTATATGGAGATGTACACGGACTCTAGTTGACCACTAACTACTTTAAAGTATACAAATTGATGACAGTCCAAGACAAGCTATATGGAGATGTACACGGACTCTAGTTGACCACTAACTACTTTAAAGTATACAAATTGATGGCAGTCCAAGACAAGCTATATGGAGATGTACACAGACTCTAGTTGACCACTAACTACTTTAAAGTATACAAATTGATGACAGTCCAAGACAAGCTATATGGAGATGTACACGGACTCTAGTTGACCACTAACTACTTTAAAATATACAAATCGATGACAGTCCAAGACAAGCTATATGGAGATGTACACGGACTCTAGTTGACCACTAACTACTTTAAAGTATACAAATTGATGGCAGTCCAAGACAAGCTATATGGAGATGTACACGGACTCTAGTTGACCACTAACTACTTTAAAATAAAAGTATACAAATCGATGACAGTCCAAGACAAGCTATATGGAGATGTACACGGACTCTAGTTGACCACTAACTACTTTAAAGTATACAAATCGATGACAGTCCAAGACAAGCTATATGGAGATGTACACGGACTCTAGTTGACCACTAACTACTTTAAAGTATACAAATTGATGACAGTCCAAGACAAGCTATATGGAGATGTACACGGACTCTAGTTGACCACTAACTACTTTAAAATATACAAATCGATGACAGTCCAAGACAAGCTATATGGAGATGTACACGGACTCTAGTTGACCACTAACTACTTTAAAGTATACAAATTGATGGCAGTCCAAGACAAGCTATATGGAGATGTACACGGACTCTAGTTGACCACTAACTACTTTAAAATAAAAGTATACAAATCGATGACAGTCCAAGACAAGCTATATGGAGATGTACACGGACTCTAGTTGACCACTAACTACTTTAAAGTATACAAATCGATGGCAGTCCAAGACAAGCTATATGGAGATGTACACGGACTCTAGTTGACCACTAACTACTTTAAAATAAAAGTATACAAATCGATGGCAGTCCAAGACAAGCTATATGGAGATGTACACGGACTCTAGTTGACCACTAACTACTTTAAAATAAAAGTATACAAATCGATGGCAGTCCAAGACAAGCTATATGGAGATGTACACGGACTCTAGTTGACCACTAACTACTTTAAAGTATACAAATCGATGGCAGTCCAAGACAAGCTATATGGAGATGTACACGGACTCTAGTTGACCACTAACTACTTTAAAATAAAAGTATACAAATCGATGACAGTCCAAGACAAGCTATATGGAGATGTACACGGACTCTAGTTGACCACTAACTACTTTAAAGTATACAAATCGATGGCAGTCCAAGACAAGCTATATGGAGATGTACATGGACTCTAGTTGACCACTAACTACTTTAAAGTATACAAATCGATGACAGTCCAAGACAAGCTTTATGGAGATGTACATGGACTCTAGTTGACCACTAACTACTTTAAAGTATATGACCACTAACTACTTTAAAGTATACAAATCGATGGCAGTCCAAGACAAGCTTTATGGAGATGTACATGGACTCTAGTTGACCACTAACTACTTTAAAATATACAAATTGATGACAGTCCAAGACAAGCTATATGGAGATGTACATGGACTCTAGTTGACCACTAACTACTTTAAAATATACAAATTGATGGCAGTCCAAGACAAGCTATATGGAGATGTACACGGACTCTAGTTGACCACTAACTACTTTAAAATAAAAGTATACAAATCGATGACAGTCCAAGACAAGCTATATGGAGATGTACACGGACTCTAGTTGACCACTAACTACTTTAAAGTATACAAATTGATGGCAGTCCAAGACAAGCTATATGGAGATGTACACGGACTCTAGTTGACCACTAACTACTTTAAAGTATACAAATCGATGACAGTCCAAGACAAGCTTTATGGAGATGTACACGGACTCTAGTTGACCACTAACTACTTTAAAGTATACAAATCGATGACAGTCCAAGACAAGCTATATGGAGATGTACACGGACTCTAGTTGACCACTAACTACTTTAAAATATACAAATCGATGACAGTCCAAGACAAGCTATATGGAGATGTACATGGACTCTAGTTGACCACTAACTACTTTAAAATATACAAATCGATGACAGTCCAAGACAAGCTATATGGAGATGTACACGGACTCTAGTTGACCACTAACTACTTTAAAGTATACAAATTGATGGCAGTCCAAGACAAGCTATATGGAGATGTACACGGACTCTAGTTGACCACTAACTACTTTAAAATAAAAGTATACAAATCGATGACAGTCCAAGACAAGCTATATGGAGATGTACACGGACTCTAGTTGACCACTAACTACTTTAAAGTATACAAATTGATGGCAGTCCAAGACAAGCTATATGGAGATGTACACGGACTCTAGTTGACCACTAACTACTTTAAAATAAAAGTATACAAATCGATGACAGTCCAAGACAAGCTATATGGAGATGTACACGGACTCTAGTTGACCACTAACTACTTTAAAGTATACAAATCGATGGCAGTCCAAGACAAGCTATATGGAGATGTACACGGACTCTAGTTGACCACTAACTACTTTAAAATAAAAGTATACAAATCGATGGCAGTCCAAGACAAGCTATATGGAGATGTACACGGACTCTAGTTGACCACTAACTACTTTAAAGTATACAAATCGATGGCAGTCCAAGACAAGCTATATGGAGATGTACACGGACTCTAGTTGACCACTAACTACTTTAAAATAAAAGTATACAAATCGATGACAGTCCAAGACAAGCTATATGGAGATGTACACGGACTCTAGTTGACCACTAACTACTTTAAAGTATACAAATCGATGGCAGTCCAAGACAAGCTATATGGAGATGTACATGGACTCTAGTTGACCACTAACTACTTTAAAGTATACAAATCGATGACAGTCCAAGACAAGCTTTATGGAGATGTACATGGACTCTAGTTGACCACTAACTACTTTAAAATATACAAATCGATGGCAGTCCAAGACAAGCTATATGGAGATGTACACGGACTCTAGTTGACCACTAACTACTTTAAAGTATACAAATCGATGGCAGTCCAAGACAAGCTATATGGAGATGTACATGGACTCTAGTTGACCACTAACTACTTTAAAGTATACAAATCGATGACAGTCCAAGACAAGCTTTATGGAGATGTACATGGACTCTAGTTGACCACTAACTACTTTAAAATATACAAATCGATGGCAGTCCAAGACAAGCTATATGGAGATGTACATGGACTCTAGTTGACCACTAACTACTTTAAAGTATATGACCACTAACTACTTTAAAGTATACAAATCGATGGCAGTCCAAGACAAGCTTTATGGAGATGTACATGGACTCTAGTTGACCACTAACTACTTTAAAATATACAAATTGATGACAGTCCAAGACAAGCTATATGGAGATGTACATGGACTCTAGTTGACCACTAACTACTTTAAAATATACAAATTGATGGCAGTCCAAGACAAGCTATATGGAGATGTACACGGACTCTAGTTGACCACTAACTACTTTAAAATAAAAGTATACAAATCGATGACAGTCCAAGACAAGCTATATGGAGATGTACACGGACTCTAGTTGACCACTAACTACTTTAAAGTATACAAATTGATGGCAGTCCAAGACAAGCTATATGGAGATGTACACGGACTCTAGTTGACCACTAACTACTTTAAAGTATACAAATCGATGACAGTCCAAGACAAGCTATATGGAGATGTACACGGACTCTAGTTGACCACTAACTACTTTAAAATAAAAGTATACAAATCGATGTCTGAAAACATTGGAAGAAGAAGAAGAAGACTTGTAAAAATAAAGTCTCATCCTGTTCTCAACTTTGTTTTTGTTTGCAGGGTCATGGCAAGATTCAACTGATACCATCAGCCAACCCAGGTATAATCCCATCTATATATACTGGACATCCATCATATGCTTATCCTCCAGACATTCCTTATGCTGAGATTAGATCATATCCTGGGACAGCTGGCTTCCCTGCTCGATTCAGTGCTTCCACTGACTATCCTGGTGGAGCTCCACCTCTTGGCCACCACAGTGGAGCCCCTGCACCCACTGGATTTTACAATTTGGATGAAAGTGGAGTAGCATATTAGTGAAGAAAATACAAACATTTTGTTTAGAAAACACACACAATAGAATATATCACATTTAGGCTGCGTAAAAATGTTGAGAAGCAAATATAACATTAATTTATTGTAACACAATATTGGATACATGGTGATTCAACATAAATAAATACCACAGCATCCACACACACACCCACACAGGTATATAACTTGAACATAAATAAATACCACAGCATCCACACACACACCCACACATGTATATAACTTGAACATAAATAAATACCACAGCATCCACACATAAGTAAAGATCACGACACACACACAACTAAAGATCACCACACACACACAAGTATATTGTTTAACATTTTAAAAAAATCACATCATACAGTCTGGTATCTAAACCAAATGTAACATGAAAACAAATATAAAATAGTTTTATTTTCTATTTATTCCATGCTGGCATCATAAATACTTCAAGACTGAATCTTTTTTTGTACAACATAAGTGTTATTTCTGTCAGTTGTTTTGTTTGTCATGTATTATGTCTGTCATGTATTATGTCTGTCGTGTTATGTCTGTCAGGTTTTACATGAGTGTTCTGTGAAGTGTTATGTATCTCCAGTGTTATGTCTGTCAGTTGTTATGTCTATCATGTGGTATTTGTCAACAATAAGGTTGTACAGACACCAGAAGGGCAAAGGTGAAATAGTTTTTCTCAGAAAAGAACAGAATGACTCGAGTATGATAACGAGTATTGTTCTATATACACACAGAGAACAACCAAGAGAGATATCTTACCTTTCATCACTCATGTCTGCACTAGAACATATACATATATATATATATATGCAAGTTTCTGAGCAAATTAAATATCAAACAGTTGCAGATTTCTCTCAGATGCCAGTTTAGAGAAGATGGAAAATATTCTGAAATATTTCATGACAAATGGCTACGGGTATGTTATGAGAATAAAATGTGAGGTACTTGCAAGAACAGTCAGCACTTGGAGGACACTGGCAGAAAAATAGAAGGAATGAAAGCTCTTGGAGACACATGGTGGAAGAGGAAGACATTCATGGGGTATCTCTGACAGACATGGAATACTGTATTAATGGTTGTACAACAAAGGGAAATATAGTGAGCAGCAAGTTCTTGGTGATAGATAGGCGTTTGAAAGCCCAGATAGAGAGTCATTGTAGAAACTATTAAAACACTATGGAGTTCCACCCAAGATTGCAAATTTAATAAAGGAAACGTATGAAGGAATGAAATGCAAAGTCATACATGAGGACCAATTGACGGAATCCTTTGATATATGAACGGGGGTAAGGCAGGGATGCCTGTTATCACCATTCCTGTTCTTGCTGGCCATAGATTGGATCATGAAATCAACAACAGATAACAGATGGGGAATACAATGGACACTTATGAAATAACTAGAGGACCTGGATTTTGCAGATGATCTGGCATTGCTGTCGCACAATCACTCACAGACTAAAGATAAAATGAATATTCTAAATAATAAGTCTCAGCAACTAGGTTTGAAAATACACAGGGGAAAGACCAAGGTCTTGAGAATAAATGCAGTAAATGTAAACCAGATTATGCTAGAGGAAACAGCCCTACAAGATGTAGAATCATACACATACCTTGGTAGCAACATAGACACAGAAGGAGGAACAAACAAAGATGTTAAGATAAGAATACAAAAAGCAAAGGGAAACTTGATTGCATTGAGTAAGATATGGAAGTCAAAGGAGATCAAAACAAACACAAAGCTGAGAATCTTTCAATCAAATGTGAAGTCAGTGATGTTCTATGGCTCAGAAACATGGAAGACAACAAAGGAAACCATCAGAAAACTGTAGACCTTCGTAAATGGATGTTTACATAGAATAGAGGGACTGAGATGGTATGATAAGATTACAAACGAGGAACTCAGAGAAAGAACTAAGCAGGTACCAGTGGAGAAAGAGCTCAGGAAGAGACGCTGGCGATGGATAGGACATACATTGAGAAGACCGATCGGAAGCATTGCAAGACAGGCACTGTTTTGGAACCCGCAGGGAAAGAGGAGTAGGGAAGGCCTAGACAGACTTGGAGAAGAGAGCTGGAGGCTGATATTAAAAGGATACCCTAGTAAATAAAAAGCATTGCAGAAATCAGATGTGCTGGCATACTTGTAGGTATATAACTGACACAATGTACAATCACTCAGATCGCATACAAATCACAAAGAGTGGTTTAACCAGTGGTCGATATGAAGCGTTAGAAGATGAAAAAGATAGACAGATAATCAAAACTGATTCATTATATAATTAATAGAATTCAGTAAATGCACCATATTTAAAATAGTCATTAAAATAATTAAAATAGAACACTCATCTATTCACACCATTTCTCTTATCTATTCACACAACTTTTCTCTTATCCATTCACACTATTTACCATATCTACTTACACAATTTATCTTATCTATTCTTACAATTTCTCTGACATATTTACACTTTACCTTATCTATTCACACAATTTCACTCATCTATTCACACAAGTACATAACTTGATTTATGTATTCACACAGAAAACATCTCACAATAACTACCGTAACTCGTTTTCTAAAACAAATTGACACCTCATATATTCTCTATTACTTGTCATATCTCCAACACAGGAACTCCTGCTCTTTCTTCCATGTTATCGAATCTCTCTCTCTCTAGCAGGAAAGATGACATTAATGCAGCATTGAATGTGACAAACATATGGCCAGTAATCCTGTAGGCTAGTTCCTCAATGATTGAAGTCTGCAATCAAATGAGAGAAAAATATGACAATCATAGTGATAACAGTAACTTGAGTCAGTTATTGATATTTTTATCAATGTCATTACCTCTCTCTCTCTCTTGTGTGCGTTCTTTTCGGCCATTTTTATCATTCTTATTGAGATATATAAACAACCTTTGTCAAGACTGTATTTTTACGTCACATCTTCAGTACCATTTGGTGCTCTGGTGCTTGTCCTTTGGCGGCGTGTCCGATTTCAACCAGCGTTTACTGGGTTCGCTCTCCGTCAGCCTTTGACTGTTCCAAGCCGACCTGCAAGGCAGCAGGTAATGTTATTATCTAACAGACAAGACAGCAAGTAGCAGGAGAACAGTCTCACAGAAGTCATGAGTGTCATTATTGTCTTTTAGCTGGATTTCTTGGATGACACCTGTCTGACTTTGCATCCATCTACAGTGGCATACACCAGGAACATGGTTTCCAGAACATAATCCTTGCACCAGGATAAGATCATCACACCAGGATAAGAGCCTTGCACCAGGATAAGATCATCACACCAGGATAAGATCATCACACCAGGATAAGATCATCACACCAGGATACGATCATCACACCAGGATAAGAGCCTTGCACCAGGATAAGATCATCACACCAGGATAAGATCATCACACCAGGATAAGATGATCACACCAGGATAAGATGATCACACCAGGATAAGAGCCTTGCACCAGGATAAGATCATCACACCAGGACATAATCCTTGCACTAGGATAAGATCATCACACCAGGATAAGATCATCACATCAGGACATAATCCTTGCACCAGGACATAATCCTTGCACTAGGATAAGATCATCACACCAGGAT
The DNA here is from genome assembly GCA_020796225.1 of Arion vulgaris. NCBI lineage: Eukaryota > Metazoa > Mollusca > Gastropoda > Stylommatophora > Arionidae > Arion > Arion vulgaris. The sequence goes on from CM036755.1 coordinate 3,394,497, forward strand.
AAGATTATCACACCAGGACATAATCCTTGCACCAGGACGTAATCCTTGCACCAGGATGTAATCCTTGCACTAGGATAAGATCATCACACCAGGATAAGATCATCACACCAGGACATAATCCTTGCACCAGGACGTAATCCTTGCACTAGGATAAGATCATCACACCAGGATAAGATCATCACACCAGGATAAGATCATCACACCAGGACATAATCCTTGCACTAGGATAAGATCATCACACCAGGATAAGATCATCACACCAGGACATAATCCTTGCACTAGGATAAGATCATCACACCAGGATAAGATCATCACACCAGGATAAGATCATCACACCAGGATAAGATCATCACACCAGGACATAATCCTTGCACTAGGATAAGATCATCACACCAGGATAAGATCATCACACCAGGATAAGATCATCACACCAGGATAAGAAATGGTTGGCATCTCACAACTACTCTCGTGTTTTCATACTCAATGACTCCATGAGCATGATTTGTAAAGTTGAATCAGGAATGGTGAGACGCAACTGGGTGGAGGTATTGGTGCAGACAGTGATCAGAGAAATCACTTTCATTTTTGTCCCTGGGCATGCAGGAGTTAGGGGTAATGAACAAGCTGATGGATTGGTTACAATACCATGGATCGAATAGAGGAGTTTCAGGGCTGTGAATTCCACTCACTGACCAGATTGAGAGAGATGGGTATCAATATTGGTTAAGCCCGAAAAGAACAACATACTAAATATGCAAGGAGATTGATTAATCAACATGGAACTGGCATGTTGGGCCGCTGGATTTGCGGAGATCGGAGCACCTATGGACATGTCCGGAGTGCTATGATCTTCTTCTTTGCGTTCGTTCTTTATGACCAATTTTAATCACTCTTTGTGATATGTTTGATCTGTTTGATCTTTGCCAAGAACGTGTATACGTTGCACATTGGTTTGGTAGGCCCCTAAACGCATAGACTTGTACATGTTTAGGACATGTGCATCCGATTTCAGCCAAACCTCCTTAGTCGCCTCTTACAACATGCGTGGTGGGTAACAGTGGTTCTATTCTTTACACCCCAAATTTGGGCCCGGTAACCACTCGGGCGAGTGCTATGATGATAGTCCTCAGATAACTGAAGATCGTCACACCAGGATAAGACAATGAGTAACTATGAAAACTAGACATACAACAAAGAGAATACTGATAATTGATTGAACATATCTCAGCTATAATAGAGAACACATTAATGAAACATATTTGTGTGACTGGTCACCATCCAGACAGGTAACCTTACAGGTAGATTGTGTTTTTAAGATAGCATGACTCACCTTCTAGGCAGGTCACCATCTAGACAGGTAACCTTACAGGTAGATTGTGTTTTTAAGATAACATGACTCACCTTCTAGGCAGGTCACCATCTAGACAGGTCACCATCTAGACAGGTCACCATCTAGACAGGTCACCATCTAGACAGATAACCTTACAGGTAGAAAGTGTATCCAAGTGAACATGACTCACCTTCTAGTAAGGTCATCATCTAGACAGGTCACCATCTAGACAGGTCACCATATAGACAGGTCACAATCTAGACAGGTCATCATCTAGACAGGTCACCATCTAGACAGGTCACCATCTAGACAGGTCACCATCTAGACAGGTAACCTTACAGGTAGAAAGTGTATCCAAGTGAACATGACTCACCTTCTAGTAAGGTCATCTTCTTTGCCAGACTCGACTGTAGCGGATGTCCGCACTGATGCTGATGGTGCATTCAAGTCTTTTAACTGATGTAGCATTTCCAAGCCACTCTCTTCTGCTACCTGTTGCATGAGGGCCTCCACCTGACCCTGAGGTGTAGACAATGTCATAGCTGCTCCCATAGAGTTGTCCAAGCTCTTTGATTGTGTGCATAAAATAGAGGAAGATATCTCAACATGATCAAATATAGTAAAGCATGTACACACACAAACCTAGAACCAAAATGTTGATATTGAACTCTAATGTTAAAGTAGTTCTGCTGTATGGGTCAGAAACATGGACAACTACTAAAACAATAACGCATATAAACTGCAAACATTCATCAGCTGGTACTATGTATTAGTTACCTGGAACATAAGACGAACATTTATGTAAGAGACCATATAATCCACCTTGCAGGTCGACAAGTGCCACTCTTGACAAATGTGAAAAAGCGTAAACTTGCGTGGTTCGGGCATGTGATGAGATATGGCTCACTCTCCAAAATTATCCTACAGGGAACAGTTAAAGTGGCAAAAGGAAAGGAGGGCAGAGAAATCCTGGTTTGACAACATCAAGAGCTGGTCGGGGCAGAATTTCTCCACACTTGCTCGAATTGAAGACAGAGATTCATGGTATGCTTTTTGTGCTGATGTCTCCACAGTGACACCCCTATGACCCTAACGTATGGGCTTTATTATTTATTAATATATTATTATATCTGTGCAGAATAGAGTAACTAAGATGGTATGATAGGGTTACAAATGAGGAACTTATGGAGAGAACAAGGCAAATTCCAGTGGACCAAGAGGTTAAAAAAAGAAGCTGGCGCTGGATAGGACACACTTTGCGAAAACCTGAGGGGAATACAATAAGAAGGGTCCTTTCCTGGAACCCGCAGGGACAGCGAAAGAAGGGAGGCCGAGAAATACACGGAGACGAGATTTGGAGGCAGAGATCAACAATATAAAGAAGACCTGGAGGGAGCTGCAGGAGATAGCTAGAGATAGGAAGAGACTTGGCATGAGTTGGTTGAGGCCTATGCTCCAATTGGGGTTAAAAGCAACAGAGAGAGAGAGATGTATACACACACACATATAAAATAGAAGAAGGTATTTCAACAAGATCAAATAGTCAAACATGTACACACACACAAACATACTCAACTACAGCCTCCAGGAAGATCTGGGACTGTCCATGCAAAGGTAGTAAAAGTAAAGGTAAAGGAACCCTTTCATACCTCGTGGTCAATGCAGTGTTAGGCCTGTATTTTTTGTTGACCGTCGGCACACAATGGGTGATGTGGTCAGCATCACGCCGGCCGCCTTTACTTTCCCAGAGCATGTCTGGTACCCAGTTGAGGCTGGGTCGACCTGAGAGCCGTCGTGGTCGGGAAAAAATTCCACGCACATTGCGGGAGCTGAACCCAGACCACCAGCCTTGCGAGCGAGTTCACTAACAACTACGCTACAGCGGCTCTTATGCAAAGGTAGACTACTTCTTATTTGAACAAGATCAAATAGTCAAACATGCACACACACACACACACATACACATACACAACTACAGCCTCCAGGAAGATCTAGGACTGTCCATGCAAGGGTAGACTACTTATTTGAACAAGATCAAATAGTCAAACATGTACACACACACACATACATATACAACTACAGCCTCCAGGAAGATCTAGGACTGTCCATGCAAGGGTAGACTACTTATTTCAACAAGATCAAATAGTCAAACATATACACACACGCACACACATACTCAACTACAGCCTCCAGGAAGATCTAGGACTGTCCATGCAAGAGTAGACTACTTATTCTTATTTGAACACTCCATATCGACCACTTGTTAACCACTCTATCTGATTTGTATGTGATCTGAGCCTAAGAGCGATTGTACGCAGTGTCAGTTATGCACCTACAAGTAGGTCAGCACATCCTATATCTGCGCTGCTTTTTAGTTACTAGGGTAGTTTCCCCTAAGTAACTACCTCAGTCACCTCTTATGACATGCCTTATAGGTCGCAGTGTTACAATTCCTTGCTCCCTTCGTGGGCCATGACAACACACTGGTGATATCTAAATATAAAATCCAACATGTTCTCAAAAGAGAGTGCAGGTGTTGTCTATGTAAAGATAGTTGCTATCCAGATGGCCATCAGTCACAGTTGACCATCAGTCACAGCTGACCATCAGTCACAGTTGACCATCAGTCACAGCTGACCATTAGTCACAGTTGACCATCAGTCACAGCTGACCATCAGTCACAGTTGACCATCAGTCACAGTTGACCATCAGTCACAACTGACCATCAGTCACAGTTGACCATCAGTCACAGCTGACCATCACAGTTGACCATTAGTCACAGTTGACCATCAGTCACAATTAACCATCAATCACAGTTGACCATCAGTCACAGTTGACCATTAATCACAGTTGACCATCAGTCACAGTTGACACTCAGTCACAGTTGACCATCACAGTTGACCATTAGTCACAGTTGACCATCAATCACAGTTGACCATTTATCACAGCTGACCATCTGTTAGAGTTGACCACCAGTCACAGCTGACCACCAGTTACAGCTGACTATCAGTCACAGCTGACCATCAGTCACAACTGACCATTAGTCACAGTTGACCATCAATCACAGCTGACCATCAGTCACAGTTGACCATCAGTCACAGCTGACCATCAGTCACAGTTGACCATCAGTCACAGCTAACCATCAGTCACAGCTGACCATCAATCACAACTGACCATCTATCACAGTTGACCATCAGTCACAGCTGACCATCAATCACAGCTGACCATCTATCACAGTTGACCATCAGTCACAGCTGACCATCAGTCACAATAGATGTCATAACTGATTATCTAGAACTAATACAAGCACAGACAAACAGATACATATACTCACAGTCATTCGAACGTCCAAGTCTTCAAACTGTTTCTCAAATCTGGACATGATCTGCTCTACCTGCCAACAGATAATAAATGATACCATAATAATATTAAACCACATCATGCAACAGAAGCAACAAAAGACATTGTTTATGAAGCACATCATGCAACAGAAGCAACAAAAGACATTGTTTATGAAGCACATCATGCAACAGAAGCAACAAAAGACATTGTTTATGAAGCGCATCATACAACAGAAGCAACAAAACACATTGTTTATGAAGCACATCATGCAACAGAAGCAACAAAACACATTGTTTATGAAGCGCATCATACAACAGAAGCAACAAAACACATTGTTTATGAAGCACATCATGCAACAGAAGCAACAAAACACATTGTTTATGAAGCACATCATGCAACAGAAGCAACAAAACACATTGTTTATGAAGCGCACACAAAAGCATGTTCTAGAAATCTCTTCTTATCCTGATGCTGTGAGGCAAAACAAGATTAGAGAAATGAAAGTAAAGAAAGATGCAACATCTAACTACTTCATACAATAACTTCTTCGAACGCTCCATATCGACCACTTGTTACCACTCTGTGTGATTTGTACGTGATCTGAGCATAAGAGCGATTGTTCATTGTGCCAGTTATGCGCCTACAAGTAGGTCAGCACATCCAATTTCCGTGATGCTTTTCTATTTACTAGGGTAGCTTCCCTAGACCCCTACCTCAGTCGCCTCTTACAACATGCTTTGTAGGTAGCAGTGTTACTATTCTTTGCTCCTTGCAGCCCCGGCAACACATGGGTAATACAATAACAAACTACATACACCATACAATGTGAGAGAAGTAACATACCTGCTCTAAGTTCATAGATGCCATGGCACTGTCTAATGCTTTGCACACCCCAGATATATTTTTGGTTATCTGTAAACACAATAATGTCAAGAAATCAGGACATACTTTTGTCATTCTTGAAACTACACAACTTGGGACACAATTTTTTCTATTTCATTAATACCGATGAAATATATTTAAAACCTTATGAAATAATAGCTGTCACAAGATTAAGTTGACAGATGTACACATAAATGTACCAAGATTTGGTTGACAGATGTACACATAAATGTCACAAGATTAAGTTGACAGATGTACACATAAATGTAAGAAGATTAGGTTGACAGATGTATACATAAATGTACCAAGATTAGGTTGACAGATGTACACATAAACATAACAAAATTAGATTGACTGATGTACACATAAACTTGTACTAAGAATATGTTGACAGATGTACACATAAATGTACCAATATTAGGTTGACAAATGTACACATAAATGTACCAAGATTAGGTTGACAGATGTACACATAAACATAACAAAATTAGATTGACAGATGTACACACATAAACTTGTACACATAAACTAACATTTTTCATAGCTAAACATGTCTATGATTTGGCAGAAACTCTATCAACTCTAGCAGCAAATGTACACATAAATATACCAAGATTAGGTTGACAGATGTACACACATAAACATGTACTAAGATTAAGGTTGACAGATATGCACACATAAACATGTACTAAGATTAAGGTTGACAGATGTACACACATACACATGTACTAAGATTAAGGTTGACAGATGTACACACATAAAATTGTACACATAAACTAACATTTTGCATAGCTAAACCTGTCTGTAATTTAGCTGAAACACTATCAACTCTAGCAGCAAATCTCAGGTAGTTGAGTGACTCATTCTTCTTACGTATAGCATTCTCAGCATAGATCTGTGCACTTTCAACATTCTTTTGTTGCAAAGCCTGCATACCAGAATATCATAAATATATTAGCGATTTTATTATGAAGCAAAACACAAAGGAGTTCAATACTTCCTCTTCTTCTTTGTGATCAGTTTTGTATGTCCAGTTTAAATATTGAGATGTGTGTTGTCTCTGTGAAGCTGTATTCCAGTTCCTTGTGAGTTCCTTGTGGGTTTCCTATAGCTTGCTCTGTATGCTATGCTAATGAGGCCATGTTTCACTACGCTGGTGTATGTATGATAGGCAGGACTGCAGAATGTGCTCTAGAGTCTGTGTTTCACTACGCTGGTGTATGTATGATGGGCAGGACTACAGAATGTGCTCTACAGTCTGTGTTTCACTACGTTGATGTATGTATGATGGGCAGGACTGCAGAATGTGCTCTAGAGTCTGTGTTTCACTATGCTGGTGTATGTATGATAGGCAGGACTGCAGAATGTGCTCTTGAGTCTGTGTTTCACTACGCTGGTGTATGTATGATAGGCAGGACTGCAGAATGTGCTCTAGAGTCTGTGTTTCACTACGCTGGTGTATGTATGATGGGCAGGACTGCAGAATGTGCTCTAGAGTCTGTGTTTCACTATGCTGGTGTATGTATGTATGATGGGCAGGACTGCAGAATGTGCTCTAGAGTCTGTGTTTCACTACGCTGGTGTATGGAAAAATCTGGCCAACAATGGCGGAATGCGGGAGGGCCATTCAGAGTCAGAACGGTTTGATTCTGAACACGACTTTGCTAGCGCATTCCCGCCATGTTTGGTCGGGTATTTTCCGGTTTCGTTGCCGAGCTACTGAGTTAGTGCTTGAGCAACGCTGTCAGCTGTGACTGTTACATGGAATGCTTTTTGCTGTGTCAACCGTGCGTTTGTTGTGTGTATTCAGAAAATGGCTGACAGCGGTTATGACGAACAAGCTCAATCTGCCGTATGCAGTTATATTGCGAGTGCAGAAAGCTGGATTTTGCCGTGATTGATGTCCCTTCGACAAGAATTGCAATTCAAGTGATGAACAGTTTTGTGTTGCTACATTGCGCGCCATATGCATTTATGCGGTGTAGGTTGCTTTTTGTGGTGGTACGGCTGTTTCATTCTGGAATTAGTTCACACAGGAAACCTTTCACAGGTGTTAGCATTTCGTATGATATTCATTGGCACAGGAATGGAGCAATTATGGGGTGACCCGTTGCAATGAAGTTGAAACCGTACTTATGAACTATGAACTATGTATGTATGATGGGCAGGACTGCAGAATGTACTCTAGAGTCTGTGTTTCTGTCTTACATGCACACTGTGCAGTTTGAGCAGGCTTTATTATGTGCATGTGATGGTTGAGCATGCAGTGACCTGTTCTAAGATGGAAGATTGTAGTGTGCTGTTTTCTGTTGAGTCTACTGATGGGATATTGTGGGTGTTTGCTGTGGTTTTGTTTTCTCCACAACTCTTTGTATTTTCATTTAATATGTGTCTTGATCTCTGGTAGTAAGAGTGGTTGTATCAATTTTGTTCCCTCCTTATCCAGCTTGTCTAGGAAAGGTGCTTGCTCTGTTATTATAGAACTGCAAACAGAATCACATAGATTTCTTATGTCAACCTTGTATCTATGATATAAATATTGTCTCCAGCCGTTGTGTACGTGTGTTGCTGGGTCTTGCAAGGGAGCAAAGAATAGTAACACTGCGACCTACACAACATGTCATAAGAGGCGACTAAGGTAGAGGCCTAGTGAAGCTACCCTAGTAAATAAAAAGCCTCACAGAAATTGGATGTGCTGGTCTACTTGTTGTGCATAACTGGCACAACATGCGGTTGTGCTTAGGCTCAGATGACATACAAATCACAAAGAGTGGTTTAACACATGGTTGATATGGAGCATTCAAAGAAGAAGTCTTCAGCTGTAGCGCAAAGAACAAGAGCTGATCAAGACACCACCTTCACCTCCATGGGGTGGACTTAGTAACAGGCTGAATGATTACAGTCTGGCCTAGTCATTAAAGATCAATAAGAAAAGCTTAACTGATTTTTTAAATGTCCTGCTGAAAGCGGATGAGTCTGGCAAAAAGGCTGAGATATTACAGCCTGACTATAAACTATGTAACAACGTAACAAACAGAGGAACAAACAATGAACAAAGGGTAGATATGCCATCATTGTGTCACTCTTATTCAGATATAACCAATAGCAAACGATTTACATGTCTTAAAGTCTATGTTGGTATCCCATTTGTAAGGAGCATGTTATCAATGAGAGAGAGAGAGAGAGAGAGAGAGAGAGAGAGAGAGAGAGAGAGCTGCAAATGTGCAGTAGTTAGTAAACTTTCTTTATAGATGTGTGGCTCTAGGATCAAATTTCCCAGTTGGAGAAGGATTTTTAAAATTATCATAACAGCTCTCAAGGTGATCTAGTCTCACATGGGCATGAGGGGGAACACTGAGCAGTAACAGTGACCAGTATGACATTGACCACAAGACTCAACATGCATCATTGGTCAAACAAAAATATGGATCTACAGTGGAAAACATTTGAAGTCTATTGAGCATGTATAGTTATCACTTAAACAATCTGACTGTCAGTGCTATACTTTGTACTGTGATCATACAGAACTTACGTTATTTTTTACCATATGAAGAATGACCTCACCTTTTTAACCTTTGCCATGTGAACTTTTTGCTCCTTCTCTGCTTTCAGGGATTGTCTCTCTAACTGCTTGGCAGTAAACTGAAACATAGACAGTACACACTAAGTTATGTGTGCTGTGTAGATGATACACACCACTAAGTTATGTGTGCTGCGTAGACGGTACACACTGAGTTATATGTGCTTGTGTAGATGGTACACACTGAGTTATATGTGCTTGTGTAGATGGTACACACCGAGTTATATGTGCTTGTGTAGATGGTACACACTGAGTTATATGTGCTTGTGTAGATGGTACACACCGAGTTATATGTGCTTGTGTAGATGGTACACACTGAGTTATATGTGCTTGTGTAGATGGTACACACTGCGTTATATGTGCTTGTGTAGATGGTACAAACCACTAAGTTATGTGTGCTGTGTAGATGGTACACACTAAGTTATGTGTGCTGTGTAGATGGTACACACCACTAAGTTATGTGTGCTGTGTAGATGGTACACACTGAGATATGTGCTTGTGTAGATGATACACACTGAGTTATGTGTGCTGTGTAGATGGTACACACCACTAAGTTATGTGTGCTGTATAGATGGTACAAACCATTAAGTTATATATTGATTCATGTATTATGTAGATGGTACACAATCAGTTATTTGTGAAATAATAGTTATTGCTGTATAGAAGATATCACAGAAAACAAGATGACGACACAGTTGACTTACTCTGAGCTGAAACAAAGTATCTGGGGATAAGAAATGTTTGATATTAATGATTTGTTATCATCTGATGAACAAGCTGTGACATACACAATAATTTATCTTTATGTTTCAATGAATTCATTCTTTATTTGGATGGATGTGTCATGTTGCAGAGAGAATTTCTGACTATTTACTCTTTTATTTTTTACTTTTGCATGCTTCTTCTTCTTCGAACGCTCCATATTAACCACTTGTTAAACCACTCTTTGTGATCTGAGCCTTAGGGCAATTGTACATGTTCCTGTTATGCACCTACAAGTAGGCCAACACATCCGATTTCTGTGACACTTTTTATTTACTAGGTACCTTCCTAGGTCCCTACCTCAGTCGCCTCTTACGACATGCCTTGCAGGTCACAGTGTTACTATTCTTTGCTCCCCTTGCGGGACCCGACAACACACTGGCATCAAACATTTGCATACAAAATATTGTTTCTCTAGATTGTTACTCTTCATTCAAGAGTGTGTTCTGAGCAGAATTTTGACACCATTAAAAGCCCTTTATACTGTCTCTCATAGGCCAGATGTCCCACCTCTCCAGCCATCTTGCTCAACTCATCAATCACATCCTGAATCCATCTTCTTCATGATTTTCCTATTCTCTTTGCTGGGATACCTTCTTCCCTAATGGTTTTCTCCACCCATTTGTGTGTACTTTTTATATGTCCAAACTATCTAAATTTTCTTATTTGTAGCATTAGCCAGCTTTTTTATTTTTTGAGTTCCTTATGGATATATTAATTTGTTCTCATCACTTTCAATGATACGCAGAGGACTCTTCTGTAACACTTTTATTAAATGGATTTGCGGAGATCGGAGCACCTATGGTCATGTCCGGAGTGCTATGATGATAGTCCTCATGTAACTGATAACTTGTATTAAAAAGCACATATATGCTTTTGTTGTATATTTCTATTTAAAAGACGTCAATTATATTTCATTTTCAAAACTAGGAACACTCCTGTCAGTGCTTTTCCAATATGTGAGACCAGACTAGTTCGGTGTGTTATGAGGTCGAACCATTAACCAATAACTTCTCGTTAACACCTCTAAAGTGTGGTAATAGTTGATAAAGAACAATAGTTATGTGGAACAAAACACAAGTAAATTAGATTAGATTAGAATTTGATATAAGTGAATATTATATTAGTAATGTAAACATACAACAAATCAAATACGTTATGGGCATGATATGGCTGGTGTCAGTTGTGTTGAAACTGACAATTCAATGATAATATTTGAATCACAGCGTACAGAAACTTACCATCCATTTTTATTATCCGTTGATCAAGTATTCAGTCAGTGATATATATTTTTGGTTTTGATTAGATCTTACAACATAAACTATAGATTTGAATCTGCGATACCGTATGTATATATATCTCTCATGACTAAGCATCACAAGTCATAACTAGTACGTCTGCTATCAAAACAGAAGTAAGCGTTATCTCCTAATTACTAGAGTTAGTGCCCATTGTTTAACGTCCAGTATTCAGAATTTCTCTCTCTCTCTCTCTCTCTCTCTGTGCCTTTTTAACCCGGATTGGGGGATAGGCCCTCAACCAACTCATGCCAAGTCTTCCTATCTCTGTAACTTGTTCATGGCTGGTTAGATTTTGTGGCAAAAATGTTCTTCTGGATAGGGTAGCCAGCCCTACGCCAAACCCCACCTCAATCACCTCTTACAACAAGCATTGTAAGTCGCAGTTTTACTATTCTTTGCTCCCCTTGCGAGCCCTGGCAATCACACGGGCGATTCGGAATAATGCATGGGGGAAAATTCATGCCAGAAAAGAAATATAATACAAATATATCAAGCAACCACAACATTGTATTAAATAGAGAACATCATATTCAACATGTTCCTTTCTTCTTCTTCTTCTTCTTCAAACGCTCCATATCAACTACTTTGCTAACTACTCTTTGTGATCTGTATGCGATCTGAGCCTAAGGGCGATTGTACATTGTGCCAGTTATGCGCCTACAAGTAAGTCAGCACTTCCGATTTCTGCGACGCTTTTTATTTACTAGGGTAGCTTCCCAAGGTCCCTACCTCAGTCGTCTCTTACGACATGCCTTGTAGGTCACAGTGTTACTATTCTTTGCTCCCATTGGGAGCACCGGCAGCACACAGACGTACATGTTCCTTTCATTAACAACAATAAGGAAAGTTCTTCAATATACACTCTCCTCTTTTCAACACCTGCTCCCAACCATTCGGCATACTCTTCACTTCCATCTTATGAACAGTCACCTCTCCAGCCCTATATTTCCTATCGCTTGAATCGCTTCAATTTCACGTGACAAAATTGAAATATTCTAATGTTTGGAAGAATTTCCACATTGTCCCCATTCAGAAAATCAACAAATTCTTATCTGAACCAATACAATGCCGTTCAGTCCTATTAACATCAATTTTTTTTTAATGAGCCTGAAAATAGTTGCCTCTAATAGTTCATTGAAAGCACTAACACATTATGCATGAGCAGACAAGATTTGTATCCGGCAGGAAACCACATTCTTAGGCTTACTCGAAGAATACATGACGTCTCAAAGTTATGGCGGAGGCGAATATTGAACAACGTCTGCTGCTTCTTCTTTTTTATCAGGGACTAGTGCTAAGCGTGGTGGACTTTGGTCTTTGTCTTCTGAGTAAGCAGAACATCGATGGATAAGTTAGACAGGGTCCAAAATTAGACATAAAGTCGCACAGGTAAAAGCTTATCTGAGAGTTTCTGCTGACACAAATCATCCTCTGCACAAATCCATAAATGAAAACAAGGGCATGCGATTGAAGAGAGGCCGATCCTGGATGGCCGAGGCAGAGGATGTTACTAAGCAAGTAGTACTCTAGATGAGCTAAGGCATGGTGAAGAATGGATGCCTATATCAGATGATATGACTGCTAACAACAGAGTTGTCAGTACACTTGGACGCTGCTGTTGAGAATGGGCCCCGGGCGTCGTCAATGTGGAGATTCTTGCACTCGTGGATCAGCACTCCCATCCAGGTGATATCAGTATCTATACCGATGGCTCTGTCAGACGCGGAACCAGATCATCGTGAGCTTATTAAGCACAGCGAAACGGTCGCACACTTCATGAGGACTGCGACGTTTTCGAGACAACGACATCGAGCATGACTATGGAGATCAGGGCTCTGTCATGTGTGGCTGAACAACAGGTAACCCATACGATTATCATATCAGACGATAAATATGCTTCAAATTATTGAATCTGGAAGTCTGCGTGTGGAATGGGTGGACATCATTCGGAGATCACATCCCAAGAAAATGACTTGGCTGTACATGCTGGAGTGCTGGGTAACGAGCGTGAAGACTTTCTTGCAAACAATGCCCCGACTCAAGCAGGCAGAAGTATGGACAGAGCCGATATCACCAATGCGGTACGCTCTCAATTATGTGACATGGGCAATTGGGATGTCTGCTGCAGCAGAGGACAGGGCACGAATGGGAATGCCCAATGTGCCATGACGTCAATCGCATAACATAACATAACATCCATGACGTCTTCCATAAGTAAGACGTAATTTGGTTATGCCTGTCTTACATGCGATATGTGCTTTAATAGCGGGCTAGCAACGTAATCACGTTCTCTGCACAAATTACATACATCACAAAGAGTGGCTAACGTGGTAGATAAGAACAAACTACACAGATCACAAAGAGTGGCTAACTTGGTAGATAAGAACAAACTACACAGATCACAAAGAGTGGCTAACTTGGTTGAAGAACGGACGTAAAAAATAAAAATAAAAAGAAGTTATTCAGAATAACTGTGGAAAGAGGTGAAATATTGTGAGCTGACGTGGGAAACAATTGGTACAATGGAAGTAGAACGGTAACAATGGAAATCTTTTGTGGAAGCCTTGTGTCACACAGTACACAAAGATACGATAGATCTAAAGTTACAGCAAACAGAAAATGGTGAGTTGTAACAACAAACAGAAAATGGTGAGTTGTAACAACAAACAGAAAATGGTGAGTTGTAACAACAAACAGAAAATGGTGAGTTGTAACAACAAATAGAAAATGGTGAGTAATGGAATTGGTTATTGGTTGCTGTACTGACGTCTTAGCACTCTTCGCAGACCAAAAGATGCTCAATCTTCTAAGCATACTGATGGTTCCCGCGACTCGCTGGTTTCACATACTCCGCACACTGTCCCCGGGCATCCAGTTATGCATGTACAACATGTATTTCTAAACTCAATAAATCGCTGGATAAATTCAATAATAAATTTACAGTCATCGTCCGACAGGCGGTGGCAAGAAACTTAAGAACATTTGCCTATCCATTCTCAACTCTCCAAATATCAATGCTATTGGTGCAAGTCTGTTCGCTCTCTCATTGCTGCAAACACCAGCATGCCCAGTATGGTAGATCCACATAAGCTTCTGGGGGTTGGACACTTCAATAGACGGCATCCACTCATATTGCCATCTGCCATTTTGGATATTTCGAAGCATCAACTAAGAGCCAGACACAACGACTGCCCCATTAAAGAATCAGGGCCGTGCCGTGCAGAGAGGCAACCGCATCAGGCGAATCGTAATGGGGCGGCATAAGCCGCGAAATAAAAAAACAATTGAAGGTTATTTTAAAGAAAAAGATTTAAGGGGCGGCATTTCGAAGACTTGCATCATACTGAGAAAATATACAGCACTGTCCTGTAAATAATCCTAGGTGAATACACGGTGAAAAGGAGTGTTCCAAATGCAACATTGGCTTTGGATATTTTACTATCGACCTCAGAGTCGATGTTTGTCACTCTGGACAGGATGTAGTCGAGATTTGGAAAGTTGTCCACTGGCAGGAGATGCAGGAGTTTAATATTGATGACTGGGTCATGGTAAGTTTTATCTGAAACAGAATCTTAGTTTTTCTGCTGTTAGAGGTAAGGTCAAACATCACATTCCATAGAAGTAGCAGACTGTTATCTATACATGTTTTCTCAATGAGTATGCTCAGGAAGACTGAAACAGGCTAGACTTGAAGACAATGGTTAAATTCGCTGACGAGGTCTAGACTGACAAAAGTCAGTTTTATTTTTGTTTCAGGACATGCAGGTGTAAGAAAAAATGAACGTGCCGATAGGCTTACAAGTATGGTTGCTGTAAAAAGCGGCTGAAATATGGACCAGGCTGATATTCTCAAGTTGTGATTGTGAATCTACAACATTAACAAGACTGCACGAATACCAAGTCAAATATGGTGTAGCTAGACAAGAGAACTGCATCACATGGAGATCTAAAACCTCTGCCCTATATGCCGCCTTTGGCACGAAAGGAACTAACTAACTAACTAACTAAGACAAGAGAACTGTACTAGAAGTCAAAGAAGAATAGTAAACCAACATAGAACTGCGTGTCGCTAGTTACCCCACGCTAATAAACATACCGTGGAGGAGATCGGAACACTTATGGACTAACTGGTTCGATCTTCAGTGATGATGATCCAAAGACTAAACTAACATGTTGCAGAAAACGTGTCCATATAATGATATGCAAATGTAGTTTGCTCTCTATTTGGATTGAAGTGAGGAAAAGTTGCTCTGTACGTCAACCTCACTCTCTCCTCAAGGACTATCTGTACATAGTAGCAAGACAAGTCGAGACGACTAGATATAGTGCCAGTTGCAGTGGATGACCAGGGTTTTCGTCCGAAGTACAAGACGGTGTATTGATTGATGTTTTCTCTTTAGAACGTCACTTGTGCTAAAGCATGGCTAACAGAAAAAGAGCTAGAAAAGGAAGAGATCAAATAATAATATGTAGCAGCAGTTGCATAAGTATTAATAAAAGGTATGTTATATAGCAGAAGTGATGAAATCAGAGATATGTCTGGTTAACCACTAGTGACAACTGTTATAAGAAAGAGAAGATGGAGATATGTTGGGCACACCTTGAGGAGAAATGATCAACGAATATCAAAGCAGGCATTGAAGTGGGATGCAAAGGGTTCAAGAAAGAGAGGTCGACCTAAGGAGACCCTGAAACGAACTTTGCTGAGAGAGGCAGGAAATATCGGTCTCAGTTTCATGAAGGAGATTGGGCGAGTTGCCCAGGATAGAACGGTATGGAGAAATTACTTGCAGGCCCTATGTAACGTATAACGGTACGAGAGGAATTATTATTATTAATTGTTATATAACTATTGACAGTTTCAGATAGGGTATGCCGTCTTTACGCTTGGTATAATTGTGCTGGAAGGGGAAGTAACAATCTCACAGGAAGTGCAAGACACTGCGCCTCGTTTTGTCTATGAACTACGACGGCCGCCATTTTGAACAAAATTGGACTAAAATGTAGTTTAAAACTACCGAACATAAATGGTAGTTCATTTTGCGTAGCTTGCATACCATGTTTGTGGTAAGGGCAAGACTGACATGTGATTTACAATCAATATTTAGTTCTTTCAGCTGCTACTTCTGTAAGAGACAGGGAGTATACAGGTGCGATATGTTGCTTGCTTGATCAAACAAGTCCGCCACCATCCATAGGCACTCGAGAAGTCCGATCTTTAGACTAATATTCACTTTTAGATTATGATCGCGATAAACGACGTTCACATGCACCAGTCATTGTTACATGAAACTGGCACTTCCTTGTATCTGTCGATCAGAAAACATTTGTAGCGTATTTGTTGGATTGTAACTATTGAATTCATTGATGTAGGAATGTAGCTTATATAAAATCATTTATTTGAGGACAGGTCATTAGGGCCAATTTCAATTTGATCATATTTCTAACCTTGCTTGTCATAAACATGTTAAAATGAATGAATTTAATCAAATTTAAAATAATTTTCTTTGTTTCATTAAGCCATTCTCTCATCGCCTTGCTCGTACGTTTGAAAAATTTACACTATTTTATTTGGTACATGCTGACTGATATTACGTTCTTAAATTTATTAGATTTGAGGGATTCATAAATCATTATGATTTTCATTCTTATCAATTACAATACCTTATCATTCTATCAGCTGGAACTAGATGTGCCCCAAATGTGAAAGTATCATACTTAATGATAATGGACATACAGTATCTCACTATCTGAATGTCTATGTTAGTTAACTGAGTATCTATATCTTCTTTCTTTGTGTCCTGTTTGACTCATAAGTTAAGGCTTCCATAAAAGATTTCAACTGTTCTGCCGCTGTTCTATTAGTTGTTCCCACGTCAGGCCACATCTCTTAACTCTCTTCCCACCGTTCTTCTCCACTAAATATCAATAAATGACAGAAGATTAGTAACAACTTCACCATCGGAGCTAGCGAACCATCTCCTATCCAGAACCACAGCTCCGTGGTACCTCAGTAATTTTTTTTTAGATCCAGAAGCTCTTCGCTCGGTGCCATGGACATCGTAACCCTTCGGTTCAGTGCCACGAACACCGTAAATCTGGGGAATCTGTGACTTTTTCTGCAATCCCACGGAATTGAACCTGCACACACAGAGGGATAGTCACCTGTAGTCCAACGCGCTATGAACACGCTGGGCAGACGGGCTCCTCAGTAATTTAAGATGCCTACCGCTAATAGTAACGAATTTCATTGTTAGATGAATATTCACTTATCTTGAATTGTATGTTTAATTTTTAATCAACATGCATCGTTATTTTGCTACCATGGTTATAAAATGTGATGCACAACATGCAATGTGCCAATCACACACACACTGTACCATGTAACATCCATGCCAATCACACACACACACACTGTAACATCCATGCCAATCACACACACACTACCATGTAACATCCATGCCAATCCGTGTACTTTATGCACAACATATGGATAACGTGGCAAAGTTTCAGACAATATTTCTGGTACAGACTCAGAAAAATAAATTCAGATTATTATGTTAATAGATTATATAATTTTGCTCAGTTAAGTATAGTGAACGTCTGGAGTAGCATTAGTGAGCTCGATCACAACTCAGTTAAGTATAGTGGACATCTGTGGAGTAGCATTAGTGAGCTCGATCACAACTCAGTTAAGTATAGTGGACGCTGGGAGTAACGTTAGTGAGCTCGATCACAACTCAGTTAAGTATAGTGGACGTCTGTGGAGTAGCATTAGTGAGCTCGATCACAACTCAGTTAAGTATAGTGGACGTCTGTGGAGTAGCGTTAGTGAGCTCGATCACAACCCAAGACTGCAAGAGTATCTGGTTTGAACTCCACGGCAGGCAGTTTGGAAGCAGATTTGTTCCCATGGATTTTACAAATGGTAAAAATAGACCTTATTCAGAAAGCAATGGCGAACTACTGAATGTACAAGTGGTGCCTAGAAAATCAACAACTCGTTTACTGTGGTTGATGGTGATGTCCTATAAAGGATATGCCAGGATTTTCTTCATTTTTTATTTCAGTGTACGCTTGCCACCACTGAATAGTTGTAGTGATTACATACATACTGGATAAGTTTGATTTAATTTAAATTGTATCTATACTTTTACATCATGATACTGCCAGTATGTTGCGGGGCTCGAAGGAGCAAAGAATAGTAACACTGCAACCTACAAGGCATGTCATAAAGGTAACTGGGGTAGGAACCTAGGAAGCTACCTAGTAAATAAAAAGCGTAGCAGAAATTGGATGTGTTGGCCTACTTGAAGGCGCACAATATACAATCACTCAGGCTCAGATCACATACACATCACAAAGAGTGGTTTAACAAGTGGTTGATATGGAGTGCTCGAAGAAGGTGGCTTTATAATTGATTTAATCATCCTATTATTTTGGTATAAGAAAGAGGCAGTCATCATTTTTTGGGCATGTGATGAATCGAGGTAAATAACACATTGTGACAACTCGTAAAATCAAGGGTAGACGAGAAAGAGGAAGACAGAAAATTTTGGATAGCCTGACTTCATGGCATGGTAGAGCATCAACATCTGAGTTGATAGCAAACACCAATGACAGATTTGTGGAGATCCATGATCGATGACCTATGCTTCCTAGGGCAAGGGTGAAGAACTGGTATATGCGGTTGCTCTCCTACAGCACCTTCTTTTACCAGTCGGTCTGCTGTTTCATTTTCTTGTATCCACCTACATGCTACTGAAAGCTTGTTCTTTAATTTACTTTATAATATATATATATATATATATATATATATATATATATATATATATATATATATATATATATATATATATATATATATATATATATATATATATATATATATATATATATATATATATATATATATATATATATATATATATATATATATATATATATATATATATATATATATATATATATATATATATATATATATATATATATATATATACCATTACTACACATATTTTTTCTTTCTTTACAGTGTGTTTGAAACAGGGCCAGCGAGGAGCATATTTAGACACTTAAGTATTTCCAGCTTAGGATACTGCAGAAGAAAGTTACTTGCAAGTTGTCACTCAAGTAGGGACAAGTCTGTCCCTAGAGCTAATCTCAGCAGCAAGATGCCCCTACCAAGTAGGGCACGGGTTTATGCTGATATTAACACACACAAACCCAGAGAGTACTGGGATTATGAATCACATGTTGTGGACTGGGGGTCAGTAAAATATTTGTTTGTCTATACTGAGAGTGAATCGCATGTCAATTTGGGGGAGAGGAGGACGGCTGTGTCTGTGAAATATTTATTGATGGCATGAAGAGTATTGAGGGTATAAAGATATAAATACCATGCTAGAGAGTTGGGTTTATGAAATATTTCTGTTATTGTATGAAACATTGAGAGAGTAGAAATTACACATTGTTGGGGTGTTATTAAATATTTCTCTTACTATACAAACAATACTGAAAGTAGAAATCATATTTCATCTTTGTTGATCATGAAAAGATCAGTTATTATATTTAACATGAACAGCAGTTTGTTAATTAGCAGAAAAAATTTGTTACAGTTCAATTTGGTTATTATAAGAACGTTAACCCCATCAAGGCCAGCTCCTTGACGTGGAGATGGGGCTCAGCACAGCCAAATGTGGCTGGAAAACCAAGACTGGCCAGTCCACACCTATACCTGAGTATGACCACAGTCTGCTCTAGCAAGTAAAAGTGCTGTAGGTAGAGGTGACCAGTCAAGAGACACACCACAACAACTAGAACGCTTAGCACACAGCGTAATGAGAATATGGTATAAATAAAACGTTACGGTGTCACCCTTTGGTGTAGATCCAGACAGTAGCAATGCCAAACCCTCTACCTTGGAAGTCTTCAACCCCTACTACCTGGGTAGTTCTCAGCTGCTATGTGGAGGAAAGGCATGAGAATAGATAAACTAGCTAATCAATGAAAAATACACTTAAAATAATGTACTGGAATGCTGAAGATGTCTGCAGCAAAAAATTTAGCTTGCAATTATCTTGAATGAATAGCAAGTAAATGTATGATACTTGCAAGAAACACACCCTAAATAAAGATAATAGCTGTCAAAATAAGAGATTACCAATCCAACTGAAAAAACAGGCAGCATGTCTACTTGAGAAATACATAGAGGGTTCATGTCAAAAAGATAATACAGAATTTCATTTACCTAACTACTACTACTGTCTAAGTGACAGCCCATTGACACTATGTAGAGTTCCAGCAAAAGAGAGATTGACAGTGCCAAGATACTTTAATAACCGCTCACAAAGCTGGAGCTGTATTCACATGGGGAAAGATGGAGGAGTTTTAAAACTGACAGGATGATAATGTGCTTATCCATGTTAAAAAGAAAACACAAGAATCCGTATAGTGCTTCTGACTGATTTTTGCTTGAAGGTTTTCTATCTGTATCATTAGTGTTCCTCACCATTCAGGTGAGCCTTCTTCGACTTGAGAAGTTAACAAAAAGTAGTCAATTTGGTTGATAAGAACGAATGCAAAGATTGGCCTCTCAATAGTAAGAAAATTGTACTATGTTGTCACTCATGAAACAGTTATGCCTGCAAAACTTTTCTTGCTCTACATCAATGTCCTGGTTACAAAACTATCATATGAAATGAAAGTGACAATGTACCCTGTTGGTCTGGTAACATGGTCACCACTATTTACACTTTCTTGTCTCATGTATGTATCCTGTCATTAACTGCTCATCTAGAACAGTAGATCTATAGAACCACAAGGTTGCATACACTTATGCCATATCAATCTGTTTTGAACTTTTGATGATGCATGGTTTGAATCTGCATAACTACATTGAGCCACTGGAACCATTAGCATGCATAACATTCAACATCTGATGAAAGAGATTGAGACCAAATTATGCATGGAATTCAGTAATCCATGTAAGAACAAAGAGATTTTAGGCCTAACATTCATCCATTCATTTCTTATTCATCCAATTTTTAAGCCTTTTGATGCATAGTCTGCGAGTCTATACATTAACAGTACTATTGCCTCTGACTGAAATCATCAACATTCATAGCATTTGTTATATCTTGCAGAAAGTAACTGAGTATCTATAGGTTACTCCAGAGTGCACACAAGTCAGTTTTGTTAATGTAGTAATAACCAGTTTTTCTGTTCTCAATGGTTGTGTTTTTACTGAAGATGATGCTTCCTGTTTCAGAAACCAAGATGACTATCAAGTTGTTAGAAAACTGGGCAGAGGAAAGTACAGTGAAGTTTTTGAAGCAGTCAACGTGACAAACAATGAGAAATGTGTCATTAAGATTTTGAAGGTAATTATTTGGCTAATTATTTTTGGAGACTTTTTATACTTGGTCTCATCTCTTCTACTGAGACTTTTTATACTTGGTCTCATCTCTTCTACTGAGACTTTTTATACTTGGTCTCATCTCTTGTACTATGTTCATTTTTATACTTGGTCTCATCTCTTGTACTGTGTTCATTTTTATACTTGGTCTCATCTCTTCTACTATGAGACTTTAATACTTGGTCTCATCTCTTCTACTATGTTCATTTTTATACTTGGTCTCATCTCTTCTATTATGAGACTTTTTATACTTGGTCTCATCTCTTGTACTGTGTTCATTTTTATACTTGGTCTCATCTCTTCTATTATGAGACTTTTTATACTTGGTCTCATCTCTTCTATTATGAGACTTTTTATACTTGGTCTCATCTCTTCTATTATGAGACTTTTTATACTTGGTCTCATCTCTTCTACTGTGGAATATAGAAGTCGCCCAGAAAGAATATTTGTCCACAGTTTCTGTAGTAATTATGTTTCATATATTCACTATTTCTGTAATAATGATATTTTATTTGTTTTGACTTGTCTATTTCAGCCAGTGAAAAAGAAGAAAATCAAAAGAGAAATCAAGATTTTAGAAAACCTCAGGGGAGGCACCAATGTCATTACATTGCTGGCAATAGTCAAGGACCCAGTGGTAATTCATATTTGTGCCCTCTTTGACCTGTTAGTTTTTGTATGAGCATTGTTTCAGTGTGAAGTAGTTTGCTTGTTGTTTGCTTACCAAACTGTTTTTGTAATCGGATTAAGATAGGGTCAAGTCTAACAAGATGCTCTTGTTGGGATACGATACAGCAATCAATGAAACAAGCTACATAGAGACTGCAGAAATTAGGAATCAAATGTAAAATTAAGTCATGTTCAAGGAGGAATTATAAATTGAGGGGGCAAACAGGCGATTTCTGTATTGAATATAATATTGAACATCCCGAAATATCGGTCTGAGGAGATTCCATCGTTGTTTTTCGTTGATCAAAAATAAATTGTGTAGAAATGGGATGTCAAATACAACCCACATGTTCTACGTGGTTTAGCAAGATGGCGGTTCAAAGAGTTAAGACATAACTGCCTACTAGTCCACATACTGCAGTCAACATGTGTACCACTTCAAACAACTGGACTGTTTAGCACATCAGCCAATGTATGACTACTAGTCCACATACTGCAGTCAACATGTGTACCACTTCAAACAACTGGACTGTTTAGCACATCAGCCAATGTATGACTACTAGTCCACATACTGCAGTCAACATGTGTACCACTTCAAACAGCTGGACTATTTAGCATATCAGCCAATGTATGAATACAAATAGACAGACATAACAAGTGAGCTCTGTCAAATAATTGTACAAATAGACAGACATAACAAGTGAGCTGTCAAATAATTGTACAAATAGACAGACATAACAAGTGAGCTGTCAAATAATTGTACAAATAGACAGACATAACAAGTGAGCTGTCAAATAATTGTACAAATAGACAGACATAACAAGTGAGCTGTCAAATAATTGTACAAATAGACAGACATAACAAGTGAGCTGTCAAATAATTGTACAAATAGACAGACATAACAAGTGAGCTGTCAAATAATTGTACAAATAGACAGACATAACAAGTGAGCTGTCAAATAATTGTACAAATAGACAGACATAACAAGTGGGCTCTGTCAAATAATTGTACAAATAGACAGACATAACAAGTGAGCTGTCAAATAATTGTACAAATAGACAGACATAACAAGTGAGCTCTGTCAAATAATTGTACAAATAGACAGACATAACAAGTGAGCTCTGTCAAATAATTGTACAAATAGACAGACATAACAAGTGAGCTGTCAAATAATTGTACAAATAGACAGACATAACAAGTGAGCTGTCAAATAATTGTACAAATAGACAGACATAACAAGTGAGCTGTCAAATAATTGTACAAATAGACAGACATAACAAGTGAGCTCTGTCAAATAATTGTATACTTGAAGACTTTCTGTAGAGACATGTAGGATGAATAATAATTAGATTCTATGCTAGAACTGATAGCATGACATGACTCTAGCATTTCTTCAATAAATATTAGCATCAACCGGACACACGCATTATGGTATTGCAGAGTCTGTTGGTTGAAATACCTGCTGTAGGTGACAGGTGGATATTGTATGGCCAGGTGTTGTTGCCTCCTTTAGATAAGCTCACACCTATCTGTTGCCTGATCCCTTAAGGGGAGCAAAGAATAGCAACACTGCAACCTACAAGACCTGAGGTAGGGGCCTAAGGAAGTTACCATAGTAAATAAAAAGCATCGCAGAAATCAGATTGCCTGGCCTACTTGTAGGTGCATAACTGGTACAATGTACAATTGCTCTTAGGCTAAGATTACATACAAATCATAGAGTGGTTAACAAGGGGTCGATATGGAGCTTTCGAAGAAGAAGATAGGCTCATTTGTTGATTACCTGTTGAGTTGTGTTGTTTAACCGTATCCCATTCTCATTTCTCTTAACGGTCACTTGAAACACCTGGTGTTGGTGACAGGTATGGCCAGGTGTGGTTATCTCCTTTAGATAAGCTCATTTGTTGATGTCTTGTTGTTGATTACCTGTTGAATTGTGTCGTTTAACCGTATCTCATTTCTCTTAACAGTCACGGACACCAGCTCTTATATTTGAACATGTCAACAACACTGACTTTAAGGTAGGATCATCAATACACATATTGAGAGAGAGAGGGAATGAAAGATGGAGAGATGTTGTCAATTAGAGATGAAATGGGAGATGTTGTCAGTGATAGATGGGAATGAAGATGTTGTCAATGATAGATAGAGTGAAGATGTTGTCAATGATAGATGGGAATGAAGATATTGTCAATGACAGATGGGAGTGAAGATGTTGTCAGGGATAGATTGGAGTGAAGATGTTGTCAATGATAGATGGGAGTGAAGATGTTGTCAATGATAGATGGGAATGAAGATGTTGTCAATGATAGATAGAGTGAAGATGTCAGTGATAGATGGGAATGAAGATGTTGTCTGTGACAGATGGAAGTGAAGATGTTGTCAGTGATAGATGGGAATGAAGATGTTGTCTGTGACAGATGGAAGTGAAGATGTTGTCAATGATAGATGGGATGGTAGTGAAGATGTCAATGATAGATGGAATGAATATGTTGTCAATGATAGATGGGAATGAAGATGTCAATGACAAATGGGAGTGAAAATGATCTAGACAGATGGGAGTGAAGTTATCCACCCAGTATTTTAATAACTTGCCTCAGATGGATTAGTTTACTATTGAATACAATAAAACTGTTCATTAAATATTAAGTTTATAATTAAAAATGATTGTGTTGCTGCTGCTAGGCTATCTCTACCTTGTATGTCTCCTGTTGTGATTAATGATGACCTATTGTTGTAAAGTAATGCTTGTCTCATTTCCACAGCAATTATACCAAACTTTCATAGACTTTGATATACGATTCTACCTGTATGAGTTGTTGAAGGTAAGATTTTATTATAGCAAACTTTCATAGACTTTGATATACGATTCTACCTGTATGAGTTGTTGAAGGTAAGATTTTATTATAGCAAACTTTCATAGACTTTGATATACGATTCTACCTGTATGAGTTGTTGAAGGTAAGATTTTATTATAGCAAACTTTCATAGACTTTGATATACGATTCTACCTGTATGAGTTGTTAAAGGTAAGACTTTTTATTTCATTCGCCAGAGTGAATTGAGGTGTAGTCATAGCATCCATTATGACGCTGTGACTGATTTTTTTAGAAAGATTTGCTTTCCTTATTACCAGTTTCCCTCGGCATGCCTTACTCAGACTCTTAGAGGTACATGTAATTTTAGATCCCCAAGTAAAGGATCGGGGTCTCATGTCCTACCGTGTACACAATGATATTTTTTATTGTTGTCAGACTAACAGTGAACCCTGAAATGTCCACAGTATGTGATCACTACCAGTGTATCAACTTTGTTGTCATCAGTGTCCTTTCATAGACTATGACATACAGTTCTACCTGTATGAATTGTTGCACAGGACTAGCAACCGCAGCATATTCTTCTTCTCTTCCACCATTTACTTCTTTACAGAAGAGTTGGGTAGGAAATGTAGTGATCTTGTGTCTATTTGTTCTAAAGCACTTTGTAAACTGTTATTCATTTTCGTAAGGCTGTTCTTGATGCCGCTAAATTTTTGTTTGGTCTTCTTCTTGCTCTGTACTCGTTATACTTTTTCAGTGTGGCTCTCTGTGGTAGACAATACCAAGGCATTCTTATCAGGTGTCCAAACCATTTAATCTGTTGTTCTTTTATGAACTTCATGACTGGTTTCACATCCAGTCTTCTTCTAATTTCTTCATTTCTAATTTTGTCTCTAATTGTCCCACCTGCAGCTCTTCTAAGACACCTCATCTCTGTCATTATTATTTTCAGCTCATTAGCTGCTGTTATTGGCCATGTTTGACACTGGTAACATAGTGTCAGCCAGAAAAATCGTTTTTATAAGATTTACTTTAGTTTTTAGCGTTATCTCTTTATATGACAACAGTGATGTTAACTGCCCCAGTACTTGGTTAGACTTTGTGTATTACCAAACAGAGCTTCCACATAAACTTCTTTAATCTGCCTGGGCAGATGATGTTCATCAGCCCGGAAAGGCAGATCGCTCTATGGGTCGCTGCCTGAAAGAAAATAGCAGCCTGGTGCCTTGTGGGTTTTGGCTGGGGACAGCAAAAGGCTAACGGAGAGCGAACCCAGCAAACGCTGGTTGAAATCAACACACCACCGAAGGATAAGCACCTGAGCTCCAGTAGGTACTGAAGGCTGTGCACCTATACCCGTTCTTGGTGTTTGGCTGTTTATATATCACAATAGAATGATAAAAGTGGCCTAAGAAACAGAGAGAGACAATCTGCTAATGTTGTCTCTTTGTTTCATAGTTTTTTATAACTTTGATCTGATAAAACATTCCTATGAAATGTAACTGTTATCTGTGGTGAAGTATTTTGGTTATGTTTGTCTTTATTGGCAGGCTTTGGATTATTGTCACAGCATGGGTATTATGCACAGAGATGTGAAGCCTCACAATGTCATGATTGATCATGAGAACAGGAAAGTGAGTACCACATACATAACAACCACATTGGGTATGTCATACATAAATGCCAGAGTGGTTGGGGCCCAAATTGGGTGTAAGAATAAAACCACTGTTACCTGCCACGCATGTCGTAAGAGGCGACAAGGGATTGGACGTGGGTTGCTACCCCACACTGAAAAACACTGATGGTACCAAACCAATTTTAAACATATATACGTTCTTGGCAAAGATAAACATATCCAAAGGTGATTAAATTGGTTGTAAAAACAAACGCAGAAAAGACTGATGACTACAGAAGGAGAGCAACCCGAGTAAACGCTGGCTGACCACGCCAAGGATAAGTACCAGAGCCCCAAAAGGGCCCTGAAGATGTACGTAAACACAATGCTAAATGCAGAATCAGATTTCCACATGAATAGAATTTTTTGGGAAATCTGGTATATGGGTTAATGTGTGATGGAGAGAGATACATAAGTTCTAAATAAATTTCTATTGTAGCCGTACTGCTGCCTTTCTACTAACTGTTTGCCACATTAGACCACAATCTTTCAACTCTCTTTTCATTACATCTCCGTGTTTTCTTTGGACATCCAGGTTTTCTCTTCCATCCGATGTCCATCAAGACAGTCTAGTCAACGCTCCGTGGCATATGAAGAAATGATTAATCTATAATAATGATATAAATTGATGCACAGTTTGTTCTTTTCAAAAACTTTGTATATGCTGTTGTATAAGGCCAGAAAATTCAGAGGATTTTTTTTAATCATTTATTTTAAAGTCCCATCTTATATGTATTTTCAACACTCACCAATATAATAACACTCCAGGGCACTTGTATATATTTTAAGATTTAATCCTTTCTTTCCCGATTATGTGAGCATGGCCAAACTTTTACTTCTTTCTTTTTTTTTTTCCACCTGTGTGCGAGCCCTCAAGAGCAAGAATAGTAACACTGCGACCTACAAGGCATGTCATAAGAGGACGAGTGAGGGAAACTACCTAGTAAAATAAAAGCGTTGGGAAATCGGGTGTGCTGGGCCTACTTTTAGGCGCATAACTGGTACAACATACAATCACTCTTAGGCTCAGATCACTTACAAACCACAAAGAATGGTTAACAAATGGTCAATATGCCACGTCCAAGTATAAAAATATTTTTTTCTATGATGTCCTTTTCTGAATTGTCCATACTGCAATTGTGTACTTGCCAGATCATCATGTAACATACACTTGAGGTATTTGTTCTGTTATTGCGCCGGGTATCTCTGTAGACATGTCCTTCTTTGTTTCATGTTTTCCCCCTGAACATCTTGTACTGTATAGATTTGTGTCTGTGAAATTGAAAAATATGTTTGTTTTCTTTCCTCAAAGTTGAGCTGATAGATTGGGGCTTGCGAGTTCTACCATCAAGGATGAGTACAAAGTCCGGGTTTCATCCAGGTACTGGGACCAGAATTATTAGATTATCAGGTGAGCAACCTAGTTTTGTTCAACTTTTGTTGATAGATTGGGGTTTGGCAGATTCTCCATCAAGGTTTCAGTACAATGTCGTGTTGCATCCAGGTACTTCAAGGAAAATTTTTTAAAATTATCAGGGGGCCCTTTTGTTCAAATTTGTTGATTTCAAATGATTTTCATCTAAAATAATAAAAATTCATCTTTATAGATATAAAAATTTC